>JARHVA010002810.1:192500-540000 GCA_037957365.1 Torreya grandis | reverse complement strand
ATTTTGGTGGCATACAAGTATTTGACAATATACCAATTGCTCTTATACAACACACAAATAGTTTTATCAAATACACCAATATATAAATCACTCAAGCCATGATAATCTACTAGTCAACACTATGCAATAGGCATGCATAAGTAAGATTCTATTATGTTAAGATCTATAAAATAGTTGGCACCATCAATAACACTATAAACATAGGCACATACTAAATACAAGTATTAATTACATACATAACTCCCATACTACTATTTTATTCATTTGATGGGAGTCCTAACTAGTGAAGGATTCACCTTTGCCCTACTACTGTTAAATGGCTACTGTATGTATACTTAACTATATGTACCTGGTTTTAGCTATGATTCATATCTAGATACATTTTTAGATAAAACCCACTATTAACCCATTATATTTCTATAAAGATTAGAGAGATGTTCATAATCAATTGATAAGATATTAATAATGTTTCTATCGAAGCATAATTATTTGTATACCTCTCATATCAATATTACATATGTTCTTAAATCAATCACTATATTAAATAGTAATGAACTATTATTTCTATATATATATATATATATATATATATATAGAAAAACAAATCATATTCACACACACACACACACACATATATTAGCCCCATAATACTTTCCTCTGTGACATTTCTCTAATATGCAAACAAGGTTTATGAGTGTCATTTATGTTGATTGGTTCTATCATAACCACCCTGAGGTCCAAAACTGCAAGACCAGCCTATACATATCTCGGTGAAAGTTCATTGACTTCTCAAAAGCACATGAAATCATCATTAAATCCAAAAACAAATGGCCAAGGAGAGTCCCACAATACCTTCCAACCCCTCTACACATCTCTTTAGTGTAGAGAGTGTTTCTCTCATTCCATATAAAAGTATTTAGGGAACCTAGCAAGAATGATGTGTACAAGTTAGTAATATTGTTACTCTACATAGCTCCTAATAAGTATAATATGTCAATATTGACACTACTCCATAGAGATCCTAACAAGTATGATGATGGATAAGAATGAAAAATATTACATTTCTAATGTATACAAAATTAAGGAGTAAACATTCCACCATATACATGTGTATGGCCATAATTTTGAATTTGACAAGTTTGTCTATCAAATCCTAGATTCAACATGTTTATTTTTCAAATCCAATCTCAGTATCTACCAAGTCAATGTGAGGCTAAGTAGGATCCACTCCTATCACTTAGTACTTACATTCCTAATTCACCTTTTTTCCCTTAGATCTCCATGACCTAATTATCTCCAAAATGTACACAAGGTTCAATGAATCACAATTTTATACTAACTGATCATAGAAAGCAATAATATATGCTAATAAATTCTAGATGTACCAACATACATACAAGAAAATAATACAATCATTATATAATTGTATTAATTTTTCACTAACCAAACATAACTAGTATCATATTTCATAACTTAATCTATTATGTTATATTTATAGTTAAGAGGAAAATAATGTCAAATTAACATAACATATAAAGGCCAAGGATCACACCGTCCTTACAAGCTTAAAAAAGGAACAAGTGAGACAATGTCTCATTGTTTGCTTAGTTATAAAATGACAAGTTAAAGTTTATCTCAACCCTTTTAGACTAACAAGATGTTTCACACATCTTATACCCTACTCATTCTTGATGAAAGGTACATAAATATCTTTCAAAATAACATGCTTTAAGCAAAAGAGAATAATATCAATCTAGTCAAGGGTATATAATATCATAACAATTATAATCAACTAATAAATCTTAATCTAGAATTAATATATAACTTAATGTTCACCATTCCACATGGTCTAAGTTTACATTATTAGACAAAGTAGTGACTCTAAAAGGTCACAAGTGGAAAATAGAAAACTAGCATCTCAACAAAAACCTTAAATACCCTCACATTGTAAAAATAAAACATCTCAACTCAAGTTTTTAAATCTCCACTCATTTACCAATATTGTAAGTGTAGTGTCACAGCGTATTTTCACAACCAAAAATAAAAATACCAATCAAAAAGATGTAGCAATCAATCTAATCCTACAACTTCTATCCTAATAAGAAATGAGAGACATTATTCCATGAACTCCAAGGAATATGGTCAAAACAACATTTCAGAAACAAGTTTCAACATCATGAAAAAAAGAATCCTCTCAAGGGCTTATAATGATGTCATGGAAAGTGAGGGAGTGACCACTCACCTCTATACCCACTATTAGAGATGACACTTCTTCCTAAGTCCACATAAAGATAAGGGTGTCAAACCCATAAACAAACTCCTAACATAAAAGAATTCTCAGCCAAGACATCTACACTTTACTATAATAAAATTCCCACCACACTAGGTGGTACCAAACTAAAAATGGTCTTATAAAATTTCTCACTCCTAAAATTAATGTAAATAAGACACAAAGTTAAAGCACATATACTTAAATGAGAAGCATCCCTTGCTCTTAAATATTCATAACACAAAACACCAATGGTGAAGTTGACTCGATTACCAATAAAGATGTAATCATACTTGAGGTGTTTTATCCAAATGATCAAGTTATGATAGGGATCTCTTATTCACAACTTATGAACTATGTTAAGTACCCACCTACCCAAACCTCGTATATAACTATCACCATCAAGATAGTCAATAAACCAACCCTTTAACAACTCTAAGGGGATACAATTTCTCTTAAGGTACACACTCAATGTTTTACATAGCATTTCATTAATGTCTCATACTTATAATAGTCACCAATCGATAGAGGAGGATCTACCAAGCCTCAAAACTCTAATCATGGTGTAACATAGTTCTGCATTGAGGCATTATAACTCCAAAATACCAGTGCAATACTTCTTATCACTAGGTTCACACTGATGAATAGAATGACACAAAAATGTCAATGGACTCATTAGGTCCTAGAGTTTGAGTCAAAACTCTGATACCACATGTAACAACCCCATTAGGTTAGATATAAAAATATGTGAATTTTTTAATTAAAATAACACATATACTATAAATATATTACACCATGAGAATCTAATCAATGATCATAGAAAATAATTTAAAAGAGACAAATTTAAATGAAGTATACCATGTCATATATCTCAAGTCACTATCAACATAGGAAAACTTGTCGCAATATAAACATAGAAATTAATTACAAATATCTAGCCATTGTTGGATCAATACACAGTCATTATTATTAATCCTCAATAAATAGGTAATTAAAAATATTCATGATAATGTTTCCAATAATAAATACAATATAATATAATATGCATAAATAAGATACATGGCTTCTCAAAGAATGAATTCCCCAAACTCTCTAGTATATGTGGTAATCTCAAGTGTCATCTCAAAATTAGTATTGTTGTAGAGAGGGAGAGCATCATCTAAGTGTTTTTCCACACCAACCATGAACCAAAAATCACCCACACTAATCCCATCAAGGAATATCCCTCCCTTCATGGATGAGTAGATAGTGATGGCACAGGAATCCAAAGAGACAAGCAAGTACCCATGTGCTATGTGATTTATAAAACTAAACATGCAGTGTATCATAGAAAACCTGTTATATTGCAAGATATTACACAACATGTAAATCATACTCATGAAATGATAATGTCTCACTAAACATAATTTGATCAAAATTTTCAATAATAATAATATAGTGATCTATAGATTAGTTAAAATTCATACTCACCACTTTATTGGATTGCCTTCATCTAGCATTGTGATACTAGTAAGCTAGTGAAGTCCGTCTCACTCCTTACTCAGTATCAGCAATGTGATATTGGTCAAACATAATTTAACCATAAGATTCATAAAATTTACATCCTACTAGCAATCATATCACATAACATGATAAACACAGGAGTAATCAAAGTATACATTTATTCCATCAAACATATGAGTAAATATTATATTATTATCTATTCCATACTAAAATAATGACTACAGTTTATACCACTAGGGTAAAATACATATTTAACTACAGCTTTTATCTACCATAATTAGCTTTCAAATATAGTACCCCCTATGATAACCCATATTACTATAGTCTAATATTCTAGGACATAACTACTAGTTTTCCATAGTCAATCACATAAAGTATTCTTAAATTCATGGAAACATAAGCTTCTATTCAAGAAACTAGATATAACAAAGCAAGTCATAGTTTCCATAAAATACATAATATTCTATATTAGCATTCACTACATTATTGAAGATTGTATACATGCATACATAAAGTCCTACTAACTATCACAAAATAAAACTCACATACATTTATTCCATCAACATATGAGAGAATTTTATGTATATCAATTATAGTGTGTACCACCTAGGTACAACATACATTTATACTTTAGTAATCTATGACATACCATAATATCATAGTTTATAACTACATATTTATACATCACCAAACTTATGGTTTCAAGGATCAAATGACCCACACTCATAACTAATGATCAAGCAATATAGGATTATACCACCCAGATATACCCTAAGTTTAAATTTCATACTACTATAAATTATAGGCACATAACATGATATATATTAACACTCTCATAACATATACCGTACATAAGTATTCAATGTTGAATATATATAAACTGATAGTCAATCATATTATTTGTAGATAAATAGAGAACTCATCAACCCGTTATACTTTTTTGTTCATAAAATATATTGATGATCTTTAAGATAACAGATTTTTCAATGTAATACTACTTCATATTTCTTATCCCTAACTAGACAAATATTCATCTTGACTTATCTGAAATTTACCTAACTTTTCCCACAAGTTCTCAAGGCAACATAGTCTTTTATATTTTGGTGGCATACAAGTATTCAGTAATATACTAATTGCTCTTATATAACACACAAATAGTTTCATCAAGTATAATGATATATAAATCACTTGAGCCATGATAATATGCTAGTTAAAACTATGTAATAGACATGCATAGGTAATATTATATTATTCTAAGATATATAAAATAGTTTACGCCATCAATAGCACTATAAACATAGGCATATAATAAATTCAAGTATTAATTACATACATAATTCCCATACTACCATTTTAGTCATTTGATGGAAGTCCCAACTAGTGAAGTATTCACCTTTGCCCTACTACTATTATATGGCTACTATATGTATACTTAACTATATGTACCTGATTTTATATAGGATTCATATCTACATACATTTTTAGATAAAACCCACTATTAACCCATTATATTTATATAAAGATCATAGTGATGTTCATAATCAATCGAGAAGATATTAATAATAATTCTACTGAGTCATAATTATTTGTATACCTCTCATATCAATATTACATATTTTCTTAAACCAATCGCTATATATACTAATACCATGAGTCACTTTTACAAAGTGATTTTAATAAATAACACTCAATGATTTTACTTAAGTTGCTAGAAGCCAGTAACCACTTAAATAATTAGCATATCTAACGCCATAGAGAAGAGAATAGTTTGTATCTAAAATATAATATTCTAATTTATTATCAATAAATAACATGCTTAAAATTTGATGGTGGTAGAAAGGTAAATGATTTTGTTCTTGGCATAATTACATTTCAACCAGGTAATTTACCATGATAAATTATTCCCTTAACATTATCTTGAGCATTAAATTTTCATTCTTAGTAATAATCTCTGCAAATGTAATATTTTATGGATCAAGCTAAAACAACTTGACCAAGTAGCTATTTTATCAAGGTTTGGTCATATTTCACATGTGTCTTATCCAACTTGAAAGCATAAAGTCCCTTCAAGGCAAAGACCAACTCATACGAGTGTGCATTCTCTACAAATTGGTCTGGGAACTTTCCTTGACCTCAATGCAAGTATGGTTGAAACACCTTACCACCATACCTCTTGATATGCATCATGGAGTTAATAAATAAAATTTACTATATAACACTTACAAGCATCAACATAGCAATTATCAAATATTATATTCTGGTGATATATAATTCAATCTACCAAAATTCTAGGTAGAGTTATTAAGCAATTAACACAATATTTAAATATATAGTTGTATACAAATTGAAGGCAGATCACTACACTTATTCAGTAAATCATTGTCTATGACTTATAAGTTGATACACTCAGCCATATAAGATAATAAAATTTCTATACATAATTTATGACATAATAATATAGTTAATTCCTTCAGGTATAACTAAAAAATTTCTATGACATGTATTAATAGATTGTTGTATTCAAATAGTGAGTCACTGCATTCAATTTGAAAGTTGCTACACTTAATTGGTGAATCTCTATGCTTTACATGGTCATTGTAGAATCATTGTACTTCAAAAAATTGATGTTCAAAAAATTAATATGAATCATTATACTTTATGATTATCCCTAAATCAGTTCCACCATCTAGTTTATTCTACACTCCTTAATGAAATTATATTTTATAGTTAATATCATTTTTGAATATATGCATATTACTTCCATTAATAGAGTCACTACATGCTATAGTCAAATCATTGTATTCCTTTATAGCTAAGTTGTTACATTATAGTTACATAATTTATGTATTATATAATATATACTAGGCATGATAATACTGCATATTCACTATATAATTGTATGATGCATAATTAGAATCAAATTGTTGAGTTGCAATAACTCTACTATGTATACATACTATATTCTGCCTTTATAAATAGTGGAACAAACTTATAATCACCACCATATATCTATAAAAAGTGGCTAATCACCATATATAATCAACATATTTACCTATTCTTTATCCTTGAAGATTTCCTGACTTTAATCTTCATCCATAAGCATAAGCCATACTTATGTATTTAGTTATCTTAAAACACACATAAATTTGACAAATCTTCATACAAAATTTTAAATAAAATACCTACCTCCTTAGAGGCAACCAGATAGAACCACAAAGGCTCGCCTATTTCTTCTCCTTTTGCTTAGCTCCTCCTCCATTCTCCCCTTGTAATTATCTCCAAAAATACTTATGATATCCTTTTATTAATCTCTACTTCCCATTATAAGGGTGTAGCTTAAAAATATTTTTATCTTTATTTTCAAGCTTTTCTTTCTTTTTTTGTTTTTCTTATTTTTAAACTGGTTTATTTCTTTTTCTTTTTATTTTTATTTTATTGTTTTTTTTCTTTTTGTTTTTTTCCCCTCAATATAAAATTTATAAATCTTTATTCATTTTAATATTAATTATAAAAAGGTTCAATTTTACTAATTTAATTTAGCATCTTCAGATGTTATGATGGGTTAATAATAACTCTATTAATTAGTAACCTCAAATTTGTGCAAATCATATTCTAAAGGCATTAATATTTACATGCAAAACACACTATATGAAATCCACAAAACTATTAAAGTATGCTAGTTAACCATGAAAATCATCTATTTAATACAAGCAAAAATAAACACATTATGTTATCCATTTCATTCTGCATTTATAATAAGTACTAAATATTATGGAGTGTGTAGGGTTCTAGCCAATTTTTTTGTCATCTTCAGACATCTCCATCTACGTCACCCTCTTTGATGATCCTCTCCCTCCATCACACTCTAAGGTATGAGTTCTCCTACGTCAACCTTACAATAAGCACGTAGTTAGATCATAATAGCATGATAAACTTACATCATAAAATGTAATGGAAATAACAAATCAACTTGATTGTAATGTAAACATATACACTAAATCTAGATCATAGCAATGTAAACAAGTAACCTAATCAATATTCTAATGCCCCATAATAGTATATATCTCAAAGCTTAGTCAAAACTAGCCAAATCCAATTTATCAACTATAAATATCCATAGATAATCAAATAGTTTTTTTGGTGAGGAATTGGGATGTAACATCCTTTCCCCATAAAGCTAGTCATCATCCCAAATGATTCTTATTCAAACATAAGTTTTGAATTAAAAATATTATTCAGCAAAGTAATAACATGGTATACAATATCAAATTAAGCAAATAAATATAAAATTTGCATAAATAAATCATTATAGTCCTACAAAATAGTATAATTCTCAGAATATTGGTCCCACAAGATCTTACTCTATTGCATTTCCCTATTACTAAAACAAAGTTTATGAGTGTCACTTACATTGATCTATTCTATCATGACCAACCTAGGGTCGAGAACTGCAAGACCAACCTATACATATCTCAATGAAAGTTAACTGACTTTCCAAAACCACATGAGATCATCATAATAGCCAAAAATAAATGGCCAAGGAGAGTCCCACAAAACCTTCCAACCCCTCTACATATCTCTTTAGTGTAGAGAGTGTTTCTCTCATTCTAGACAAAAGTATTTAAGGAACCTGGCAATAATTATGTGTATAAGTTAGTATTATCATTACTTTGCATATCTCCTAATAAGTATAACATGTCAATATTACCACTACTTTATGGATCTCCTGACAAGTATGATGATGAATAGGAACTAAAAATATTATATTTCCAATGTATACAAAATTAAGGAGTAAATATTCCACCATATACATGTGTATGGCCATATGATTGAATTTAACAAGTTCATCTATCAAATTCTGGATTCAACATGTCCATCTATTGGATCCAATCTCAGTATCTACCGAGTCAATTTGAAGTTAAGTAGGATCCACTCTTATCGATTAGTACTCACGTTCCTAATTCACCACTTTTCATTTAGGTCTCTACAACTTAATGATCTCTAAAATGTGCACAAGGTTTAATGAATCATAATTTTATACTAACAAATCATAAAAATCAATAATATATGCTAATAAATTTTAGATATATCAGCATATATACAAGAAAATCATACAATCATTCTATAATTGTATTAAATTACCACTAACCAAACATAACTAGAATTATATTTCACAACTTAACCTATTATGTTATATTTATAGTTAAGAGGAAATAATGTCAAATTAACATAGCATACAAAGGCCACGGATCACACCATCCTTACAACCTTAAAAATGGAACAAGCGAGATAATGTCTCCTTGTTTGCTTAGGTAGAACATAATAAGTTAAATTTTATCTCAACCCTTCTATACATCATATACTTTACTTGCTCCCGATGAAAGGTACATAAATAGCTTTCAAAACAACATGCTTTAAGAAAAAAATAATAATATCAATATAGTCAAGGATATATAATATCATAACAATTATAATCAACTTATAAATCTTAATTTAGAATTAATATATAATTTAAGGTCACCACTCCACATGGTTTAAGTTCACAAGATTAGATAAAGTAGTGACTCTAAAAGGTCATAATTGGATTATAGAGAACTAACATCTCGACAAAACTCTTAAATATCCTCACATGGTAAAAAGAAAACATCTCAACTCAAGTTTCCAAATATCTACTCACTTACCAATCTTGTAAGTGTAGTGTCATAGCCTATTTCCATAACTGAAAAGAAAAATACCAACCATAAAGATGCATCAATCCATCCAATCCTATAAATTCTATCTCAACAAGAAAAAGGAGACACTATTCCATGAATTCCAAAGAATATGATCAAAATAACATTTTAGAAACAAGTCTCAACATCATGAAAAAAAATAATCATCTTAGGCGCTTATAATGATGTCATGGAAAGTGAGGGAGTGACCACTCACCTTTATACCCAATATGAGAGATGACACTTCTTCCTAAGTCCGCATAAATATAACGATGCCAAAACCATAAACAAACTCCTAACATAAAAGAAATCTCTACCATGACATCTACACTCTAATACAAGAAAATTCCCACCATACTATGTGGTACCAAAACAATAGTCTTATAAAAATTCCCACTCTTTAAATTGGTGTAAATAAGACACAAAGCTAAAGTACATACTTAAATGAGAAGCATCCCTTGCCCTTAAATATTCACAGCACAAAACACCAATGGCAAACATAACTTGATTTCCAAGAAATATGTAATCATACTCAAGGTGTTATATCCAAATTATCAAATTATGGTAGGGATTTCTTATTCACAACTCATGAACTATGCTACATACCCACCTATCCAAACCTCATATACAACCATCACCATTGATACACTCAATAAACTAACCTTTTAATAACTTTAATGGGGTATAATTTCTCCTAAGGTACACACTCAATGTTTTAAAATACATTTCATGAATGTTTCATACTTACAATAGTCACCAAGCCATATAGGAGGATCTACCAAGTCTCAAAACTTTAATCATGGTTTAACATGGTTCTGCACTGAGGCACTACAACTCCAAAATACTAGTGCAATACTTCATATCACTAGGTTCACACTAGTGAATAGAAGGACACAAAAATTATAATGGACTCATTAGGTCCTAGAGTACAAGTCATAGCTCTGATGCCATATGTAACAACCTATTGGGTTAGACATAGAAATACATGATTTTTTTAAAACAACACATATACTATAAATAGATTACACCATAAGAATATAAGTAGTGATCATACAAAATACTCTAAGAGAGATAATTGTAATTGAACTATACCATGTCATACATCTAATTTCACTATCAATATAGGAAAACACATCATAATACAAGCATAGAAAGTAATTACAAATAGCCAGCCATTGATGGATCAATACACAGTCACTATTGTCAATCATCAGTAAATAGGTAATTACAAATCTTCATTATAATATTTATAATAATAAATACAATATAATATAATGTGAATAAATAAGATACATGGATCCCTGGAGTATGATATCCCCAAACTCTAGTATATGTGGCAATCTCAAGTGTCATCTCAAAAGTAGTACTATTGTGGGCAAGGAGAGCATCATCCGAGTGATTTTCCAGACCAACCACAGACTAACGATCCCCTACACTAATAACATTATGTAATGTTCCTCCCTTCATGTATGAGTAGATAGTGATGGTGTGGGAATCCAGAGAGACAATCAAGTACTTATTTGTTGTATGATTTCTAAAACTAAACATGTAGTGTATCATAGAAAACCCATTCTATTGTAATATATTGCACAATATGTAAATCATACTCATGAAATGATAATGTCTCACTAAACATACTTTGATCAAAGTTTTTAATAATAATAGTGATCTATAGATCAGTCAAAAATCATGCGCATCGCTTGATCGGATTTCTTTCATCTGGCATTATGATATTAGTAAGCCAATGAAGTCTGTCTTACTCCTTACTTAGTATTAGTAATGTGAGATTGGTCAAACATAATTTAGCCATAAGATTCATAAAATTTACACCCTAATAGAAATCATATCACATAACATGATAAACACAAGAGTAATCAAAGTATACATTTATTTTTCCAAACATATGAATGAATCTTACATTATTATCTATCCCACACTAAAAATAATGACTATAGTTTATACCAACCAGGTAAAATACACATTTAACTATATCTTTCATATACCACAATTAGTTTCCAAATATACCACACCCTATGATGACTGATATTACCATAGTCTAGTATTCTAAGACATAACTACTAGTTTTTCATAGTTAGTCACATTAATTAATCTTAAATACATGGAAACATAAGCTTCTATTCAAGAAACTAGATATAACAAAGCAAATCACAGTTTCCATGAAACACATAATATTCTATCTCAACATTGGTTACATTATTGAAGATTGTATACATGCATACATAAAGTCCTACTAACTATCATAAAACATGTCATTTATAGTAATATCCAACTTGCATACATTTAGTCCATCAATATATTAGAGAGTTCTAGGTATATCAATTATAGTTTGTACCACCTGGGTAAAACATACATTTATATTGTATTACTCTATGATATTCCTTAATATCATAGTTCATAACTACATATTTATACATCACCAAACTTACGGTTTCAAGAATCAAATGACCCACACTCATAAGTAATAATAAAATAGTATGAGATTATATTGCCCAAATATACCCTAAGTTTAACCTGCATACTACTATAATTTATAGGCACATAGAATGATGCAATATTATATGCTATATATATCTAAACACTTGTACATATTAACACACTCATAATATATACCACACATAAGTATTCAATGTTGAATATATAAAAACTAATAGTTAGTCATACTATTTGTAGAGAAATAGAGAACTCATTAACCCATTATAGTTTCCTATTCACAAAATATATTGATGATCTTTATAAGATAAGGGACCTTTCAATGTAATACTACTTCATATTTCTTATCCCTAACTAGAAAAATATTCATCTTGACTTATCCAAAATGTACCTAACTCTGCCCACAAGTTTTCAAGGTAACATAGTCTTTCATATTTTGGTGGCATACAAGTATTCAAGAATTTACTAATTGCTCTTATACAATGCACAAATAGTTTCATCAAGTACACTGATATATAAATCACTCAAGTCAAAAATATGCAATAGGCATGCATAAATAAGATTCTATTATGCTAAGATCTATAAAATAGTTTGCACCATCAATAACACTATAAACATAAGTATATACTAAAGGCAAGTATTAATTACATACAAATTACATATATAACTCCAATACTACCATTTTATTCATTTGATTGGAGTTCCAACTAATGAAGTATTCACCTTTACCCGACTACTGTTATATGGCTATTGTATGTATACTTAACTATATGTACCTGATTTTAACTACAATTCATATCTACATACATTTTTAGATAAAGCCCAATATTTACCCATTATATTTCTATAAAGATCAAAGCAATGTTCATAATCAACCGAGAAGATATTAATAATGATTGTACCAAGGAATAATTATTTGTATACCTTTCATATCAATATTACATATTTTCATAAACCAATAACTATATTAAATAGTAATGAACTCTGATTTATATATATATATATATAGCTTGTAAAATAAATCGTGTTCACGCATATAACGATATATACATACTTATGATATCACTAAAAGTAACATAGATTCCTTGAGATATAGCTATGGGTATTATATCACTTAATGTTATATACTTATGATATTAAATGAATCAAATTCATCCTAGCACTGCATAATTATACTACTACCATGAGTTGCTTTTACATAGTGATTTCAATAAACAACACTTAGCAATTTTACTTTTAAGTCACTAGAAGCCAATAACCACTTAAATAATTAGCATATCTAATGCCATAGAGAAAATACCAGTTTGTGTCTAAAATATAATATTATAATTTATTGTGAATAAATAATATGCTTAAAATTTGATGATGATATATCATAATTACATTTTGACTAAATAATTTACCATGATAAATTGCTTCCTTGAAATTATCTTGAGCATTAAATTTTCATGCTTAGTAATATTCTCTACAAATGTAATATTTTATGGATCGATCTAAAACATTTTGACCAGGTGCATCACAAAAAAATTATGTCTAGTTACTTTGTCAAGATCTGGTCATGGTTCCACACGTGTCTTAGCCAACTTGGAAGTGTCAGATCCCTTCAAGGTCAAGATCAACTCGTACGAGTGTGCATTCATTATAGATTAGTCCAAGGACCTTTCTAGACCTCTATGAAAGTATGGCTGAAATACCTCACTATCATTCCCCTCTTGATATGCATCACTGGAGTTGATACTGCATAATACTTAGTTGCTTATTAGTAGTATATAAGTAAATAACATTTACTATATAAAACTTACATGCATCATTACATGAGTTATAAAACATTATATTTTAGCGATATATAATCTGATCTTCCAAAATTCTAGGCGGAGTGGCTAGGCAATTAACATAATATTTAAATATATAGTTGTATATAAATTGAAGTTGGATTGATGTAGTTATTTAGTAAATCATTGCCTATGACTTATAACTTGTTACACTCATCCAAATAAGATAATAAAATCATTGTACATAATTTACTACATAATAATATAGTTAATTCCTTTAGGTATAACTACAAAATCACTATGTCATGTCTTATTAGATTGTTATATTAAAATAGTGAGTCACTACATTCAATTTGAGAGTTACTACACTTAATTTGTGAATCACTATGTTTGATATGGTTATTGCAGAATCGTTGCATTTCATAAAATCATTGTTCTAAAAATCAATATGAATTATTGTACTTTATGATTATCCCTAAATTAGTTCCACCATCGAGTTCATTGTACACTCCTTTATGAAATGATATTTATTGGTTAATATCATTCTTTAATATATGCATATTACTTCCATTAATAGAGTCACTACATGCTACAATTAAATCATTATATCCTTTTATAGCTAAGTCGCTACATTATAGTTATGTGATTTATGTATTGTATAATATATACTAGGCATGTTAATATTGCATATTCACTATATAATTGTATAACACATAATCTGAATCAAATCATTGAGTTGAAATAACTCTACTCTATGTAGATATTATATTATGTCTATATAAATAGTGGAATAGACTTATAATCACCACTATAAATGTATAGAAAATGGTTAATCACCATAGATAATCAATAGATTTACCTATTTTTTATCCTTGAAGATTATCAACTTTAATCTCTATCCATAATCATAAACCATACTTATATATTTAGTTGTCTTAAAACACATAGAAATTTTACAAATCTCCATACAAACTTTTAAATACAACACCTACCTCCTTAGAGGCAACCAGATGGAACTAGCTAGGTTCATCTATCTCTTCTCCTTCTACTCAGTTCCTCCTCCATTCTCCCCTTGTAATTCTCTCCAAAAAGACTTATTATATCCTTTTCTTAATCTCTACTCCCTATTACAAGGGTGTAGCTTAAAAATATTTTTCTCTTTATTTTTAAGATTTTCTTTCTTTTTTTGTTTTTCTTATTTTTAAACTGACTTATTTATTTTTCTTTTTATTTTATTGTTTTTTTTCTTTTTTTTTCCCTCAATATAAAATTTCTAAATCTTTATTCATTTTAATATTAATTATAAAAAGTCATAATTTTACTAATTTAATTTAGCAGCTCCAGATGTTATGATGGGTTAATAATAACTCCATTAGTTAATAACCTTAAATTTATGCAAACCACATTCTAAAGGCATTGATATTCACATGCAAAACACACTATATGAAATCCACAAAACCATTAAACTATTTTAGTTAACCGTGAAAATTAGTTATTTAATGCAAGCAAAAATAAACACACTATGTTACCCATTTCATTATACATTTATAATATGTGCTAACTACTATGGTGTGTGCAGGGTTATATCAAGTTTATATATCATCATTCGACATCTCTATCTATGTCACCCTCTCTAATGATGATCTCCCTTCATCACGCTTTGAGGGATGAGTTATCCTACATCAACCTCACAATAAGTAGGTAGTTAGATCATAATAGTATGATAAACTTACATCATAAAATATAACTAAAATAATAAATCAACATATTCATAATGTAAACATAAACACTACAACTATCTCATATCAATTTAAACATGTAACCTAAGCAATATCTTACTTTCCCATAGCAGTATATATCTCAAAGCTTAGTCAAAAATAGCCAAATCCAATTTATCAACTATAAATATCCAAGGATAATCAGATAGTTTGCTTGGCAAGGAATTAGGATGTAATAGTGTGGGGTAGATGTTAATCCTCGGTAATGGGATTCATGATTGAGGTGACCACATCATCTAAAAATAAGGGATTGAAGGAATGAAAGTTAATTCCACTAAAAAACTACAAGCTCGTAGTACATCAAGACAGGTTATGATATCTGGGTTTATCATATCCTAGCTACCCCATGACTATTGTAAGGGCTCAAAATGGAGATGGAAGATAAGAAATGGTAGAATAACTAAATATAGGTAGTGGAGTAGATGATATTAATCTTTCCACCATGATAATGATACGAAAATTAGGAGAATGAGGAAGGAGTATTCAAATTTTAAACAAGGTCTATACCAACAGTCTTCCCACCCCACATGAACTCTATAAATTATCAACCCATATAAAAGATGAGAGGTTGTTGATGGTTATTGTTATAAAGGTTATTGATTTCAAAGGTTGGTGTTATTATAGTGATTACTTGTGTCTCTATTTTAGAATAGGGAGAAATAATAATATTGGCATGCTGTTGAAATTAGGACTATAAGAGCTTTTATGTACCCTACTTTGGTGTAAATATATTATGTTTATTGATAAGATATCTAAGTGCCTAGGGTAAAATGGGATTAATTTATCTACCCTTCCATAATTAACACCATTACCAACTAACCCTGACCCAACCTAACTACTCTACTTTGTGCCTTGGGTGAGCTTAGGTAATGCTTTTCCCCATGATATGTCAGCATAAGGGAGATTGTCCTTAGGTGCATAAATTGGTGTGTTGGTACCAAGGTATTTGACAAAATCACCAACACTTAGCTTATTTAGGTGCTATTTATGAGTAAAATTACTTATGAGATCAATTAAGTGGGATTTTGTAGTGGATATAGTCATCATAGTTTTAGATAAGAATCTTCTAAAGCACCAATGGTCTGCCCACCCCTTTCTCGGTGCACCATTTTAGGCATACACTCAGAGAGATTAAAACTTGATAGGTTATTGTAAGATAAAAATCATCAATAAATGATAAAATTTTAAAAATATTTTGTGTATACATATGCCCCACTCAAATTTCATCTCATGTCACATGAGTATAACATGGAATGGTGTTTCAAGAAAGAACATAGTAATACAAAAATTAAGCTAACAAATTGTACTAAAAAGTGGAAAATAAATGAAAGTACCATATGCATACCTTGAATTACCTTTATCATTAAAAGGTCACATGTTGTAGTTATAGTGTTTATAGTGGAGGGCATAATAGTTGCTTTGGACAAACCCTGGGGATACAAAGCTAGAGATCAAAACAAATAATCATAGGAGAAGTAAAGTAAATGAAAAAATTTCATGATAATTTTTTAAATCCTTAGAAAATTTGGTAAGTTTGGATAACAAAGGTTAGGTTATAACTAAAATGTCCAATTTAAATCATGGAAAGGAGAGAAAATCATGTCAGAGTGAGCCATAATTAAGGATCAACTGGATAGGGTTGAATGCACAAGGTTGAATCTATATGAAGTAGTGAAATATGAAGAATAACTCACAAGAGGAATAAGATTTTACTCATAAAAAAAAATTGAATCAATGATCATTCATTTCTTAGCCAAAAATTACATAGGAAGGTCTATTATATAGTGAGGAATTAGGTCACCCTAAAAGGTAATTGACTCAACTCACAATTAGAAAATGATTTAAATTACATTTCTCCTAATGACCTATCATCAACCTAATAAAGCTAATTAGACCATGTAGGTAAAAATACATAGTGGTAAAATACCTACACTAACACCCCCCCTTAAGCATAGCTTAGCGGGGTAGAAGAATTGGGTCTTAGCACAAGCCTGATGAGGTACCCAAGTACATAAAGATGATCCCTTAAAGGAGGAGGAAGATGGGGCTGCTCGAACCCTAAGAAGAGCCCATAAATGAAGATATTTTCTCTTAATGAAGGGTTTGGTAAATATATCAATAATTTATTCCATTCTCTAGATTTAATGGAGACTAATGACTTATTTATGGATGATATCCCAAATGAAATGCATGTGAATCTCAATATGCTTGGTCCGTTGATGGAGGACCAAATTCCTAAAAATTTGGATTGTGTTTTGGTTGTCATTAAAGATGACTATTGGCCATCAAAAACTAGATTCCAAACACAATGATAATCCCTTAAAGCCAAATGTCCTTAGTGGTAGTATTAACAAATCCTTTATATTTTGCCTCAGCAGAAGATAAAGAAATAGCATTTTACTTCTTACTTGACCGACTAATTAGACCTAAATTGGGGGATAAATTATAGCCTAAATTAGACTTATGATTCTAAATATCACTAGCCCAATCTAAATCTATATAACCAATCAAGTCAATGTTGATGTCTGCTCCATAGTGAATCTCAAAACTATGAGTACCATGAATATGGTGGAGAATCTACTTAACTACTTTCTAATGCAACTCATGTGGTTCTTACATAATTATAGAGACCATGTCTATTTCATATGAAATTTCAGGTCTAGTATGCGTAAGCTAGATGAGATTGCCAACAAGTTTTAGATACGAGGTAACATCAACCAAAGGAGATGGATAATTTGCCTCAAGTTTCACACTAGATAGAAAAGGAGTTGAAGTTGGTTTATAGTTAGCCATGTTAAACTGTGTATTTAAATCAATATCATACTTAGATTATACATTAATTATCCCAAAGTTAGATTGAGAAATTTTAATCCTGAGGAAGTAATGCAACAAGCCCAAGTCAATCATTGAAAACCTATCATACATAGCATTTTTCACTACTGTGATGGTGGATGAAACACTTATGATTAATGGGTCATCCACATAGAGAACCAGAATCAATAGTGAATCTTCATGCCACTAAATGTAGTCATTCATATAGGAATGACATTTGGTAAACCTAATCGAAAGAAGAAAGGATTTCATCTTGGCATAGCAAGCTCAAAGAACTTGTTTGAGGCCATAGATAGATTTTTGAAGTTTACAAACTAAGAAAGAATATTCTAAAAATCCTTGTGGTTGTTTCATGTATATTTCTTCTTTGATTTCATCATGAATAAAGTCACTCTTCACATGCATCTGATGAACATCCCAACAATGTGATGTGGCAATGGTGAGAGTGAGTTGAATTGAATTCATTTTGGTAATTGGGGTGAATGTCTTGATATAGTTAATGCTAGATACTTGAGAAAAATCCTTTGCTACCAAACATGCTTTGAAATTTTCTATGGACCCATCTACTATAAATTTTATTTGGTAGATCCACATACATCAAACAAGTTTTCTTCCCTTAGGAAGAGGGACTAAATCCCAAGTGTTATTCCTCAACAAGGAACCATATTCCTCTTTCATAGAAATATCCTACTCAAGAGTTTCTAATGCCTCAAAAAATTATTATGGATTGGAATCAGATGCAATGAAATCATGTGGTGCATTCTAAAATTATGAACAGGTTCACCTGGTATCTAATGGATCTCTAACCCATTGGCCAACACTTTGTAGTGTCTATCTAGCCTAAATAAGACTAGTGCATTGAGATTTAGGAGGGAATTCCTCATCTTCTAAAGATATTATGGGATAAGGAGGAGGGGAATCCTCATCACTAGTCTAAGGAAGAGAGAGGAGTGTCATGTGTAGAGTCTTGAGGACCCTCTTAAAAATGAACACTCTTCTCAATAAACAACTTATGAGTGGTGGGATGGAAAAGCCTGTATTCCTTAACACCTTCAGCATATCCAATGAAGATGCAAGGTTGACTCTAAAGTTCCATTACCTTACGTTTCTTCTTAAGAATGCAAGCCATAACATGAGATCCAAACCCTTTAAAGTAATTCATTGTGGGTTTCTAACCACTCAAAACTTCAAAAGGAGTGATTCCCTTCAATCATTTTATGAGGAACTTAGTTATTAATATAACATGTATAGCTGATGGCCTCAACCCAATACTAAAGTGCAAGACACTTGGAGTGTAGCATACAATTGGTCATTTTCTTCAAGGACCTAATATTGTGTTTCACAACAACATTTTTATAAGGACTATATGGAATTGTACATTATGGTTCAACCCCTCTGATGTACATAATTTCTCAAAATGATTACTAACATACCACCATTGTCAGTGATCAAAATCTTGATGGATTTACCTAACTATTTTTTGTAAGTGCCTTGAAGTCTTCAAAATGATCAAACACCTTTGCTTTCTATTAAAAAAATACACCCAAGTATGTCTCAAAAAGTCATCAATAAAAGTAAGCATGTATTTAGTCTTGTTAAATGAAGGTTTTAAAATTGGACCAACAATGTCATTATGGACAATATCCAATATTTTTTTAGCTCTCTATGATTTTGCCTTGTTATACTTCTCCTCGGGATGCTTACCAAGTATGCAACTCTAGAAAACTTCATTAAAAATTTTGAATCATGGTAACCTTGAAACCATGTCTTTACAACTAAGTTGCTCTAGGTAGTGATAGTTGAGATGGACAAATCACTCATGCCATAATTTACTCACCCCATCTGAATGAGTGAGCACTAAAATATAGGGTTGATCAAGAGAAAAATGTGAAAAATTATACAATTGTGACTGGTGATCTACTTTCTAAAATGTAACAATAGAGTCAGTGTTTGCTTCCCTAATAACCACTAAATTAGGTATGAATGCAACTTTCTTACCTGAATTGATGTGAGTGATCTGATAAATAGATAATATATTTTTAAATAAAGATGAAACATATTGAACATCATGAAATGTCCCATCATTCACTTAAACAGGTCCATGCCCACTAACTTTACTAGAAGTATCATCACCCAACAAGATGGAAGGCATAAAACAAGTCTCCAAGGATAAGAACATCTTATGTGATGAAGCCATGTGGTTCAATGCACCAGAATCAATAACCCATGTGGAAAGATGGGATCTAATTACAATAAGTGATTTACCCTTATCTTTACTCTTCTCACTATATTTGGCTTTTGAAGACTCATGTGCTTATTAACTCTAATTGGAAGACTCAAAGACACTGATGTTATGCTTCTCAATAATCTTATTCAGTTGATAAATATACTTCTTCATGCATTTGGATTCATCATGTCCAAATTTCTTGTAGTAGCCATATGTGAGTCACTCTTTCTTGGGTTTCCCTTCTGAAGAAGAGGACTCTTTTGATGCTTTAGAATTAGCATCATATTTTTGACCCTTTATTTTCTCTAGGTCCTTGATTTTTTTATTCTCCTTGTTGCTAAAAGCCTTCTATTTATCATGAATCACAATTAAGGCATGCGATCTAAATGACTTTAGTGTACCCATTTGAATGAACTTATCTTGATCATAAGTCAAGTCAACAGTAAAATCATCTAAGGATGGCATGGTTCATGTAAGTCTAATGGCATACTTAGTGGAATGAAAGTTAGAAATGAAGATAGAATAGTCATATCCCAATTTGGCAAGGATGGAAAGAATCAATTGATCATCTTTTTTAATAATGTTGCATAGTTTCAATTATAACTTGAGTGATTTGAAATTTGTGAAGAAGTCTTATACCATATCAAAATCATTTGGGCTTAAATTGATGATCTTGTTCTCCAACTCATGACCTCTCAGTATATTCTCCTTCTCAAAGAGTTATTTATATATGATCCAGACTTTATTATGAGTAGTGGTAGATTCAATATGAAAGAGAAGATCAAGAGACATAGATAGGCATAAAAGACCATAGGCTTCATAAATTCTATTGTACCACTTTACCTTCTTTATCTTAGGTGTCAGTTATTTTTCTATAACATCATGATTCAGTGTAAGCCTTTACTCTTCAATAGTATTTTTACTTTGACTTTCCACTTGTGATAGTTAAATCAAAACAAAACTTAGATTCATGGTGCTGAAAGGAAGTATGTGATGAACTATGTGTGTTAAAAGACTAGGAATGTGTAACCCCTATGAATATATAGAGGTTTAAATTTACAAGGCACAAGAATATCACCAATGCATAGAGCTAAAAAACTCACACTTTCAAAAAACATAGTACCTCAAAAAAAGCAACAAGCTCAAATTTATGCGTGTTTTAAGTTTCAGATGGCAAGTGAAATCTCCACTTTGAAAATTTTGAAAAATTTTGGGTGTGTAAAAGTTTGTTTGAAAAATTTTTAAATCAACTTCCTATAAAAAAACTTATTCCCTTTTATAGTAAAAGTTAAGCAATTTTGGGCTAGAAGTGACTAGGGCATTAACTCCCATGTGACCAGGGGCTAAGACCTATTTTGAGTGTTCCCCCCTTGTTAGGTTGTGGAGCTAAAAGCTTCACTGATGTAAGCAGAGAAGGAGGTTTCGAAGGGTTACGGAGTGTCACAGACACCGACGTTGGTCAAGCCAACCGACGTCAGCAGGATAAGGCAGGAGAGCAACCGACATCGATCAGAAGTCAGCCAACATTGGCACCCCCCAGACAGACAGGGACCAATGTCGATCACCTGTGTGGTTCAGACTGTGAGTATGTTATGGGTAGTTAGTTAACGAACTAAGTGTTTGCATGTCAAGAGCCAATTTTAGACTAGAAGCTGCGGATCTAATTATTGTAATTAGGTGTCTAATTATTGTTTGCATGAGATCTATTTAAGAGACTCATTGGTTGTATTGTAAACTTGTGCTAGAGAGTAAGAGAGCAATAATATAAGCTCCTTCAGAGAGAAGAGAGCAATGGTGTGTTCCTCCTAGTGCTACAGTACTAAGTGTGGGTGTTGGATTGGAGAATCAGCAGGGTTCTTCATGTATGTATGATCTTGGTCATCAGGTGAGCATGGCTACAATAGGAGTTCTGCATGGGTAAGTAAGATCATTGATTTGCAGGTGTATGTGTGTGCAAGGTCAAGGTTCACAGGTGTGCAGAACCAGATTGATTTACAGGTGTTCAAGATCAGACAGGAAAGCAACACAATAGGGAGTAGAATCAGGTGGGATCTACTTAAAGTATGTTTGTGTACTTGTGGAGTGCGTGGAGCACTTGTGGAGTGCGTGAAGCACTTGTGGAGTGTGTGGAGCACATGTGTAAGGTGAACACCAAATCTATGTTTGATTTGGGTGTTGGGACCTAAGGGAGAGAGCTTTGAGGGAAGATTTACTATTTATGCCCTAGAGGTGTGGGAGCCCTAGAGGTGTGTAGGGAAGAAGAACTGTGGCAGCCTTCTTTGTTGTATTTCCTTCTGAAAGAGTTTTAATACAAGTTGTGTATTGTCTCTCATATCATGTGTTATTTATAAATTCTAGTTACTTGTGTATTCTGGTTAATTTCCACATATTAAGTTGCTTGGTAATCAATTGTGTGCTTTCGGTTATTTATCCCAACACGTGGTATCAAAGCTAAGGTTACAGGGAGCAGGTTTTGTGTTTGGTTACAGGTCACTCTTAGGGGTTTCTGATCGAGTGGGAGTAGAGCAATGGCAGATGAAAGTAAACTAAGAATGGAGGAGTTGAAAATCACAGATGGTCACTTACGGTCCTATGGAAAGAAAGAGCAGGGAAAAGAATATTTTTGGTTGGTGCAGATCAGCATGAAGGAACTGAAGATGCAGATGTTGCAGGGGTTGTTGCACAAGATGCTCTGGGAGGTTTCTTGGATAAAGTTGAATCTTGTATAATAGATTTTGTTGCCTTTTTCCATGCATCCCCAGGGAGAGGAGCTGGTGAGCCTTGTCAAAGAATTGGCAAAGGGGAAGTGAAGCTGAAATTGCAGGCGGCCAACACATGGGTGTTGAAGGAGGTCATGCAGGTCTCAGGTTTGGAGATGTAGCTAATTTCTTCAAAAAATTTGGGTGATGAGAGATTCACAAGAACTCTCACAGCAGATGAACTTGAATTAGTTGGTGGTAAGAAAACAGGTACTCTTTATCTACTTGTTTATATTACTGATTCTTTTTCTGTTGTAGAGATGTGGCTTTGTAGGCTTGGTCACATGAGCAAGAAAGAGATGCATGTTCTTAAGAGGAAGACTGATATATTTGACAGGCTTAAGAACTAGAAAGCCTTGGTGTTTATGGAGGAGATGGTGGATAGAGACCAGTGGATGGGGCTGGATACCTCTGAGTAGGGCAATTTGGACTTGGGTTTTGATTCAAAGGAGCTCACGGGTAAAAAGTCATCACTCACAGGAAAACACAGGTACTGGCATTAGCAAAAAAATTGACGTTGGCAGTGGGTAAAACCGACGTCAGTCAGGAGGACTGACGTTGGCAGTAGGAGGACACTGACGTCAATAGGGTTGGTAGTTAGGATAGGCACATGGAACCGACGTCAGCTGGATCCAGACTATGTGGTGACTGAGGTCGGTCATTGTAATAGATTTTGGGTAGATAGCAAGCTATCAAGGAGTCTCAAATGCCCATATGGAGGACTGAAGATGGTAAGTAAGCCTCAAATTCATTGTTCCTCTTCTTTATACCAGTTGCTTACTGTAGAGCAGGAAGGATCCAGGAAACAGTGGAAGCATGGTAGGAATAGGATGCAGAACCAAACAGGAGATTTGGTAGGGTTGCCAGTAGGTATGAAAGCATAGAGATGAATGGATACCTTAGTTGAAGAATAGAGAGAATGGACACGTGAGATGGAAGACCAAGGCATATGGTCTTGAGGAAGCTGTAGGACAGTGGTACAGGTTTTGACAGGGGGATGACAAAGCATGACTTTAGTCAATGTCAAGGTAACTACTATGGTTTGTCTTACCAGGGGGATGGTGATTGCAACATCATTCTATTGCTGTATGTGGATGGTATGTTTGCTAACAGGTTTGTACATACAGGGTTTTACTGAGCTAAGGGTAAGATTAGTTCAGTGGTTTGCTATGAAGAATTTGGAGCAGCAAAATTCTTTGGCATGGGAGACATAGGAGATCACAGGTTGATTTTGTCTCCAGTGGGAGCTGATGTGAATCAAGTGTTGGCAAGGTTCATTACGTAGGATGCAAAGCTGGAGCACACTAAGGGCTGGACAGTTCAGTGTCTGAAATCACATGAGGTTTGGTATAGACCTAAGTTTGCCCAAGCAGTGGGTGTTGTCAGAGAGTTAGGAGCCAATTCAGGGAAGTGGGTTTTCAGATATTTGAGAGGGACCAGCAGTAGGGATTCATGCTATTCAGGGTCAGGACTTCACTACATGGGATTGTAGGTTCAGATGTGGCAGGGTACTCGGATGACAGGAGGTACACCATAGGTTGTGTGGTGGGTTGTCTTCAAGATTGAGCTTGAAGAGGGATACAAGCCAAGAAATAGATTAGATGGGGTACAAGTATAGGTACAGTGCAACTGTTTATCTCCAAGTGGGAGATTGTTAGGTTGTGGAGCTAAAAGCTTCACTGATGCAAGCAGGGAAGGAGGTTGCGAAGGGTTGTGGAGTGTCATAGACACCAGCGTCGGTCAGGCCAACTGACGTCAGTCAGAAGTCGGCCGGCGTCAGCACCCCCCAGACAGATAGGGACCAACATCGGTCACCTGTGTGGTTCAGACTGCGAGTATGTTACGGGCAATTAGCTAATGAACCAAGTGTTTGCATGTCAAGAGCCAATTTTAGACTAGAAGCTGCAGATCTAATTATTGTAATTAGGTGTCTAATTATTGTTTGCATGAGATCTATTTAAGAGACTCATTGGTTTTATTGTAAACTTGTGCTAAAGAGTAAGAGAGCAATAATATAAGCTCCTTTAGAGAGAAGAGAGCAATGGTGTGTTCCTCCTAATGCCACAGTACCAAGTGTGGGTGTTGGATTGGAGAATCAGCAGGGTTCTTCATGTTTGTATGATCTTGGTCATCATGTGAGCATGGCTACAATAGGAGATCTGCATGGGTAAGTAAGATCATTGATTTGCAGGTGTATGTGTGTGCAAGGTCAAGGTTCACAGGTGTGCAAAACTAGATTGATTTGCAGGTGTGCAAGATCAGATAGGACAGCAACACAATAGGGAGCAGAATCAGGTGGGATCTACTTGAAGTATGTTTATGTACTTGTGGAGTGTGTGGAGCACTTGTGGAGTGCGTGGAGCATAGGTGTAAGGTGAACACCAACTCTGTGTTTGAGTTGGGTGTTGGGACCTAAGGGAGAGAGCTTTGAGGGAAGATTTACTGTTTATGCCCTAGAGGTGTGGGAGCCCTAGAGGTGTGTAAGGAAGAAGAACTGTGGCATCCTTCTTTGTTGTATTTCCTTCTGAAAGAGTTTTAATACAAGTTGTGTATTGTCTCTCATATCATGTGTTATTTTTGAATTCTAGTTACTTGTGTATTCTGGTTAATTTCTGCATATTAAGTTGCTTGGTAATCAATTATGTGCTTCCGGTTATTTATCCCAACACCCCTCTCACTTTGAATGATGTGATTAATGTGTGAGTGACATCATCTAAAAAATACCTCCATTTTGAAAATGAGTAGTGTCACTCTTCACTATCTTAAATTTGATAGTCTCTCACATGTCATAAGGTGCAAAGTGACTGATGCAATTTTAATTATGTTTGGACATGGTTCAAAGTCTAGTTGGTTTGTGTGTAGAGGTATCAGAGTTCACTAAGGGTGCCTACATGTTTAGCAGAATTTATAGGGGTTTTTATCATGATCATTGGGTCCTATTAGGTGTGCAAATAAGGTAATCAGGTTCTAACAAGGTTGCATGTAAGGTTGTCAGGTTTTGATGAGGTTGAAAGTAAGGTAGTCATGTTCTAATAAGGTTATGTGCAAGGTTATTAGGTTATATGAAGTTTATTGATAAATGTCATGGGATTTTTTAATGTCACAAGTATGGTGGTTAGGATCTAATGAGTGTGTAAAGACCCAAAAATCCACTAACTACCAAAATTACTTATGAGGATTTAAAATCTCATCAAATTGAAGAAACATATAAAAAATTAGATTTTGTATGGCTTTTAGAAAATATTAAAAAGACCCACTTGGTTTCTTGACAAACCCAAAAAACCCAGAAGTGGTTTTTCCTCAAAGTCACTGAAAAGTATGAATTTTTGTATAATTCAAAAAATGGCCTTAAACCCCTCCAAAAATGGTTGAAAATAGACTATCATAAAACTTTATTGTTCCTAGTGTTTTTCCACCTTCTATCTAATGGCACCATATGTTTTTCACTTAGAGTCTCTAACTATGTATATTTACATAGATTTATGAGAACCCTCATAAAACCCTATAAAAATAAATCAATAAAAATCTAGAACAATCAAGAATGCAAGATCTCACAACAAAATCGATGGATTCATCTACCAGTGTAGCTATGATACCATATCAAAGTGGGTCATAATCAAGGATCAAGTGGATAGGGTCAAATGCATGAGGTTGGATCTATATGGAGTAGTAAAATTTGAAGAACTCACAAGAAGAAGAAGCTTATCTTCATAACAATAAGTTGCATTAATGAGCATTCATTCATTATCCAAAAACTACATATGAAGGTCCATTATATATTGAGGAATTAGGTCACCTAAAAAGGTAACTAACTCGACTCATAATTAGAAAATGACTTAAATTGCATTTTTCCTAATGACCTATTATTAACCTAAGCAAACTGATTAGATCGTATAGGTAAAACTACATAATGAAAAAATCCTACACTAACAAATTGGGTAACTAAAAATCCAAGGCTATTAAATGATGTAAATAACTAGACATGAATCCAAATCAAGAAAAGTAACAATCCACATCAAACTAAGGAATCATAAAATAGAATAATGTCTTCAAAATCCATGTAAGGGTAGTAATAATCCATAAATAAAGATGAAAAACTAAAAATGTAAACAACATCAATGAAAGAGTAGTAACAATCCATACTAGAACAAAGATGGAAAAATAGAAGGTAATTAAATAAATAAGACAAAAGGACCCATAAAAATGTGAAAAATAAAATTGGAGGCCCCAAACATAACTAAGGGAGATTCGATAAATATATGGCAGTGACTAAAAAAGCATCTTGTAACAACTCAAAAATACAACTTTTATTTTAATGATAGATAAACTAAAATTGTTGTATTATGAACATGTCAAAAAATATATGGAAAATAGCAAGTGTAGGGAGGAAATGAAATGGGTGGTGGTGGAAAGGGTGGCACGAAGGTGAAAACATAATCTTTACTGGAGATAAGACACATTTAGTTGGCAAGATGAAGAAAATTTTTACATTAATGACCTTTAGAAAACTCGGCTAAATCACATAAGTGTGGGCTAACTAGTGAATTATAAGTAGCATCCCATGAAGTCTGGTATGCATGAAAATTAAAATGTACCTACCTTCTCATAATGTGTTCCTCATTCCTCAGGACCCCTTATAGAGTCATCAATCTACTGTGAATATTGGGTACTTACATAAGAAAGTAGGTAGCACTTATGAATGTATATTATTATGATACCTCTAGGATAACTCCCTTCTGTTAGTATATGGTTCTAAATCTAACTTACCATTAGAAGTTGAGTTAATTTCATTGTGAATTTATATTCATGGTATCATTATCTATGAAGAACTTGATGAAGCTCATCTTCATGCCTTATATTTCCTTGATAAGTGATAAGCTCCACAACCTAACAATCTCCCACTTGGAGATAAATAGTTGCATTGTACCTGTACTTATACACCATCTAATTTGTTTCTTGGCTTGTATCCCTCTTCAAGCTCAATCTTGAAGACCAACCACCACATAACCTGTGGTGCACCTCTTGTCATCCAAGTAACCTACCACATCCGAACCTACAACTCCATGTAGTGAAGACCTTGACCCTGCGTAGCATGAATCCCTGCTGCTGGTCCGTCTCAAATACCTGAGAATCCACTGAACTGCCCTCCAATGCTCCTTCCATGAATTGGCTACTAACTCTCTGACAACTCCCACTACTTTGGAAAACTCAGGTCTACACCAGACCTCATGTGATTTTGAACACTATTCTAAGCTCAGCTTGAACTGTCTAGCCCTTGGTGTGCTTACTGGTTCTACATCCTGCGTATTAAACCCCACCAACACCTTCTTCACATCAGCTCCCACTAGAGATAAAATCAACCTATGATCTTCCATGTCTCTTATGCCAAAGAATTTTGCTACTCTCAAATTCTTCATGACATACCTCTGAACTAACTTTACCTTTAGATCAGAAACTCCCTGCATGTGTGACCCTGCAATAAGCAACCACACCACATACAATAACAGGATAATGTTGCGACCATTGTCCAACCTGGTAAAGAAAACACAATGGTTACATTGACCTTAACCAAAGCCATGCTTTGTCATACCCCTGTCAAACCTGTACCACTATCCTTCAGCTTCCTCAAGACCATATACCCTAGCCTTTCGTCTCATGTATCCATCCACTCTCTTCTTTAACTTGGGAATCCATTCATCTGTCAGTGCTTTCATCTTAGCTGGAAACTTTACCAAATCTCCTGCTTGGTTCTCTTCTAAAGAATTCATGCCATGTTCCCACTATTTCCTGGATTCTACCTGTAATGCCTCTTCATGTCTTCCTAGTTCTTGACCATCAGTAAGCAACAAGTAAGAATCTGAACAACAAATATGAGGTCCACTTACCCTTTCAGTCCTCCATATAGATGTTTGAGACTCCTTGACAACTTGTTATCTGCCCAACATCTGTTCTAGTGACCGATCTCAGCCATCTCCCAATCTACACCCAATCGACGTCGGTTCCCTGTGATTGACCCTGACTGCCGACGTCAGTTCCCACTGACCGACGTCGGTCTCCAACTACCTGACACCACCGACTCTATTGGTCTGCACATGACTGACATTAGTATCTATCTATTTGATATTGGTTCCCCTTGATCGACACCGATAATTGTGTTTTCCTGTGAGTGATGAATTTTTATCCGTGAGCTCCTTTTGCGTCAAAACCTTGTTCAAATTAACACAGCGCTACTCAGAATAATTCAGTCCCCTCAACTGATCTCTATCCGTCATCTCCTCCATGAACACCAAGGCTTTCCAGTTCTTAAGTTTGTCAAAAACATCTATCTTCCACTTAATGTTGGGATAAATAATCAGAAGCACACAATTGATTACCAAGCAACTTAATATGCAGAAATAAAGTAGAATACACAAGTAACTAGAATTCAAAAATAACACATGATATGAGAGACAATACACAACTTGTATTAAAACTCTTGCAGAAAAGAATACAATAAAGAAGATGCCACTTCTTCTCCACCACCTCTTCAGAGGCTTCCCACACCTCAAGTGAACAGTAATTCTCTCCTCAAAGCTCTCTCTCTTAGGTCCCAACACCCAACTCAAACACTCAGTTGGTGTTCACCTTATACCTGTGCTCCACGCACACCACAAGTGCTTCACGCACTCCACAAGTACACAAACGTACTTCAAGTAGATCTCCCCTGAACCTACAACAACATGCACCTCAATAGACCTTACTTATGGAAGGAACTCCCTTGCCTTCCTCTTTGCTCTATCTGAGTACACACCTGTACTCCAAGTAGATCCTGCCTGATTCTACTCCCTATTGTGTTACTGTCCTATCTGATCTTGCATACCTGCAAATCAACCTGGTTCTGCACACTTGTGAACCTTGACCTTACACACACATACACCTGCATATCAATGATCTTACTTACCATGTAGATCTCCTATAGAAGCCATGCTCACCTGATGACCAAGATCATACACTATTGAAGAACCCTACTGATTCTCCAATCCAACACACACCTTGGTACTGTGGCACTAGGAGGAACACACCATTTCTCACCTCACACACAGAATGAGCTTATAATAATGCTCTCTTACTCTCTAGCACAAATTTACAATACAACCATGAGTCTATTATATAGATCTCATCCAAACAATAATTAGACATCTAATTACAATAATTAGATCCACAGCTCTTAGTCTAAAATTAGCTCTCATCATGCAAACACTTGGTTCATCAACCAACTACCCATAATATATTCGTAGCTCGAACCATAGGTGACCGATGTCGGTCCCTGTCTGCCTGGGGGTGCCGACGCCGGTCGACTTCTGACCGACGTCAGTTGCATTTCTGTCTTATCCTACCGACGTCAGTTGGCCTGACTGACGCCGGTGTCTGTGACACTCCACAACTCTTCTGCAACCTCTTCCATGTCTACATCAGTGAAGCTTTTAGCTCCACAACCTAACAATCTCCCACTTGGAGATAAATAGTTGCACTGTACCTATACATGTACCCTGTCTAATTTGTTTCCTGGCTTGTATCCCTCTTCAAGCTCAATCTTGAAGACTAACCACCACATAATCTGTGATGCCGTACCTGTCATTTAAGTAACCTGCCACATCCAAACCTACATATCCATGTAGTGAAGAACTTGACCCTACATAACAAGAATCCCTGCTGCTAGTCCCACTGAACTGCTCTCCAGTACTCCTTCCCCGAATTGGCTCCATACTTTTTGACAACCCCCACTGCTTGGGAAAATTTAGGCCTACACCAGACCTCATGTGATTTCGGACACTTAACTGTCTAGCCCTTAGTGTGCTCTGATTCTGCATCCTGTGTAATGAACCTTGCCAACACCTAATTCACATCAGCTCCCACTGGAGACAAAATTAACCTATGATCTCCCATGTCCCCCATGCCAAAGAATTTTGCTGCTCCAAATTCTTCATAGCAAACCACTGAACTAATCTTACCCTTAGCTCAGCAAAACCCTGTATGTACAAACTTGCTAGCAGACATACCATCCACATACAGCAACAGAATGATGTTGCAATCATCATCCACCTGGTAAGACAAACCACAGTAGTTATCCTGACATTGATTAAAGTCATGCTTTGTCATCCCCCTGTCAAAACCTTTACCACTGTCCTACAGCTTCCTCAAGACCATATGTCTTGGTCTTCCATCTCACGTGTCCGTTCTCTCTATTCTTCAACTAAGGTATCCATTCGTCTCTATGCTTTCTTCCCACTTGCAACCCTACCAAATCTCCGTATGGTTCTACACACTCTCCATGCCATGCTCCCATTGTTTCCTGGATCCTTCCTACTCTACAGTAAGCAACAAGTGTAAAGAAGAGGAATAATGAATTTGAGGCCTACTTACGTCTTCAGTCCTCTGTATGGGTGTTTGAGACTCCTTGACAGCTTGTTGTCCACCCAAAATCTATTACATTAATCGACCTCGGTCACCACACAGTCTGCATCCAACTGACATCGGTTCCTGCGCCTGTCCTGACTACCAAACATGTCGACGTCGATGTCCTCCTGCTACCGACGTCGGTCCTCGTGATCGACGTCGGTCTTACCTACTGTCGATGTTAGTTTTCCTATCGACGCCGGTACCTGTGTTTCTTATGAGTGATGAATTTTTACCCATGAGCTCCTTTGAATCAATCCCCATGTCCAAACTACCCTGCTCAGAAGTATCTAGCCCCATCCACTGGTCTTTGTCCGCCATCTCCTCCAAGAACACCAAGGCTTTCCAGTGCTTAAGCCTGTCAAATATATCTGTCTTTTGCTTAAGAACATGCATCTCCTTCCTGCTCATGTGACCAAGCCTACGAAGCCACGTCTCTGCAACAAAAGAAGAATCAGTAATATAAACAAGTAGATAAAGAGTACCTATTTTCTTACTACTAGCTAATTCAAGTTCATCCGCTGTGAGAGTTCTTGTGCATCTCTCATCACCCAACCTTTCTGAAGAAATTAGCCATATCTCCAAACCTAGGACCTGCATGACCTCCTTCAACACCCATGTGTTGGCCGCCTGCGATTTCAGCTTCACTTCCCCTTTGCCAATTCTTTGGCAAGGCTCACCAGCTCCTCTCCCTGGGGCTGCATGGAAAGAGGCAACATAATCTGTTATCCAAAATTCAACTTTATCCAAGAAACCTCCTAGAGCATCCTGTGTAACAACCCCTGCAACATCTGCATCTTCAGTTCCTTCATGTTGATCTGCTACCAACCAACGATATTCTTTTCCCTGCTCTTTCTTTCTATATGACTGTTGGTGACCATTTGTGCTTTTCAACTCCTCTATCCTTAGCTTACTTTGATCTGCCATTGCTCTACTCCCACTTGATCAGAAACCCCTAAGAGTGACCTGTAACCAAACACAAAACCTGCTCCCTGCAACCTTAGCTCTGATACCACGTGTTGGGATAAATAACCGGAAGTAGACAATTGATTACCAAGCAAATTAATATGCAGAAATAAACCAGAATACACAAGTAACTAGAATTCAGAAATAACACATGATATGAGAGATAGTACACAACTTATATTAAAACTCTTATAGAAAAGAATACAATAAAGAAGATGCCACTTCTTCTCCACCACCTCTTTAGAGGCTTCCCACACCTCAAGTGAACATTAATTCTCTCCTCAAAGCTCTCTCTCTTAGGTCCCAACACCCAAATCAAACACTGAGTTGGTGTTCACCTTATACCTGTGCTCCACACACACCACAAGTGCTCCACACACTCCACAAGTACAAAAACATACTTCAAGTAGATCTCCCCTAAACCTGCAATAACCTGCACCTCAATAGACCTTACTTATGGAAGGAACTCCCTTGCCTTCCTCTTTGCTCTATCTGAGTACACACCTGTACTCCAAGTAAATCCTGCCTGATTCTGCTCCCTGTTGTGTTGTTGTCCTATCTGATCTTGCACACCTGCAAATCAACCTAGTTCTGCACACCTGTGAACCTTGACCTTGCACACACATACACCTACATATCAATGATCTTACTTACCATGTAGATCTCCTATAGAAGCCATGCTCATCTGATGACCAAGATCATACACTCTTGAAGAACCCTGCTGATTCTCCAATCCAGCACCCACCTTGGTACTGTGGCACTAGGAAGAACACAGCATTGCTCACCTCACACACAGAAGGATCTTATAATAATGCTCTCTTACTCTCTAGCACAAATTTAAAATACAACCATGAGTCTATTATATAGATCTCATCCAAACAATAATTAGACATCTAATTACAATAATTAGATCCGTAGCTCTCAGTCTAAAATTAGCTCTCATCATGCAAACACTTAGTTCGTCAACCAACTGCCCGTAATATACTCACAACTCAAACCACAGGTGACCGACGTCAGTCCCTGTCTGCCTGGGGGTGCCGACGCCGGCCGACTTCTGACCGACATCGGTTGCATTCCTGTCTTATCCTGCTGACGTCGATTGGCCTGACCGACGCCGGTGTCTATGACACTCTGCAACTCTTTTGCAACCTCCTCCATGCCTGCATCAGTGAAGCTTTTAGCTCCACAACCTAACACTTAAGAACATACATTCCCTTCTTACATATGTAACCAAGCCTACAAAGCCACATCTCTGCAATAGAAGGTAAATCAGTAATATAAGTAGATAGATAAAGGATACCTACTTTCTTACCACCATCTAATTCAAGTGCATCCACTATGAGAGTTACTGTGCATCTCTCATCACCCAACTTTTCTAAAGAAATTAGACTCATCTCCAAGACTAGGACTTGCATGACCTCCTTCAACACCTATGTGTTACCCGTCTGCAATTTCAGCTTCACTTCCCCTTTGCCAATAATTTGACAAGGCTCATCAGCCCCTAAATAAATCTCTCCAAAGTCTCCCTGGACATACCCATGAAAAGATGCTCTTTTTAGGGCTACATGGAAAGAGGCAATAGAATCTGTAAACCAAGATTCTACTTTATCCAGAGCATATTGTGCAACAACACCTATAATATCTGCTTCTTCATGCTGATCTGCTACCAACCAACAATCTTTCTTTACCTGCTCTTTCTTTCCATCAATCAGACCATTCGTGTTATTCAGTTTCTCCATTTGTAGCTTACTTTCTTTTGCCATTGCTATACTCCCACTCAATCAGAAACCCCTGTGAGTACCCTATAATCAACACACACTAACCAGATATGAAACAACCTATTAGCAACCCAACCAAAAGCTCTGATACCAACTGTCAGGATCCTACTCTCCCCAATAAGAGTATATATGATTACCTTTGTATTAGAAACTAAACACGGAATTTAACCAGAATGATTAAGTAACTAGAAATATGAAACAACACAAAATATGAGAGACAATACACAATCTTGTATTAATACTCATCCAGAAAGAAAATACAATAAAGAAGATGCCACACTTCTTCTTCCACCTCTGTAAGGCTTCCCACACCTCAAGGGTTCCCAATAATTCTCAATCAAGAGTTCACTCTCCTACAAAAAATGGTCCCAACACACAACTCAAACACAGAGTTGTTGTTCACCTCCACCAGTCAGTAACAACACTACTAGTACACCAAGTACACAATCATACTCCAAGTAGATCTTCCCTTCTCTTGATGCCACCTGCAAATCAACAAACCTTACTTACCATGAAGATATCTCTACACCCTGAAGAACCCTTGTCCTTGCCTCACCAAGTCCTCATGATTCTTCAACCAATACCCCAGTGGATCTCCTAGTAGAACTTTGCACAACCTACAACTCTCCCTGATCATACACACTCAGCACCCCTTTGGAACTAGGAGGAGCTACTCTTACTCTCTCTTCAAGCATAATGGCTTTCTAGCACACTTTACAATACAGCCCATGAGTTTATTATATAGATCTCATGCATACAATAATTAGACTTTCTTAATTACAATAATTAGACTCACAACTCAAGACCAAAAATAGTCTTTACATGCAAACTGCCTGTCCAAAAATAGACCAGTCCAGAACCCGCATGCAAACTGCATGCAAACACAGGTTGCCAGCATCGGCTCCTTCCTGACCGATGTCGGCCGACTTATAACCGATGTTGGTTGCTTCTGCACTGTAATATGACTGACATCGGTTGATCAGACCAATGTCAGTTGCCCTGCAACTTGTTCTGCAACTCAGCAACATCCCAGCAACCTCCTTCCCTGTTTACATCAGTGAAGCTTTTAGCTCCACAACCTAACACTATCCTCAACTGATGGAATTCCCTCTTCCCTCTGTCATTATCTCTATTATGGAAAGTAGGTCCCCTTGTTGCTTGATTTGGCTTTGGATCCCTTTCATAGTTGGTAGACACCTAAGGGACCCCCTTTTTAGCTCTAACCAACTTATACGATACTTCTTTGATAGTAGAGGCCAAAGTTTTGATATTTTCCTCTAAATTGGCTATTTTTATGGGTTGCATCTTTTCTAGATTAACCAGCTTCACATCAGCTTATTTGTTCATGAGCTTTCCCATAGCCTTGATATTATTCTCAATATGGATGGCCATATTGAATGTCGATCACAAGTTAGTGGGAGCATTATCCCTCAAGAAGTACATAGCCTTCTTATCAAAGGCATCACAATACTTTATCAAGCACATTATATCATTGGGCCTAATGTTTTTGGGTAGCTGTATCATAGTCTTATTGAACTAAGTGTTGAAGTCCTACACACACGTATTAGGATTCTTTTTGATATTCTCACATTTATCTAGGAGAAACTTGGGATCAATCCTAGCACCATACTAAATTCTAAAAATATTTTGCATCTCTTCCCATGAATCAATGCATTTAGTGGGAAGGGAACTAAACCATTTATGAGCATCCTCCTTCAATGTGTGCACAAATAACTTGATGCACACATACTCATACTCAACCTCATAATCTTTAATGATATTTTGAAAGGACCTCAAATGTTGATCACCACTCACTACATTGTTCCCTTAGAATTTTGGGAGGCATTTCCTAACGTCATTTCAGACCTCATTAGGATAGCCTTCCATCTCATCAAAATTGATATGCTTAAATATGGGAATGTGAAATGCAGGATGTGTATTCTCATCTTGGTACCTATACCTCATGATTAGTTCACTAGGAGGTTTAAGAATAAATGGCAAAGGAATATGAGGGGTTGAATGAGGTGGACTTGGTGGATCAAACCTAGGAGGGGATTTAGCTAGTTGAGAAGGAGCTAGAAAATAAATGGGACTATGTATTTTATATTTAGTGGAGGAGTTGTGATAGTCCTCAATAATGAGAGGATCAATAAAGATTTTAAGATTATTAGAATCTTGACAAATTTTAACAGATGAGCTCTGCCCTTCAATAGGCTTCCAAACTTATCTTCCTTTTCTTTGAGGAATACTCAAAGGAGAGATGAGTTTCTTTGATGGGTCACTTTTGAAAGATGACCTCAGTCCTTCCAGCTTTAAAATCAAGAAGATACTCAGAAATAAAAGTTAGCAAATATTCAGAATAGGTACCAATCCTTCTTGAAACTAAAAAATAAAATGGCGTCACCAATAGAATAAGAATTCTATAATATAATAGTTGACAAACTATTATGATACAAACTGAAATTAGACATGTTGAAGCTTAATGAGATAGAGAACAAAGACACTAAAATTTTCAAAATAATGTTCAAAAGGGACAAAACACCTTTCAACATGCAATGTTAATAGTTCTTTTCAATAAATGTAGCAGAAGTCAAATTTTCAAGCCTTAAAACTTCATAGCACATCCCCAATAGAGTGTTACGATGTTGAAAGCCAAGGTAGTCAAATCAATGTGGTAACAACAAAGAACTTCACAAGATGAAATACTCATAGCTCTCTACAAGAATTCCTAGTAACAACAATAACCATAAGTTCAATTTAGTCCCTGACAATGACACCAAAAGAGTGATGTAATGTTGATATACTAAAGAGAATCAATTCAATGAAGATACAGGCAGAGAATTTTTATACTGACATCAACTCTCTACAAGAGTCCCTAGTAATATGGGTGATAAGAATTGTCCTCGATAATGGCACCAAAAGAGTGTTGGTTCCTAGTTGTACACCTTGTATACTCAACCTTGTGCACTTGAAGGAAAATAGCAAGCAATGATGGAAAACCTACTAGAATGTCATTGTAGTCAGGGAAGGGTTTAGCATCAAGATCAGACTGAATATAGAAAATGACTGAGAGGCACCTATAAAGGGTATAGTTAGCTCCCTACTACTTCTAGCTCTGTCTGAACCAAAGTGAGAGAACCTATGGGGTAGCTTGCTCACATGGAGGGATTTTTCAATTCAATCTCCATGGGGATTCTTGGTATAAGGGAAAAATATGGCCAAAGAATAACCAAGTTTGCACACTTTACCCATGAAGAGTTGTCACACAAAATGCACAAATGCTCTATGTCATAGACAAACTACTAAAGATAAATGAGGGGATGACTACAATCTTCATTTTATAAAATATTCAATAACAGGGGTCAGATAGAAAACTGTAGCACTAGAATTTAAAGCACAAACCGCAAACACATTTCAAATATGTAAGATTTTATGCATTTGTAAGGCAAGTAACACTTATAGTATGTAATAGGGTATGTTATTTTTAGGGTAGGATAGGGTAGGACAAGCTAGATAATTATAAAATGGAGGGTGGCATGCTGATGGTTTCCAAAATAATAGGGTATCTAACAGTATTTCATGACAATATTCCTTTGTAAATATGCATAAAAACTTCAAATACAATATAATGGTAAACACTAAATGATTCTTGAAACCCTAGAACATACACTAAAAATAGAATCTCAAATGCTTTCTCCTGCTAAATTCATGAACCTAGGGTGCCATTAAAAGGTATTCAATAACACATTTCCAAAGATATTTTCAAAAAGGGATTTACAACCTAGGTACATGCTCAGAATGGCAACTAATAATGAACACAAACCCAAATATATAATTAGCAAAACTTGCAAAACATATTATTGCATTTCATTAATAAGATACAATAAAAAAACCACAAACATTTTCCACTTGACTTGAAAAGAAATAATACAAATATCAACACTTCAAAATGCTACCATGTGGACAAGCATGGTGATATTGCTCTTTTGACAAGGGAAACATAAACCTGCTCTCAAATCTTGATAATGGATATACATATGCAACCACCTTATCAAGGGAGACAAGATCTACACACAGCAGTTAATCCCAAAAAAATTCTTTAAAATTTAGACTTGGAGAAAGTAGACACCTAAAACAATGACCTACGATATAAGCAATAGCCAATAAGAACCTTGAAATAGAAGACAAGCCTTTTATTTATACATTTCTTAATCCTTCCCAAATTTGGGACTATGGGATGCAATTTTAAAAAATTGCATACCAAATTTTTCCAGCCCTATTAAGATGCTCCTAGCCAGAAAATGCCTTTTGTTGTGCCTAAGATTTTCATCTATTTGTAATAAATCATTGCTACATCTACCTATACAAGGAATGATGAGGACTCACAACTACCAGGAGATGTTTTTGACTACTTGCTTACATATCTAGAGGGAAGAAAACTTTTGAGGAGTCAAATAGACTTTATCTTCATATTGAACCACCTAAAGATGCCCCTTTACACTTGCCTAGAAGGTGAATTGCATGGTAGAGGCCAAACAAACTTTTTTACTATGTGCAACTATCTGGAGATGTTGGTGAACAGTTTCCTGCACAGCTGGAACCTCCTAGACAATTGCCTTTATTTTTGTGCATGCCATGGAACACATGTTCTTACAAAGATGGCTTGGGAATGATTTGGTTGTGACATTAAATAAAAAATGATATGTGATCATGATGGGAAATATTCACTCTAGAATGGCTTATGGACCTTATTATATGATTTGACTCATTTCTCGACCAGGAAAGATCCATAAATTTTAACTTTTAGACCAAATCTTACCACATATTGACACCTGGCATTCCACCTTGGATCCAACTAGGCATCTGCATAACTTAAAACTGATTAGGTCACTTTATTGGCTCTAATATGAGCATATACTACTCTCTTATTAGTTTTGAGCTTTATGAAAAGTTGATCTTAGCTTGCACCATTGGATATTCTCACTTGAACAAGTGCATATCATCGATCTTAATCTAAAGGATTGAACACCATTATCTATTTACAAGTCCTATGCAAAAATGGTACCACTGGTAGCTCTGTGGGCTCTTTACATCCTACACTGGTTAATGCACTCTTGCCAAGTGGTGGTCCCATCTTCATTCTAGGCTTTATTGAAAAGTCTTGACTCAATATGCATCATAAATCAGATTGTGTATGTTTGAATGTGTACCATCAATCTTCAAAAATGTGCCTGATATTTAAATCATGCCCTGTGAGGTCAATGCTTATCATGTTTGTGCTTATCCTAGGTTCTTTTGACCATTCAACTTTAATCATGCACCATCAGATTATCTTGCTCTATACAAAGGCATGCCATCAGATCTGCCTCCATTTAAAAATAAATAGCTACTTCACGAGGTCTAAAATTGATGCTCATGTGACTGTCCTGGAATATTTGAAACCCAGTGGATAGTCCTTGTAGCTTAAATTTAATGTTATGTCTAAGAGACTATCATACCTATAATTAGGAAATATTTCTTCGAGACTTTGTTTTGAAATAATTTGATCAGGGTATTTATCTTTGACATTCCTATTTACTTCTTAGGCCTATCTATCTTTAGCTTTTATTTATATTTATCACTTCTACAAGTGGGATTTACTTTAGCACAATTGTCCTACAACAATTTTTTCAAGCATTCTATCAAGATAATTGTCTCGAACAAAATGTCTAAGACAATTTCCTCGAAGAATTTTGACTTTGCATTTTCCCTGCAAGAATAGAGACTTAACAATTTTTGTCTTCATCAAGATAATTATTTTAGACATTTTGTTTGAAACAATTTCCCCATAGATATTGAACTTGGTACTTTTCCTTAAGAATTTGAAATTTACACTTTCTTGAAGAAATGCAATTCTCTCAAACTTTTTGCATTGGCAAAATGCCCGAAGGAAATAGGACTTCTGCTCCATGGCAACTTTGTCTAAAGTACCTTCTAGGCCCTTTTAAAGATGCCTTCAAAATTTTTGTCAAGGGCATTTGCCTTATAGAATTGTCTTTTGGCCTTTTGGAATGGCATTTTAGATCTTTTAAAAGTGCCCTTTGGACTTATTGAAAGTGTCATTCACCCTCTAGACTTATCCTTTAGACCTTTTGAAAGTTCCCTTTGAGAGTAAGGGAAAAATACCTGAAGGAAATGATCCTTCAAAAAAATTATAAAGGCAAAATGACCCTTCAAACTATTTTTAGACATTTTAGCTGAAATAAGTCTTTACAATTCCTTCAGGGTTTCTGTGCAAGCAAAATTCTCAAAAGGCAAGTGCCCTTCAGACTTTTTGTTGCAGATAAAAAGTTTGAAACAAATAAGACTTTGCATTTTTTTATGAAACAAAGGATTTATTTTGGGTCTTTTATGTGGGAAAAATGCCCGAAGGGTAAGTGCCCTTTAGACTTTTTGCCTCGAACAAAAAGTTTGAAACAAATGACCCTTTGGATTTCTTATGAAACACTTAATCTAAAATAAATAAGACATTGAATTCCTTCATACCTTTTGTAGTGGACAAAATGTCCAATGGAAATAAGTCTTTAAAAAAATTATCTAAGATAAAAGGCCCAAAAGCCTATTTTCATCAAACATGATGTTCGTGCAAAATCCTAAAACATTATAAGGGAAAGACACACTCACCAAGCAAAAAACCAGATTAAGACTTAGCCAATTTTTACATGAACTTGACCTTCCAAAGGAACACTTGGAGATAGAAGTTGGGATAACTACTTAGACATTTACATTTGACAAGGGCATAATTACTTCAGTGCAATTTTGGGCACTAACACAAACGACTGATAAGGGGGGTGAATTAGTAGTGACAAACAATCCAATTCAATTTCCAAACCCTTCAAACATTTAAGCATTCAAAATAACCATTCATGAAGCATTCAAGATGTTTATAACAATGAACAATAGATAATGCAAGATCACACACATAACACAAGATCTATGTGGGAAACCCTCTTGGGGGATAAAACCCACTCTCAATCCTACAAACACATGGACTACTTATCCTATAAGAAGTATGCAAAACATGAGACTTTAGTGAAACACTTGTTTCATAAGGAGCACCTGCCACTAGGATGGTCTAGTCCTTCTGACATGAATTTAGTGAAACACATGTTCCACAAGGATAACTTGCCCCTAAGATAGTCAAGTCCTTCTGACCAGACTTTAGTGAAACACCTATTCCACAAGGAGCACCTGCCCTTAGGATGGTCAAGTCCTTATGACTAGACTTTAATGAAACACATGTTCCATAAGGAGCACCTACCCCTAGGATGGTCAAGTCCTTTTTGACCTAGATTTTGAGTGCCCTCCCAACACCTATGATATGAACATCTCCTAAATATTGATTGCCTACAAATATGATGGAGATAAAATGTATATCAGCCCCCTTCACTTCTTCACACAGCCACAAACATCCAAAACCACCTTTTGGATTACTTTACACTTCTCAACAACTCTATCACAACCTCAATAACATGACTAAATGGTCATAAACATAGTCCACAATATGATTTGCCTCTCAAATCAACCACCAAGCTTACACAGACATCATCTATCCCTCCCTCACACTCAAGGCATCTAAAACATCCTTTTGGATCACTCTAGACCTCTTCACTCATCCTCAATATTTAAACCTACAAAATCACTATTTTGAAATCAAAAATATGACTACATATTTGACACATTGAATTTATCATGCATTGTTTATCTTCTAACTACATGATCATACGCTCATCATTAATCTTATGTCTAAACTTCATGAATGTAAGACATGTCACTAACTAGTTCAACCATTAGATATACTAACTATATTGCCTCAAAATTCAACACAGTTTAACTTGACAGTCTCTGGCCCATCATAGTCTGTAAGTGCAACTTTGAAGATTTATATCTCGAGCTAGAAAACACTTTAGGACTCCAAATCTTTAGGGTACCTTCTTAGAACTAAAGACAACATCTCCATGAAATAATTTGACTTAATTTTAATTTTTGGGTACCTAAAATAAATGCACAAACTTTTTGGTTCATTCATCTCTACATGACAGTCTTTGATATTCTGACTAAGTATAGGAAAACATTGCAAACTACCTGGGAAGCTAACTTTGCATAGTTATATCTTTTACTCCACTCGACCACATGACCTAAAACTTAGACCATAGCAACTTGGGACTAATTTTATCACACCCATATGACCAACTCCCTTGACTCATCCATATGTGGCAATGGTGATGTCAGCAAACTATCAATTCAAATTTTTCTACCACTAGACCTAAAATGTCTATATAGAAACTATGAACTATCAAATGAAATATCTTATACACACAAGAATTAAAAGCATATAATACCTCTTATATACCTATTTCATAGCCTCAAATCACCATAATCATCCCTAAACATCCTTAACCATCCTAAAATTGAAGATCCACCAAGCCTACTTCAAGCATACTAGGACAAGCACACTGCACACTTTATCATTGATACTTAGACTATCAAGACACTTCATCCACTCACCTGGACACCTCCATGACATCACTAAAAACTCTTAAAAAATTTATTCTACCTATTTTAGGTAAGTTAGTCCCACATGCATGGTATATTTTGGATTCACCTATATATGTACCTATTCACCTAGTCATTTATATAAAAGATGAGTTATTCATATGGGGGCATAGAGGATTTCTCATTGTATGATTTATTTGTGTATAATAAACCAAGATATTATTTGAGAAATGCATCATTGGAATTTAGTGTGGTAATGGTTTGTATATTTGACCCTGGGTGAGAGTTTTTTAAGCTCTTTCAATATTTTGAGATCAATACTAACGATAAAATTATTGAAGCAAAGAACCTTTTTTTGAAAATGGCCAAGCTTGTGATGTTGGTGGGGAAGTTGAGGCTCACAATAATGGATTAATTATAGTATAGCTTCATAATTATGAATCATTGGTAAAGGTCCATAGTATTCAACATCTATTTCAAGATCAATGATTTGATTACCTTGGCTATCAAATTCATAATGTATGTATCTTACGTCAGTAGCCATAACATCTAAAGTAATGTTAGAATGTTGATGAGAATATGGAGATTCTATTTTTATTATATTAGGTTGATTGTTACAGTAGGATATAATGGTTTTAGGATAAAAAATTTCATGTTGATAAATAATCATAATAAGATTGGTTATATCAAATAGATTGAGAGAGGCTACTAGGATTGATGAATCAGAAATAATTGTATTGGCTAAATGTTGGTCATGGTTGATGTAGTTAGAGATGGATGATTAAAATATGTTATATTGGTTGACATAGTTAAATATATGGGCAAAAGTGGGAACATTATCAATTTGGTGAATAGTGTCTATATCTGAAGAAGGGGATTAAATAATATCTAGTTGATTAATATTGTTAAATGTTGTAGGTTTAAAGGTTCCTTCGACAACCCATGTGGTATATTTTAAAGGTGGATTGGTATGAGGTACATAAACTTTAGGTTTTGATTCAATATCAAATGATATATGAATGACATGAACATCATAATTGAAGGCATGTATTTTATTTAACATCTTTTGGTAATGTAGTACATCCAACTTGTGATTGGGCTTGGGACATAATGTAGACATCATCATAAGAGGGAGAAATATTACATGTATCAATTTTAGTAGGGATATCGGTAGTAAATACACCTATGTTTTTGAAAGTATGAAGAGACATGCCTAAAGGTTCTTAAAAGAGTTTGGCTACCCCATATTCATTACAAGTGAGGTCATATTCTATGTAAGAGGCTTCATATGTGTTGCATGGGGGAGGACTATTAAAAATATCATCAATTAAATAAATGGTGCAATCTTGTGGAAGTAGAGAAGGAGGAAGCGATTCTACTATAGTGAGGCAATCAAGTGCTATTGAAAATTGTTTATAACTCATTGGGTTTAACAACTATTAGGAATGGTAAAAACATTCCAATAATCCAAGATTTGAAGAGTTAGTCAACAAGAAACATCATATCAAGTTGAAAATAAATTAGATGTAAAACAAGACAACTCAAATGATATTCATAAAAGAGATACTTATTACAATAGAAATCCCTTGAATAAATAGGTAAAGCAAAAACTATAAACTAATCTAACTAAGCAATATGGTATGCTAGTGCTTGACTAGGTTGTAGGATATGTGAATTGCACTCTAGTTATCACACCAAAGTATAGTAAGTAAATCCTATGTGAATCTAAACTCTATCAATAACTGACAAAGCCAAAGAACCTATCGAATTGGCATAACTGATGCCCTATACTCAACCTCTGTAGATGAAAGTGTAATAACTTGTTGCTTCTTACATAACCAAGCAATAGGTGAAGAACCAAGATAAAATATGTATCCATAAGTGGAATGCATGTCATCAAGATAAAATGCCCAATTTAAATCAATGTACCTAACCAACTGAGTAGAAACCCTGGTGTAGTGTAATCCAAGATGGGTAGTGCCTCATAGATATCTTTAAATCCACTTGGCAGCCTACCAATGACTATCATGAGGAGCATGTGCAAACTTAGATACAACCCCAAGTATAAATTAAATATCAGGGTAAGTATGGGTCAAATACATAAGACTCCAAACCATCTACTTGTATAATATAGGATCATAAAGTGGAGTAGTTTAGGTATAACTGATATTCAATCCAGATTGAAAAATAGGACTTGGATTGTAATCAGCCATGCCAAAATGCTGAAGAATATCAAGGTGTACTTCTACTTACTCAAATGAATCCCTATATTTGACAATGAAATCTATAAACCAAGGAAGAAGTGAAAAAGACCAAGATCTATTATATCAAATTGTGTTGAAAGTGTCTATTAAATAGTTTGAATTTGAGAAGAGGAGTGACCTATGAGAAGCATATCGTCAACATAAAAAACCAATATAATAATGTCCTCCCCAATATATTGGATATACACTATAGGATCAAAGTGCCAATGAACAAAGCCAATGGAGAGAAGAAAATAATCCATCTTCTCATACCAAGCCTGAAGGGCCTGTTTGAGACTGTAAATAAACCTCCTAAGTTGACAAAAAAGATAAGAATCATGAACAAACCTAATAGACTACTCCATATAGATTTCCTCCTATAAATCTCCATGCAAGAAGGCACTCTTAATGTCCATTTGATACACTGGCCAACCCTATGATGCATCAATAGATTGTATAAGGTGAATAGAATCCATCTTGGAAATAGGCATAAAATTCTCAGAGTAGTCAATACCTTTAACTTGTGAGAAACCCTTTGCAACACGATGTGCCTTATACTTTTCTATGGACCCATCAACTATATACTTGGTGTGGTATACCAACTTGCACCTAATCAACTATCTTCCCATAGAAAGAGATACAAAATTTCAAGTATGATTCTTAATCAAAGAAGACTACTCATTTGTCATCACATCATCCCACTTTTGTATTCCATGAGCATGTGAAAAAGATTGTGGATTCCTAGAGAATACCTGACATAAAATTCCAATACTTAAAGAATGTGTATGATAATTTCTAGTGGGTAGAAGTTAATGTATGAAATGTGTTGCCTCAAAAATTGTAGTACGAGCCCATAATGGCTTAGTGGAAACATCAAGAGGAATATGATCCTCAAAATCTATAACCTCCTTAGGGATCTCCTAAACTAGTTCCTCAAAGAATTAATCCTTAATAGGAGGTGATGAATCATCAAAAGAAGAAGGCATGGAAGAAGATGAATAGTCATGAGATGTGAATTTCTCATCAAACTGTACATGTTTTCTAAAATGAACATCTTGAGTATTAGGATCTAACAGATGATAAGCTCCCATGTCCTCACAATACCCTAAAAAAATCAAAGGTTTGATCTTCTTATCCAATGCTTTCCTTTTCTTATTTGGTACAAACACCCAAACATGGACCCCAAAGACTCTGAAAAATAAGACATCAAGCTTGGTTCTAGACTAATCCTCGTCTAAAGTCAAATGCTCAATTTATCTATGTGATGTGTAATTTTGAATGTAATTTGCATAATTAACTACCTCTGCCCAACAGATAGGAGGTAAATCCTATTAATGCATCATATAGTTAACCATCTCCTTCAGAGATTGGTTCTTCCATTTTGTTAATCCATTTTGTTGTGGAGTATGTGTAAATGAATTTTGGTGAATAATACCATGAGCTACCAAAAAATTAGAGAACTCTCGATTGAAGTAATCCCCCCCATTATATGTGTGAAGCTTCCTGATGTAACTAGAAGACTATTTCTTGATCAAAGCCTTAAATACTTTTAAGTGAGAAAAGACATAAATCTTATACTTGAGAAAATAAACTCAAGTATGCCTCGAAAAATTATCAATAAAATTAAGTGCAAACTTAACTCTGTTGAAACAAGTAGGAAAGACCATCAAATCACTATGCACAAGCTCAAGTGGTGAAGAAGTTCTCATGGGCATACCCTTAGGAAATGGATCTTAGTGTTGTTTACCTAATGCATAACCAAGGCAAACTCCATTGAGACATGAAACTGTAGGAAGACCACCTACCATATTATGAGTGGTCAACTCCTTCAAATATCTATAACTGAGATGTCTTGATATCTCATGCCAAAGCCTACTCTTAAAATCTTCATGAGAAACCAAACACATACCTAAAGGAGGAGTATCATCAAAACCTTCAAATTAATAGAGTTGAGAATTGTGATCAATAACACCCTATGAAATAAGTGTGAGCCTCTAACAAAGCTCAAACTTCAGCACCCTATGGTGTGAAAGTCATGTCTTACCTGAACAGAATGGCAAATATGATAAATTGAAAGTAGATTGGTGGTGATGTTTGGAACATATAATGTATCATTGATTCATCCACCATCAAGTTGTATGTCACCCTTTCCCTTAACGTAAATAAAGGAAGAATATCCAACATTAATTTTGGAAGTACAACTCAAACTAAGAGATAAAAAGGATTCCTTAGAAGAAGTCATGTGGTGTGAATCACCAAAATATAGAACCCAACTATCTAAAATAGGTGACTATGATCTCCCAACAACATAAAGTGTTTTCCCATTCTCATGAGATGGAAAAGGAGTGGAGCTATAAATCTTGTGTTTCCTAATGGCATCTTTTAGGGCTTGTATTCTCTTAACACACCTAGACTCTTCATGACCAGTCCCCCCCATAATAAGAGCATCATAGGTTAGATTTATTCTTGGATTTGAAAGATGATTTGGGTTTAGATGTGTTGGTATTGGGCTTAGGTTAACTTTGAGATGGAGTTTTTTTCTTACTCTTTATTTTTTCCTTGCTCTTATGATGTGATGCTACTAATGTTTTTTGAGAGGTGGAAGACTCAAGGTGAGATAATTTAGATTCCTCACTAGTAAGTCTCTCATAAAACAACACTAAATCAACATTTTGAATGTGGTGCCTGAGGCATCCATGCTAAATAAAAAAAGTAGAAGCAAATATTTAGAATGGATCACTTAACTTGGATAGAATCAAGTATACACACTCTTTATCTTTCTTGTCTCATTCACTCCCCGTTAACTATGTCAACAAATGCTTAAACTTAGTGAGGTAGTCTAAAATAGAGGAAAAGTCATCAGGATTGAGTGAAGTAAATTCCAATTCAAGCTACATGGCTCTCATGTGATCTACTTTCTCAAATAAACCCTTTAGCTTAGCCCATATGTTGAATGGACTATCACACCCATCCAAATGAAACAACAAATTATCACTCACATAAGTCCCTATCAAACCCATACACTCATCAAACTTAAATTGGTGCTGAAATTTTTCATATTTTATTATGAATTGTGGTTGAGTTTCAAGCATTAGGGACCATAATCCTTTGTGTTTAATGATCATTTCCATTCTAAGTCTCCATGTATGGTAATTGTATGTAGTCAAAGGCTCACAATGATCAATACCAAAATTAGAAGCTATGTTATTGAATCACTAAAGAGTAGATAGAATGCAAAAAGGTGCATAAATCAACACTGAGACAACCCCCCAAAAGATTGTAATAAGGACCCCCCCCCCCCCCCGCCAAATTTTGGCATTTTACAAAATTAGTGAATTTTTACAAAGTGATGACACCAATGGATAGAGAATTGAAAGCCATACACTTTTTGAAAAAATGGAACTCAATTTCGAGTTAAAATTTAAAAGATATAAGCTTTACTAACTCCCATAAATGGGTCAAAAACATTAAAAATACATACTATAAGCTGATTTCAGTGACCAAAATAGAAATAAATGTAGGATTACAACCACTCATTGGAACTAGAATCGAACCACAAATGTTTTCCAGAAATTCAAAGTGAAAAAAGATCATCTAGGTGATCCTTATGCTCATACAAGTGAATGACACTTCCTCTTTAAGGAAAAATACAACCTGTAAAAGAAAATAATGGATTAAAAAAGATGTTGAGGAAAGAAGTGAATTATTATTGTGTTTGTCACTTGGCAAGGAGAGGCTCTTCCAATGAACTTCCAAGACTATGTGAAAGAGGTATTGTCTCCTTAATTGCATATCAAGAGGTGGACCTCCACGCATATCAAAATGGTAAGGCAAGTGTAAGGTGTGAAGCTCTTCCTCCACTTCTACCTCTTTGTTGGGTGTTACGCAAAAATTTTATGAAAAATCAATGCAAGCATGTCAAACGTACCCTAAAGACAACTCACATTGATCTCAATTAGATGGAACCTAAAGATAAAGTGATAGTCTCCAACATAGTTGAAATCTTATATGCAAACTAGAAAACTCCCAACTCTCCATGCAGACCTCCTTCCACGCTCTAGCCTACACGTAGCTAGTCTAATCCAACACAGGTATAAAAAAAGCAAAAGTAGCATTTGGAAAAAAATAATACATAGGCAAGAGGAATGGTGTTTTGGATCTCCTTATAGACTTTGAAGAGACCAATGCATCTAAAAATATGTTGTCTAAAACCTAGGCTTACATGTTAAACCAGATGGGTAAAAATAATGCTTTAACTTTAGAAGAATATGCCAAAGTACAGCTAGTGTGTAAACAAAGAAAATGCTTCCAACATAATCCTCTAGTATCTCCTTCAATACAGTCCATAAATACCTCTATAAATTCCAATGCATAACTAAAAAAGGATAAAAAACACCAATGTTCCTCTTCTTATAACGTACCAATCTATCATCTACAAACCCCAACATAGTCAACTACCTTCTCTCTCCTTGTAATGCAAAACTAACAAATTTCCAGTGCTATAGACCTTGTAAAAAGGCAACCAAAGTGAAACGGCATTAGAAGAGGGGTTGGGAGCACCAAATAATATATGGATTATTTGGATGACAATGAACAAGATATTCATGATAACTAGAAGATAATATCAAGAACATAATAAGAGGATTATCTAAAAATTTAAGTAAGCTAATAGATGGTTGCAACTCTGCAATGCTCTAGTACCATGTTAGGAATGGTAAAAACATTTCAATAATCCAAGATCTGAAGAGTTAGTCAACAAGAAACATCACATGAAGTTGAAAATAAATGAGATGTAAAACATGACAACTCAAATGATATTTAGAAAAGAGATACTTAGTATAATATAAAGCCCTTGCATAAATAAGCAAGGAAAAAATAGAAACTAGTCTAACTAAGCAATGTGAGATAAATCCTCACATAAGACAAACTAGGAAAAAGTTAAAATACCTAGTTAATAGTCTAGAATGCATGAGAAATACATAATATAACATCATCTTCAAAGTTTGAAACCAAAATCTAAAGAGTTAGTCAACAAGAAACATCACATGAAGTTGCAAATAAATGAGATGTAAAACAAGACAACTCAAATGATATTTAGAAAAGAGATACTTAGTACAATAGAAAGCCCTTGCATAAATAGGCAAGGTGAAAGTAGAAACTAGTCTAACTAAGCAATGTGGGATAAATCCTTACATAAGATAAACTAGGAAAAACTCAAAATACCTAGTTAATAGTCTATTAAGCATGAAAAATACATATTCTAACATCGACATTAGAGTCTGCAAGAGTGACATGTAAATTAGAGTGTATGTTAATGAATTCAGTCAAAGGAGGATTATTAATATGAGCAATCATAGGAATGTGGTATTATGATTTAGGATTTGGAATTTGAATGCTCTAAGGGTTTGGGTCTACTTCATGTTTATAATGTTTGACATTATGGATAAATTTGATACATTGACTACTAGAAGATGCAATAGCTCTCATACAATGAGTCCATGGACATCCTAAAATCATATTATAAGATAAAGGAAGATCAAAGACATGAGTTTGGTTTGAATTATTTTTGGTTAGTTTTATCAAATCCATGATAAATAAGGTGAGTTTGTTTAAGATCTTATTTACAATATCTAATTTGTTAGATGAGGTAAAGAGAGGTAATATTAATGCTTGAACCTTCATCTAACAAGAATTTTATAATTAAAGTATTGTTGATTCTAATTTTGATAAACTCAAAAAATAATTTCATCATTAATAATATCATCTTGAGGAAATTCTATGGTAGGTTTTATGGAAGAAAAGATTATTTCAATAGCTTGAAATTATGTGGGTGGAGGACCATCAAAAGGTAGTATATGGACTTCAAGTTCATTAGATGGGGGTTCTTCGATGTCTTAAATTTGTTGCATGAGTAACTTATAATGATAAGGATATGTTCTAAGTAATTCCATGATTGGAATTTTTCAAGGCACAGAGTTAAGTTTATCCAAAAAATTATAATGAGGTTTGGAAGAGGAATTAACATGAGCTTAAGTGGATTATAAATGGTGTTCTTTGTAGGAATGGTAAAATTAGGTTGAGGTTTCATGTGTGGGAATGACTCATCACTAATGATTGGTTCTAAAGATGACAGAGGAGTAGTTGTAGTATCTTTATATGTTATTCCTCGGTGAAGGACTTCTTAGGTTTGGTGATAGGATCTTTGTGAGTGGGCTTACAATGATAGTTAACTTTAGCTACATTCACATACTGAGAATTAGTATAATATTGATCATAGTTAACATCAATAACATAAACATTTTCATTTGGATGTTATGTATTAGGATCAGAGGAAGTTTTTTAAGATTTTTGAATGGTAGATTTAGAGAAATTTTTACTTTGAAAAACTTTAAGGTATTCAACATGATGAGCCTTGATCATAACATCATGGTCAAAAGCATCTCATAACATGAAATAAACCAAAAATTTTGTAAGATCATGACATGTTTCATGAGAATGCCCAATATCAACATGGAAGTAACAAAAAAATTTAACATCATACCATGAGGGAAGAGTGGTGGTAGTGTGAGTGAAAGGTTTGGATGGAGGTAATAACTTCCTCATTTTTGGAACATTCAAGGGTGGGTGGGAGAGAGTTTGAATATCTAGTTGGTTTGATCCTATTTTGGTTTGAGGAGGCTTAGAGTTTAAATTGGTAATGGTTATTTCATTAGTTGAAGTTTGGAAATAATCCTTGATGATACTATGAGAAGGTTCAAATTGAGTCATGAGAAAATATTTTTGTTTGGCTTGACCAAAAACATCTTCTAAAGTTTGGGGAGAGAAAATTTGTACCTTGTATTGAAGGGAAGGTTTTAAAGTAATGATAAATAGTTTGAATATATTATCATCACTCATGTTATGATCTACTTTATGAGCTAAGGATTTCCATCATTTGATAAAGCTATGGGTGGATTCATTAAGTAATTACTAAACATTGATGAAATGGCTAAGGTTATTTTTAAGAAGATCATTAAATTGGAACTCCTTCACTAGAGCATTGACTAAATCCTCTAGTTGTGTAATGGAATGTCTAGGAAGTTGGTTATACCATTCCAAATCATCTTCTATAAATGTTTTGAAAATAATTTTAGTAGTAGAGAAGTATTATTTTGGACCCATTCCTTGTAAAGATTACTAAAATATTTAATGGAAATAGTCGGATCCTTAGTCCCATCATATTTAATAGTTGGATAAATGTTTCTAATATCCATGGATATAATAAAGGGGGTTAAAGGTTCATTTTAAAGATGTTAAAGTATTTTTTTATGCATCAGATGTTGAGGAATGATGTTCCCATTAGCATCTCAAAGAGGACGGGGAACAAAATTTTGATTATGTCGAGTCAACATGATAGGAGGTTGACTTTCGATTTGTAAGATATGATTTTACATCTAGAGCATTTGGGAGTTGTTAGTTATTTTCAGAACATTCATTTGTTGAATCATTTGTGCAAGGACTTGAGTTGTATCAATAGGTGGATTTGAATTATTAGGAAGGGGGGAGTCTCAATATTTTCAAGAAGGGAATTCCCCATATTAGTGAGAGGAGGATTCCCTAAAATGGGGTTTCTAAGATTAGTATCAATTCCTCCAATGGTGATCAAGGAAGTTTGGATAAAGTGTCACTTGTATTAGGGGTATAAATGGTATTATCATCTAGATTTTTGAAGATATGGGAGTCATTTAGATCATAATTTTGAGTGATTTGCACCATGTTATAGTCAATATATCTGCATGGTTTTTAGGATTAGTTGCACCATGAAGTGTGGTCTTCATTGGTGGGTAAAGTAGGTAAGAAAGAGAAACCTATAAAAAAATATGAATGTGTAAAGACTATCAAGAAAAATTTTAATAGGTGATTTCATGATGTTGATTAGATTAGAGAATTTATAAAATATGTGATTAATTACAATAGATGAATGTTATTATCATGACACAATATACTAGTTTTGGATATAAAAGTATTAATGAACTATATCAAGTTGGTCAATTGAGTATAATAAAAATATGGTGAGATAGCAAGTGAAAAAATAGACTGGGTTGGCTAGGGATAATGTAGTTATACAGACAAAAATAGTGAAAGAACAGACTATATAGAGGTTGCTCAATGAAGTCTGATCTAGAAATAATTTTATAGAAAAAAGTAAATGTACTATATCAAACCTAATCGATGTAGTTACATAGGCAGAGGGATGAAAGAATAGACTATATCGAGCCTAATCGATGATGTATAGTAAGTAAATGGAAAGTAAACTAAGGAGACTATAACTAACATGGTTGATGTAGTCTGTTCACACACAAATAACTATATAAGTATTGGCCGATGTGGTTGAAACACACAACACATAATTTTATCAACACTGGTCGATACAAGATGTAATAGAGAATATAATAATAAGTAAAAAAATTAAAATTTTAACTATTTTTGCTAACTATTTATTTGAAATGAATATCGAGTAGATGTGCTAAAAGGATGTGACTAATTTGTAGGATTTCAAATAAACTTATTTATCCATTGGATAGTTTCAAACTGATAAATCAGAGCATTGAGTATAAAGGAATTACCATTCTCATAGCCCACTAAACTCAATTTCAAGTGTAAGCTGAGAGTAACTTCCTAGCACTAACCACTAACTGATGTACTATAGAATTAGATAGATGGTTGGCTTCTTAAGGTTCAATAAAAAAGGGAATCTTTGGCATTTCCTAAATACCATAAGATACATGAAATTAAAGTCTTTATTTAGATATATACTATGGATAAGAGTATTGGAGCAAGTCCCTCATGCCACAATATATGTAATTAGTAGACAAATATTGTAAACAGATCATTGTGTAACCCTTCATGATAGTAACTATGTAATTTGAAAACTACTAGAACATAGTTTCTCTGGAAAACCAATGAAAGAGATAATATAGTTGAAATTCAATGTAAAAAATCAATTTGTATCTTTTATTGAATGGAAATAACTAGGCAATCAACTTGACAGTAGATGTTTGACTAATTACTAGAAAGGAAAGTTAATTTACCTTATTTCTACAGAAAATGAAAACATACAAAATTGGATCAATGCAAGTCGATGTAGTTTTTCATATAATACAAAATCATATTGACATGGTGTTGGCCATTTTGGCCCATGTACCAAGATTCTACCTACTTTTAACAAGATGAATAGGGTCCCAATTGTTGAATGGATTAGGTGGATTTGAAGCAGGCTCAACATTATAAGTGAAGGGATTTAGGCACATTTTCATGGTGTTGAACAGTTACAGAAATAGGTCCAAAGAAGCCTAAGTTTACACTTTTCCAATTTTTGGCTAAGCATAGCATTCAGATTTCCTTTGGAGGAAGTGTTCCACACAAATACCACAACAAATGTATGAGGCTTAATTTTTTTAGGAGTTTTTGTCCCACTTCATTTGACTAAGTGTTGGAATTCTTTCAAGATGAATTCTTTTAGGAGGAATTCTTTTGAGAGTTTTATTTTGGGATTTTTTTTTAAAGTGTCAGGAATTATTTTAGATAAAATATCTAAAATAATTTCCCCGAAGGGTCATTTTTTCAAAGAAGTTCCTTTTCAAAAATTCCTAAGGGTACTTTTGAAGTAAAGTGTCCCAATAAATTCTTTCAAAGGGTCATTTCCTTCAACAAAGTGAACCTTTGCAAAAAGCCCAAAGGATATCTTTTTTAAACAAGTGCCCCAAATAGTTTCCTCAAAGGGTACATTTCTTGGGAAAATGATCCACTTCAAGGTTCTAAAGGGCACTTCTACAGGAAAGTGATCCATTAAACTTTTTTTGAAGGGTGTTTTTCTTCACCAAAAGGTTTAGTGTAATTATTTTGAAGGATCTTTTCTTTTGGGAAAATGACCAAGACAAAGTCTAAAGGGTCAGTTTCTTAGGCAAGTGTCCTCTACATTTTATCCAAATGATCTTTCTACAACGAGGAAGACCAAGTCAAAGTTTTGAAGGGCACTTTTCAAGGTTTTTGAAGAGTACTTTTCCAGAGACATAGATCCTAAAGACATGAATTCTTTCAGACATTTTATTCACAAGAATTGAACAAGGCAAGTATAAGGCAAACAAATTCCTTCAAGAAAAGTACTCCACACAAATCCTGAAGGAATTGTCTAGAAAAAGGTCTAAAAGAAATAGCCATCAAAATTTATGATCGAGATGGTCTCAAAAACATCAAATTCAAGACCCATGAAATAGTTGTTGGCATTCAAAGAATCAACAAAGGGCCCCTAACTGAATGCAGGCTTGATAAGTGTCTAGATATTAATAGCCCATATCATATGAATGACACACAAGTAGGTCAAAGAGTCAGCAAATATCAAGAGCAAAGACACAATAGATAAGTGGCACAAGTGCATAAGTCCAAGCAGAGTATTGACAAATCATGTTCATTCACCCCAGGTAGATCTGACAGTGAAAGTCAAGGATTTGAGTCAATTTTTGGTGACCAATCAGAGAAAAGGAGAGCCCAAATGACTTAGATGGAAGTTGAAAGGTCAGTTTTCATCCAAGATAAGCAAGCATGATGGAGTCGAGCTCAATCACATTTTAGTCTGAGCCAAGAATAGATTTTCTAGGATCAAATAGTACCATTGGAGACCTGTATAGGTAGACAATTAGACTTCAATAGTCACTACCAAAGTTAGCTACATGAAAATGGCCTTTTTCCCCACTCAAGCATGCATCAACAAACTATTCATTGAGTATTTTTGCATTAGGATAAAATGAAAGAAGATTGATCCTACCATTGCAGCCACCATAGAGCATCACAGAGAAGATATTATAATAATGCAATGGACTGGAGTGACCTAGATCAATCAGGAGGGGTTTGAGTGAGATTGGCGATGACAGTTGTAACAACTTTTCAAATGGATTTGAATTTGTTTGATTCCCTCTTTGAGCACCAAAAATCCCTCTCTCTTATTTCCCTTCAACTATAAATATAGTCTTCAAGTAATTATTTTGGATTCCTCAAGCTAGTACGATTAGATTCTACCAAAATTATATTAAACACATCTTGAAGTAGTGGATATAGTAGTTTGCAATCATTTGCTAATCTGTATTTAGTGTTATGTGTTTGTGTAATATGTAACTGTGAATGTTATCTTCCTTTTGTATGTCCAAACTCAACCTAAGTGATACAAAACTTTCTTTATAGGTCGTATAGTGTGTCTCAGCATTGATTTCTTAAAGATATAGTGGACAGTTGGACTTAAGTGTCTCTAACCAGACCTTATTTTCATTTCTCCCTAGTTTGAGTGTATCAAAAAGACCTCTATATGAAATATTATTGCTTAGAAGCATAGTAATCATTGAATTATTTTCTTTCATATTTCATTAGTCTGTTCAATTGTGGATCTATCAAATTCTTGGTGCATCATCACAACTTAGAATAGTTTTCATTTTATGCAATCTCTTAACTCGTTTCACCCCAACTAGTTTTAGGTTTCAGAAATAAAGGTCCAAATTATAAAATCTAAGGAGCTAGCCTCATAAAAAATCCTAGAGGTATGGTCTAGTTATAGGCATCCCACAACCTTAGCCCATTCCCATTTTAGTCTAGGTATGGGTTAGACTTGAACAAATCAAACCTCTATTGGGTGTTATCTAGATAGCTAACAATTCTAGCACACCTGAAGGGATCACTTTCAAGTGCCTTGAAGCATACTCTAAAGGCATTGGAGGGCATTTGGGAGTTGAAGACATCAATAACATCATCTATATTCATCTTGGTTAGAGTTAAGCATCTTTGGGAGGTTTAAAATTAACATCAAGTTCAGAGGTACCATTAGTTTCATGGTTGCAAAGGTAAGAAGGCTTTGTCATGGTTTTGGTTCAATTCACATATTGCTTAATGGGCCATGGCATCCTATGAGGAAGATTTTTGCTTTCCACCCCCATATCCACCATATCATAGCCCATATGACCCATATAATCCACATCCTCCATATTACCAAGATCATCCATCATACTTTCAACCCCCTCCACCTCCATGATAACCCCCTCATTTTCATGACTAGTCTTATTATCAACCTTCTACCCCTTACAATCCATTTACATCAAACACTGATAACTACATTCAAAAATTAAGAGATTAAGAAAATAAAGAGGTAGGTTACAGGAGATACTTAGATAGCAAAATAAGGGAGAATGTCAAGCTCTTATTCCTCGCCAAAATACTCCTACAAACCAGCCATAGTCAGCTAGGTTGGTTGTCCCATCTCCCTTCCTTGCTTCTTTGGTCATAGGAAATTTCTTGGTCCATAATTTTTCACTTAATAACAAGTAAAATCTCTCCATTGTTCCTAAATCCATAACATACCACTTAAATTTCAAGTATGAACCTATACTTGACATTATTTTACAATGGAATGGGTTTTCCATTAAAGTATTTGGCATTGTTAGAAGTCTCGAACTCACTTTTCATGCCTACCCCAAACTTTCAATTGTATAACTCCTTATGGTAATAGATTTGTTGCCTCATCATGCCTTATTTTTGGGTAATGACTTCATGACTAAGGTTGGGGGGTACCTTTTCAAAGACTTATCTCATATGGTGTGCAAGCTTGAACATGGTGTGGAGGTGAAAATCAAGTCTTAGTCGCCCTTTAGGTTCCACGTTCAACCTCTTCCCCCAACCACCCAAATGGCAGATTGCCTTGACCTCCCTTCTCCAAGGTAATCCACTTGTGTTCAAGATCCTGTACCTACCAAAGAACCTAAGGTGATACCCATATGGAATCCTTCATGGGCCATGGATCCTGATTTCATCATGCCCACCCTTGACAAGGAGGATAAAGAAGGAAAAAAAGGTGAAAAATCTATTATTGATCCTTCATCTGCTATTACTCAAACACCCATTCCCCCTTTGCACATCCTGCCTCAATCTTGAAAGCCTCCCAAAAGATCATTCAAGATCCCTAGTTGGAAAGATCCCATTTCAAAAATCAAGTAACCTAATGCTATCTACTACCCACCCACCCCCTCCTCTCTTTAAGGGAAATCAAGTACACCAAGGTCAAAAATGGATCATTCAATTGTGGTGGACCAATTATCAAAGTTGTTAGATAAGGGGTTAGTCATTCAAGAGATTGATAGTGATGCAGTCAAAGTTGAGTCTCAAGAGCATGTTGGAGAAGACACTTCTAGTGTCTATGAATAATAGATCCAAATTGGAACCCCTATGCACCTTGATGGATTCGAAGGTAAGCATGAGCATGAATTGAGTGATAAAGGGTAGTTGTAATGTCTTAATGATGTAGTTGAGGTAATTGAAACACAAGCTGATCTTTTCCTAGGATATCAATTAGGTGGTAACATTCATAATAATGCTATTGGTATTGGGGTCAAGGATCCATTATAATACCAATGGTAACACTTGTGTTTGGAATTATTAGGTGAGATTGAGAAACTAAGTGTGGTAGATTTAAGTGATGAAATTAAATAACAGGCTAATATTTTAGATGAGGAAATCAGTACAAATTTAGAGTTGCTAATTCAAGAAGAGATTATGCTTGAGTGGATTGATGATTTATCACCCCTCTCTATTGATGAAGAAGATGAGCAAACCTCAGTTGACCAAGATCCTTGTAATGACCTTGTCTAAGGAAAAGATCTAGGTTATCAGCCTAATATCTTGCAAATAGATGGCAGGAGTAGAAAAGAGCCTAGTGGTTTGTATATTGATGAATATGAGATGTCATTTTGGGAAGACTTAGAGGACATCTACCTGAACCTAAATGCCTCACCACTCCATGAGCCAAGGCTCGAAGAGAAAGAGCTCATCAAGGATGTTGTGATAATTAGCCACTTAGAGTCCAAAGAATAGAATCAATTGTAGCACTTGGATAAAAAGGAGACAAAGCTCATGATACAACAAAAAGGAGTTTTGAAAGAAGATGGTTGGGTCTTGGATCCATATCTTCAATCCCTATAACTGAGGGTAGAAATAGGAGGCCCAGTTACATCATTAAAAAGACATGAGGATCCTTTTACTCCCAGCTACAATAAGGTGTCATAAAAGAGAAATAATCATGTTTCAAAGATCCATGTTGCATCAAATAAATTCCATTTTGACCCTGGAGGAAACCTTATTACCTCAGGTTAGTTGTTATAGGTTTGTCTTGTTTCAATAAGTGAGTAGCACAAGCAGCAGTTTGTTCCCCTTTTCACTATTTTCTGTAGGTTAGTGTTCCTTGTGTTGGTAGTTTAGGTTCCCCCTTCTATTTTGTTTTGATTTTTTTTTGTCTTTGTTTTGTTTCAAGAGGTTAGATCAATATTTGACACATGGTATGGCTTCCTTTTGCATAGATAGTCATGAAACCCTTGTGAGTCATCAAAATTATTGGCCATTTTAGCCCACATACCAAGCTTCTACTTAGTTTTAACAAGATGAGTAGGGTCCTAGTAGATGAATGGATCGAGTGGCTTTGAAGCAGGATCAACATTAAAAGTGAAGGGATCAAAGAACTAAAAAATGGCCCCTGACTAAATGTAGGATTGATAAGTGTCTAGATCTTAGGAACCTAGATCAGATGAATGACATACAAATAGGTCAAAGAGTTAGTGAATCTCAAGAGCAAAGATATGATGGATAAGTGGCACAAGAATGTGAGTTTAGGTAGAGGATTGATGAATCATGTTCATTCACCCTAGGTAGATCTGACGATGAGAGTCAGGATTTGAGTTAGTTTTTGGTGACCAATTAGAGCAAAGGAGAGCCCAAATGACATAGACAGAGGTTATAAGGTTGATTTTCAACCAAGGCAAGCAAGCATGATGGAGCCAAGCTAAAGCATGTTTTAGTTTGAGCCAAGAGTAGATTTTCTAAGATCAAACAGTGTCGTTGGGGACTTGCAAAGGTAGACATGTAGACTTCAACAACCGTTGCTAAAGCCAGTTGTATGAAAATGACCTTTTTCCCCACTCAAGCATGCATCAAGAAAGTAGTCATTGATCAATTTTACATTAGGACAAAATGAAAGTGACTTGATCCCATCATTGTAGCTGCTATGGAGCATCATAGAGAAGATATTATAATAATGCAATAGACTGGAGTGACTTGGATCAATCAGGAGGGGTTTGAGTGAGATTAGTGATGGCAATTGTAATAGATTTTTAAATGGATTTAAATTTGTTTGATTCCCTCTTTGAGTGCCAAAACTCCCTCTCTCTTATTTCCCTTCAGCTATAAATATAGCCTTTGAGCTATTATTTTGGATCCCTTATGTCGGTATGACTAGACTCTATCAGAATTGTATTTGACACCTCTTAGAGTAGTAGATAGAGTATTTTGCAGTCATTTGCTAATTTTTATTTAGTGTTATGTGTTTGTGTAATATGCAACTATGAATTTTATCTTCCTTTTGTATGTCCACACTCAACCTAAGTGCTACAAAACTTTCTTTATAGGTCATATAATCTGTCTCAACATTGATTTCTCAAAGATATAGTGGACAGTTGGGCTTAAGTGTCTCTAATCAGACCTTATTTTCATTGTTCCCTAGTTTGAGTGTATCAAATAGACCTCTATATGAAATATTTTTACACAGAAGCATAGTAAGCATTGCATTATTTTCTTTCATATTTCATTAGTGTATTCAAGAGTGGATCTATTAAATTCTTGGTACATCACCACAGCTTAGAATAATTTTTATTTTATGCAATCTCTTAACTCTTTTCATCCCAACCAGTTTTAGGTTTCAAAATTAAAGGTCCAAATTATAAAATATGAGGAACTAGCCTCATAAAAAATCCTAGAGGTCTAGTCTAGTTATATGCATCCCATAGCCTTAGCCCATTCCCATGTTATTCTAGGTATGGGTCAGACTTGAACAAATCTGACCTCTATTGGGTGCTATCTGGATAACTAACACATGGGTTGACACAGTGTGTGAAAAAATAATTAAAAATAAGCAAATTAAACTAGATTAGATTGAGCCGATGTAGTTTATCACTAGAAATTATAGAAATATGACAATATCAACCTAGATCGATATAGTTTTAATAGGGAAGAAAATAATTTTATTATTATATCGGCCTAGGTTGATAAATTTTTATGTGAATAATTATTTTTTGATAGAATGTAAAAGTTTGAAGTATAAATATGAACTAATTTTGTCAATGAAATTGACTATAAAGATAGATAAAACTATATCAGTTTGGGTTGATATAGTTAGAATAAAAATACCTGGAAGATAGAGCTAGATCAGCCTTGATTGATGTAGTTAGATGAATGGAGATAATGTAGACCTAAGTGGAAAAACTAGATCATCTTATCTCAAGGTAGCTTGCTAGAAAAATATAGAATTAACATTGTTATTGACTTGTATACATGTAGTTGCTTGGAAAGCATGAAATTAATCATACTAGATTGACCTAGGTCAATGTATTTGCCTAGAAAACATAGAGAAATTTACACTGGATCAACTTGGGTCAATCTAGTTTATTAAAAATTTTAGAAAATACAGATAAATAAATTAGAATGATAAAACTAGATTAAGCCTGACCAATATAGTTGGCTAACAGAGAAATGCTAAAAAATAAACTAGATTAACCTGCATCAATGTAACTTATTTAGAAATACATAGAAAAATAAAATTGTGTTGACCTACACTGATGTAATTTTTCTTACATATAGATATAAGTTAGTTTAGATCAACTCGCATCAATGTAGTTTTCAAAAAAACATAGAAAAATAAAATTATATTAACCCACACGAATATAGTTTATTGAATAAGGAAAAATTAATGGTTAGTTCACATCAAGTTCACCATAATACATGCCAAAAATTAAGATAGACCTGTAACCTATCATACCTAGTTATGAAGTGTGTGTCATGACTTTCAAAACTACATTGACTAAAGCTAACCTAGTTTGAATTTTAGCAAGAAGTGGGAATACTACATTGACTTGGGTGGACATAGTCGAAAAATATAGGTCTTAGCTTAGTTAGGGGATATTTAAAATTAAGATTGTCTATAAGATCAAGTGGGATTTTTTAGTGGATATAGGCATGATAGATTTAGAAAATAATTTTTTGAAGCACCAATGGTCTGCCCACCCCTTCTCAGTACACCTTTTAAGGAATATACTCAGAGAGATTGAAACTCGACACATTGTTACAAGAGAGAAAGCATCAGTAAATGATAAAGTTTTAAAAATATTATGTGGGTACACATATTTGAGCTTATTCAAAGCAATAATATTTACTTCTCTTTCTCTTATTATATGACAAAGTTCCTCAAATGATCTGATTTTTTTCAAAATAATTGACTCATGCAAAGGTGCAAGTAAAAGTTATTTGAAAATATATTGTAATTCGTTATTTTCCAAAGTGTTAGTCATTTTTGTAACATGGTCTGATAACAAAGTATATAACCACTGATAGGTCCATTAGTTCCTTTCTTAAGCTTAGTAATATGGGCATAAGAAATTTTTTCATCAATGTTAATGGTAAAATGCTTAAGAAACTAATATGCTAGTGGACTGAACGATTTAACTGATTGAGTAGGTAAATCATAAAACCAATGTAAGGCATAATCTTGATAACTTCTTAAAATAACTTAGTTAACAACTTGTCATTGAAATCATAATCTAAACTTGCACATGAAAAGATCTAAGATGTTGTTTTGGATCTCCTTTACCTTCATATAATGGAAGTTTAGAAGCTACAAATCCTATAGGTAAAGGATATGATGCAATGTTAGGTGCTAATAAATTATTAAGCAAAGTTTGGGAATTTAGTGATTAGTTAGTTTTTTATATACCTTGCTCTAACTGTAACACCTTAACATGCAAAGTGAAATCATTTGCATAAGGTATTACATAGTAGGCAAGGTATGTGATGTAATATACCTAACTATCAAAGGTCATGTATGAGTTATTTGGTTAGACATGGGCATATAAATATGTTAGAATCCTTTTTTTTTCCTCAAATCCAAAGGTGTAGATTTAATAATAGTATTGATATTAGAAGTAACAACACCAATGGTAGGATTAATAATATATAAGAGTGTTCCTTTTTATGCATTGAAAGTAATTTTGTATTTTTGTCTACTTTCAGAAGTTAAAAGGACTTCAATTACGTTGGATATCTCCTATAACATTTTATTAAGTCCTTTTCTAAAAGTGGATAAATATTAGACTTGTACATGATCTACTCCATTAAGTTCATTAGAATGGACCCTATCTTAGCCTTCATAATTATTTTGTGCATTATGATAATCGTGATTAGCTTGTTCAGTATGATTATCTTCTTGAAAATATTATTGAGCAATTTGTCCATCAAAATAAAGAGAATCGTTGTTTACATTAAGGAAATCCATTTTAATAGTGGTCAAAAGAATTTGAATGTGTTCAATATGGGCCCCACTTAACTTAGCACTACATCTTATAGGAATAAAGGAGGTATGTTTTAGGTGGCATAGAAAAATATCACATAAAATATGTTGTAAATAATAACATGAAATGAAATGCTATAAACAAATGGAAAAAAAATATGTATGGAGATCGGTAAATTCCCCTAAAATCCAAAGTCAAAAGAAAATGCTTTCAATGTTACATGTTAGATCTAAGGTCAAAATAAAGTGCTTTCAATGTCAAAAATTAAATTCAAGGTAGAAAAATAAGTTCTTTGTGTCATATTTAGATCCAAGATCAAAAAAAAATTAATGTCAGATGCTCAAGAATTTATCTAAACCCTAAGACAATTTTTTTGAAGTAATGCTCAAATAAATAGTGGGTTCACCAATATATTTTATCATAATTTTAAATTAATGTGATGCTTAACCCTAATTTACATAAATTTAATAGAATATATCAAAATGTTATAAATCAACTTGTGATAATAGAATGAAAGTAAAATACTAAAAATTGACAAAGTACACTTGAATGAAAGAAGAATAATTACAATCAAAACAAAAGACTTAGTTATTTACTATCCAAGATTTGACTATGTGAAACTAAAAAATAGATGGAACTAACTAATAGGGACTGATTATGTAAATGCATGGTGGTTGAGACTATAATCAGTGAAGGACAGAATCATCCATCTTGGGATAGGATTAACTACCACTATTATCTTGAGTAGGTCAACCTTGTTCTCTATTAAAAATTAGGGAACTCAAGTCATGATCATTTGTGATAACTTTAATCACACTTGTGTGCATATATTTGACCTTTCGATGCACCTACAAATGACTTCTTCAAATTTGAAACTTTAATAGGGATTGTAATGACTAAAAACATGTAAGTAAAAAGGGGGAGTGTAATAGGTTGAGCTGACCCCAAACACCCTTGTGATGATTAAATGTTGTCTACATATCTAATACTTTGAAGAGGGAAATCAAGCTAACATAGTTCTCCCCCTTAGAGTGTTTTATGTAATTGTGCTCCTTTAACTATGTGAATGCATCTAGAGATGGATTGAATACTTGAGCATGCTATTTTTTAGATTAGATAAAACAAACTTAAGACTTGGCTAAGGACTAATTCAAATAATTAGAATTAGAATTGGGAATAATAGGGAAGTTTGTTAGGACTTGCTCCAAAGTCTTAACATTAGGTTAGATTTTTTGGTAGGTTAAATAAATAATTATTGTTAATGGGGCATGCATCTTTTTAATAAAGACATCCCCATAAAATAAATTTACTTAGTTTTAGTTTTAGGTAGTTTTTATGTTTTGAGTTAATATATTAAAACTACCTTACGGGTTGATTTCTTGTAAAGAGTTGGTTATAGGATTAGTTGGTTTTACCAGGCATGGGTAAAATCTATAAAATCAATGTTTGCAATGTAAAAGGGTTAACGGAGTAAAGGCACCCTTTCATGTACTTGGATTTTTTAAAATTAATAAAATACTTGTGCACTCGCACTAAGCAGGGACAAGGTTCAAATTATTTGATCAAGGAGTTATCAGTGGTATCAGAGCTTGGTTTTATCTAGCACGGTGAATTTTGGGAGCTTGGTGAATTCGAAAGAAGGCAAGGTGAAAAGTTAAATTCATGAGAAATCAAATGGCATGAAATAAGTTATGCCATATCAATCAAATATTTCATTGGTTTAAATGTAATGACAAAAGTTTGAAAAATTATTAAATTATTTTAATTTGTCAAATATTTTTGCATTTAAGCCTATGTATTTCTCTTATAAGACCATCTGGTCATTTTGGCCATTCATGCTTCATTAAATTGTATTCAAACTATTCATCTGGCATTAAAAATGAATTTCTTAGCATTTAAATGTTATTAAATTCATTAATTTTTGGCAAAAATAAACTTGTACGGCCTGTTTGCATATTGAAAACCTCTATAATTTTCATCCATAGCTACCATTATTGATTGCATTCATTCTCAACCCTTTTGAATCCAAAAACACCTAAAAATCTAGTTAAAATGCCTATTTTAAATCCTCAAAGGAAAATCTAGCAATTTTTTTGATTTGTACGGCCAATGATATGGCCTTCCAACGCCCTAGCTAAAATTTGAAACCATTTCCAGCAAAAAATACCTCAAAAAATTGTTAAGCTCAACCAAAACCAATTTTATACTGCCTGTACATATTTATACGGCCACAGGGAATGAGAGTAGGTGCAGAGAGAGGTTGCAGGAGCTGCCATGGCATCTCAAGCAAAAATGGCATAGGAATAAACTCAGGCAAATATTTTTTTTTATGTTTCTAAAGTTTGTTTATCAAAAATTTATCTTAGATGGGTCCCATGTGAGAAGCTTGGCTAAGAAGGTTAAAAGGGGAAAAAGCTTAGATTTATTTACATACATGTATAAAAAAAAATTGTTTTCCCTCATAGAAAAAATCTAGCATAAGTACAAGTTTTTGTGTATTATATTTTGAAAGTGCTCTTAGAGCAATTAGATAAAGTTATTTTGTAATAAGCTTGTAAAGAGGAGGTCAAGGGTTCAAATCCCTTCTTTTTGGAAGAAATTGCTTTAAAATATACTTTTTCTAAAAGGAATATTCCATTTTAATTTGCTTTTTGTATGCCTTGAAAGTTTTGAAAAGCATACTTACTATATAGTGTTGTTTTAAAAATCGAAAAAGGGGAATTAAATTCTATTTCTCTTACATTATTGTGGTGACATAAGGGTGTAATTAGTGGAATAAGGAAGTAATTTGGTAAAATAAGGATGTAAGAAATTGATTTTTGGTGAGGTTAAGTGCAAAACCCATCAAAAAATTTTGTTTTTCTTTTTTGCTCTACGCGGAGGTTAAGTGAAAAACCCCATAGAAGCAATGTCTTGTGCAGTGAGTGTGATATTTGTTTCATCTCTTTTGCATTCTATCAAACTTTTCTCTATTGCACTTGCTTTTATTTCAAGATACTGAATATTTAAAACTTGCTTTCAGATGGTGATAGATTAACAATTTCTAATTACTCTGATTGGAAATGATTGATAGAAGCTTCACTAGTTTTTAATGAGTTATGGGATATTGTCAAGAATGAAAATCCCACATTGCCAATAGAATAGGCTAAATTATATGCATTTAATTTACATGATTCTAAGGCTTTATCTCTCATTAAATGTTGTTGTACTCATGATACTTATGTTCATATTGAAAATTCTCCTCATAGTTACACTACATGGAAAACATTATCAGATTTATATGATAAGAAACCTAAGCATAAGAAGATAGATATGTTAGGTTGTGGAGCTAAAAGCTTCAACTGATGCAGACATGGAGGAGGTTGCTGAGTTCTAGGGATACCAGTGTTGGCAGCGCAATCGACGTTGATCATATTCAGTGCAAAGGGCAACCGACATTGGCAGGAGTTAGCCGACGTCAGTCACCTCCAGTCAGACAGCGACTGACGTCAGTCGCCTGTGCGGTTCCAAAACTATTCATTGCATGAATAATTAGTTTGTTGAACTGATTATTTACATGTAAAGACTATTTTGAGTCTTGAGCTGCGTGTCTAATTATTGTAAATTAGGAAGTCTAAGTTATTGTTTAGTATGGGATCTATTTATAGACCCATTGGCATGTATTGTAAGAAGAGCAATAGAGGAAGGCAAGGTAGATCCTTCCAATTGTAAGAACAGATTGATCTTCAGGTTGTGCAAGATCAGGTAGAAGTTCTACATGTGTAAGTAAGATCATTTGAGTTGCAGGTTGTTGCAAGTTCATGGGAGATCTACTTGAATTACTTTGAGTACTTGTGTACTGGCAGTGTTATTACTGACTGGTTGGAGGTGAACACCAAATCTGTGTTTAAGTTGTGTGTTGGGACCATTTTTGGTAGGAGAGTGAACTCTTGATTGAGAATTACTGGGAGCCCTTGAGGTGTGGGAAGCCTCACAAAAGTGTGAGAAGAAGTGGCATCTTCTTTATTGTATTTTCTTTCTGGATGAGTATTAATACAAGATTGTGTATTGTCTCTCATATTCTATGCTATTTGTGAATTCTAGTTACTTGTTCATTCTGGTATAATTCCGTGTTTAGTTGCTTATACAAGGTAATCATATTGTGCTCTTATTGAGAAGCAAGATCTTGACAAGTTGGAATCAGAGCATTTATGTTCTAGATTCTCTTATCAATTGGTATCAGATCTTTTGGTTGGGTTACTAACAGGTTGTATCAGATCTGGTTAGTGTTTATTGATTACAGGTCACTCACAAGGGTTTTTATTTAAGTGGGAGTATAGAAATGCCAGAAGAAAGTAAGCTATGAATGGAGAAGTTTAATGGCAAGAACTACCAATTATGGAGGATGTAGATAGAAGATTATCTGTATCAGAAAGATTTGTACTTACCGTTGGGTGGGGTTGCATGCAAGCCCATGGATATAAAGGATGAAGAATGGGAGGTTCTTGATCAGAAGGCTCTGGGATCTATAAGGTTGAGCCTTGCATCGTCTGTGATTTCCAACTTATCACAGGCTAAAACAATGATAGAGTTGATGGAATCTTTGGCAAATTTATATGAAAAAACTTTAGCTTCGAATAAGGTATTTCTTATGAAGCAATTATTTAATTTGTAAATGTTGGAAGGTGGATCTGTTCATAGTCATCTTAGTGATTTCCATGGTTTGGTAAACCAGTTAAATTTAGTCAATATTATTTTTGATGATGAAATTAAGGCTCTCTTAATCTTATGCTCATTACCTGAAAGTTGGGAGAGTTTGGTAATGGTAGTAGGTAATACTGCATCTGCTTCAAAAATCTTAAAAGTGGATGATGTTGTGAGTGTAATCTTGAATGAAGATATTCATAGAAAAAGCACAAGGGAATCATCAGGAAATGCTTTGAGTGTTGAAAGCAGGGGAAGGCAAAGAGAGAAGATCGAGCATAGGAGATCAAGGTCAAAGATATGCAGGAGATCCAAGTCCAGGTATGGCAGAAAAACCTGCTGGAAATGTGGAAAGCAAGGGCACATAAAGAGAGATTGTTGGTTGGGTGAAGATCAGCATGAAGGACATGAAGAAGCAGATGTTGTAGAGTTTGTTGCACAAGATGCTCTGGTATGTTCTTTGGATAAAGTAGAATCTTAGGTTTTAGATTCTGGTGCCTCTTTCCATGCATCCCCAAATAGGGAATTTTTTCATGAATATGTCCAGGGAGACTTTGGAGAAATTTATTTAGGGGATGGTAAGCCTTGTCAAATGGTTGGCAAAGGGAAAGTGAAGCTGAAATTGCAGACAGGCAACACATGGGTGTTGAAAGAGGTCATGCATGTCCTAGTCCTAAAGCAGAATTTGATTTCTATTGGAAAGTTGGGTGATGAGGGTTACACAGTAACTCTCACAGTGGACTCTTGGAAAGTTTCTAAGGGTGCACTTGTTGTAGCAAGAGGTAAAAAAGTAGGTACACTTTATCTATCTACTTGTATTACTGATTCTCCTTTTGGTTTATCTACTTCAGCTGTAGATTCGAAGATGTGGCTTAATAGGCTTGGTCACATGAATAAGAAGGGGATGCATGTTCTTGAGTCAAAGGGTATGCTTTCAAATTTGAAAAGCATGGATCGAGATTTCTATAAGTAAAAGAAGAAAGTGACGTTTCTTGAGAAATCTGATGTTCATGACAAGAACAAGAAAGCCTTGGTTTTTAAGGAGAAGATGAAGGATAGAGATCAACGCAAGGGGCTGAAGAATTTTAAGCAGAGCAAGGTTGATATGGACAAGGGTTTGATCCAAAAGGAGCTCACGGGTAAAAGTCATTGCTCATAAGTAAAACACAGAGACCGACATCAGTTAGAAAACTGACGTCGGCATCCAAACAGAGACCGACGTTGGCTATGTGTAACCTGACATCAGTGACTCTAGACAAATAAACACCAGCATCAATCAGGGGAGAACCGACGTTGGTGATGAGGCAGTCGCATGGAATCGATGTCAATCAGGTGCAGACTAAGATGTGATCGACATCGGTCACTGAGATGCATTTTGGATGGATAGCAAGCTGTCAAGGAGTCTCAAGTGCCCATATGGAGGATTGAAAGGGTAAGTAAGCCTCAAATTCATCATTTCCCTTCTTTACACTACTTGTTGCTCACTGATGGTCAAGAACCAGGAAGTTATTAAAGAAGCAGAGTAGGTAGAATCTAAGAAATAGCGGGAGCTTGGCATGGATGAGGAATGTGATTCCTTGGAGAAGAACCAAACGGGAGTTTTTTGGTGGAGTTGCCAGTTGGAAGAAAGCACTAAGAGACGAATGGATTTTTAGGATAAAGAAGAGCGGGAATGGACACGTGAGATGGAAGGCCAGGGTATATGGTCTTGAATAAGCTGCAAGACAATGGAGGTTTAACCATTGTGTTTTCTTTACCAAGTTGGATAATATTAGCTACATTATCTTGTTACTGTATGTTGTGCTTGTTTCAGGGTCACATATGTAGGGAGTTGCTGAACTAAAGGTAAAGTTAGTTCAGAGGTGTGTCATGAGGAATCTGGGAGCAACAAGATTCTTTGGCATGAGTGTGTTGTAGAGACATGGAAGGTCATAGGTTGATTTTGTCTCCAGATGATTGTGTGAAACCGATTAGCACACCGATGGTTGGACAGTTCTATGAACAGTGTCTTGAATCACATAATGAGGTTGAGTAAATGTGTACTAAACCTGAGATTTCTTAAGCAGTGGGAGTTGTCAGCAAGTTCGTGGTCAATCTAGGAAAGAAGCACTAGAGGGCAGTTCAGTGGATTCTCAGGTATCTGAGAGGGACCAGCAGCAGGTGCACATGCTATGCAGGGTCAAGTTCTTTTCTACATGGGTTTGTAGATGCGGATGTGGTAGGTGATTTGGATGATAGGAGGTGCACCACAGGATTTGTGGTGGTTGGTCTTCAAGAGTGATCTTGAAGAGGGATACAAGCTAGGAAATAAACTAGATGATGTACAGGTATAGGTATAGTTGCAGTTGTTTATCTCCAAGTGGGAGATTGTTAGGTTGTGGAGATAAAAGCTTCAACTAATGTAGACATGGAGGAGGTTGCTGAGTTCCAGGGATACCGGTGTTGGTAGCATAACTGATGTCGGTCATATTCAGTGCAAAGGGCAACCAACATCGGTAGGATTCGGCTGACGTCGGTCACCTCCAGTTAGATAGCAACTGACGTCGGTCGCCTGTGTGGTTCCAGAACTATTTGTTGCATGAATAGTTAGTTTTTTGAACTGATTGTTTGCATGTAAAGACTATTTTGAGTCTTGAGCTGCGTGTCTAAATATTGTAAATTAGGAAGTCTAAGTTATTGTTTAGTATGGGATCTATTTATAGACCCATTGGCATGTATTGTAAGAAGAGCAATAGAGGAAGGCAAGGTAGATCCTTCCAATTGTAAGAACAAGTTGATTTGCAGGTTGTGCAAGATCAGGTAGAAGTTCTACATGTGTAAGTAAGATCATTTGAGTTGCAGGTTGTTGCAAGTTCATGGGAGATCTACTTGAAGTACTTTGAGTACTTGTGTACTGACAGTGTTATTACTGACTGGTTGGAGGTGAACACCAACTATGTGTTTGAGTTGTGTGTTGGGACCATTTTTGGTAGGAGAGTGAACTCTTGATTGAGAATTACTGGGAGCCCTTGAGGTGTGGGAAGCCTCATAGAGGTGTGAGAAGAAGTGGCATCTTCTTCATTGTATTTTCTTTCTAGATGAGTATTAATACAAGATTATGTATTATCTCTCATATTATGTGTTATTTGTGAATTCTAGTTACTTGTTCATTCTGGTATAATTCCGTGTTTAGTTGCTTATACAAGGTAATCATATTGTGCTCTTATTAAGGAGCAAGATCCTGACAAGTTGAAATCAGAGCATTTATGTTCTAGATTCCCCTATCAAGATATTCATATGCAGTTGTTTACTTTGTCATTAGATGAAGATGGTGATATGGGAGAATATATGTCTAAGTTGAAAAATATCACTACTGAGTACACTAAGGCTAGGTTTGGAAAACTAGATGATGACCTCATAGTCACTGTTGCTTTGAAAAGACTACCTGGGTCCTATAGGAATTTTGTTGAAATGTTACATGTCTTTGACAAGATTACAGACATCACCTTTGATAAGTTGGCTGAGTTTCTCATCCAACATGACCTCTCTCTACCCAAAGAATCCAAGAAAACCAAAGAATCTCATGTTTTAGAGTCAAAGCCTAGTTCATCTTCATATGGGCATCAAAACAATAGAGGAAATAGTTATAGAGGGGGATAAGGTTATAGAGGAGGTAGATATCAAAATACAGGTAGGGGTTATTCAAATAACCAACAATCTAACCAATCACATTCACATGAAACAAGCGATCAAGGACATGGTCACAACTCATATAGGGGCAGAGGTTGAAGTAGATCAGACATTCAGTGTCATAGATGTGGAAAATTGGGTCACATTGCCTCATAATATAATACTCCTTTTGATAAAATTTAGAGGCCACAAAAAGTGACTAAGTCTAACTCTACTTAGTATGCTGATCATGACTATGATGAGTCTAGTAATGTTTCCCATGAATCTGCATTCACTACTTTGGGGCACATTGATTATATTAAATATTAGGCTAGAAATGAGCTCACAAATGTATGGGTTTTAGACACAGGAGCAACCAAACACATGGCATTTAGGAGAGATTTCTTTGGTCTTTCAAGAAAGCTTCTCTCTCTGTAGTTGCCTTGGTAGATAAGTCTATGCATACACCACTAGGACTTGGATCTATTCAGATTCTTCTTCCTAATGGGTCTATAAAATACTTGGAGGATGTTTGGTATGTTCCCACATTGAATAAACACTTAATTTCTTTGGTAACTATTCGAAAGAAAGGTTATCAAATTATGCTTGAAAATGGGATCATTTACATCAATTAAGTGAAGCTAAAAATAAACTATTGCGATTTGTGTGGTAGGCCACAAATTGATGATTATAAAATAATGTATACAGGATATGAAGATGGAAACTTGGTTAGATTGCATTGTAAAGTGCTTCCTCCCACTATATAACTTGTGGCAGTTGTTGACATAGGTACAAGTACTATGTCTACACAGCAGTTATGGCATCTCTGCTATGGACATTTGAATATCCACTCTTTAGTGGATTTGCAGAGATATGGTATGGTGAGTGGGTTGCCCACTTTTTGCAAAGATAGTATTCTTTGTGAGTCATGTTTTTTGGGCAAACAAAATCAGGAAAATTTTCCTAAATAGTCATCTTAGAGAGCTAACAGGTGTTTGCAGTTAGTTCATAGTGATGTATGTGGCATGAAAAAGTCATCCATTAGTGGGTTTAGATACTTTGTCTTGTTTATTCATGACTTTTCTAGGATGACTTGAGTATTTTTTATGAAAAACAAATCTGAAGTTTTTGCTAAGTTTGTTGATTAGTTACACTTAGTTGAAAAAGAAACAGGTTCACATTTGGTCACTCTTCATTCAGATAATGGAGGTGAGTATACCTTAAATGAATTTTTAGATTATTGTCGAGAACATGGCATTCATTGACAATATAGTAATGCTTATACTCCACGCCAAAATCGACTATCTGAATGGATGAATAGAACTTTAGAGGGCACAACACGTGCCATGTTGCACTATAAACAGCTTGATGATAAGTTTTGGGTAGAAGCCATTGGTACTGTCGTGTATTTGAGAAATAGGTCCCCCATAGTTGCACTTTTGGGACAAACTCCATATGAGGCATGGTATGGGTTTAAACCAAAAGTTAAACACTTGAAAGTGTTTGGATGTCTTTTTTTTGCTTTGGTTCTTATTAAACATAGAACTAAGTTGGAACCACAAAGTCAAAAATGCATCTTTCTTGGTTATTCTGAAGATAAAAAGGGGTTTTGTTTTCTTGTATAGGATACAGGAAAATTCATAGTGAGTTGAGATGTAATATTTGATGAGTTTGGGACTATGAATATTGTAGATATTGATTCTCAACTTGATAAATTAGAGAGGAAAAATACAAAAAGAGATAAGGGTTTGAATAATGGGGATAACTCTTCAAAGTTGTGGTATGAGACTCAAATTCCTTCACTTTCCTTTCCTTCATCTATAAGTTCATGGGTTAATGACTTAGAAGTTTTTGAAAATTCTCTAAGTCCCCCTTCGAATGATGCACATGATGAGAATTCTAGAGTCCCTGATTTGAACAATTTGACCAAGTATCCAAAATGGGCTCAAAGTACTTTTTCTAACTTGAAAGTAGATGAAGTTGGTTTAACAGGGTCCAGGAATTCTCATAAATAGGTAAATTATGCTATGGTTTTTACTACTTCTTCCTTTGAGCCATCCACTTTTGAGGAGGCATATACTAAACATGTTTGGCAATAGGCAATGAAAAGTGAGTATGATGCTATACTTAGCAATAATATATGGGTTTTAGTTTATCCTCCTCCACATGTTAAACCCATAATATGTAAATGGTTTATAGGACTAAGTATAAATCAAATGGATCTATTGATAAACATAAGGCAAGACTTGTTGCAAAAGCATATGCGCAACAAGAAGGTATTGACTATGAGGAAACATTTGCACCAACTGCCAAATGGCACACTATTCATATGGTACTTGCCTTAGTAGCACAAAATGGTTGGAAAGTATATCAATTAGATGTTAAAAGTGTTTTTTTAAATGGTGATTTACAAGAAGAAGTATTAATGAAACAACCTTAGGGTTTTAAATGGGTGGGTGCCGGACACAAAGTGTGTAAATTGATAAAAGATTTGTATGGGCTCAAACATGCACCCAGGGCTTGGTATGAGAAACTGGATTCATAATTGAAATCCATTGGTTTTCATCATATTGAATCTGATGATACTCTCTATTTTTGAGTGCAGGGTAAGAAAATGGTGATACTTGTTCTCTATGTTGATAACTTGTTTATCATAGGTAATGATGAAAACCATAACAAGTATGTGAAGAAGGAATTAAAATATGGGTTTGAGATGAAAAATCTTGGACTTCTTCACTACTATCTAGGCATAGAGGTAACTCAGAAAGAGCATAGTATTTTCATTTCACAAATTAAGTATATTTCTGAGTTATCAGATAGGTTTGGCATGAGTGATTGAAAACCTGCCCTCACTCCCATGGAAAGTAACTTGAAATTGTCTAAGGATGATAGCAGTGCCTTTTTTGATGGCACCACATATAGACAATTGGTGGGAGGTTTGATATACTTGATGACTACCAGGCTTGATATTTCATTTTCAGTTGGAATTTTATCTAGGTTTATGCACGAGCCTAGATAAATTCATTGAAATGAAACAAAATGAGTACTTCATTACCTTCAAGGAACAAAAACATATGGCCTTGAATACCACCACAACAAGAACTTCAAACTTGTTGGATATTATGATGCAGATTTTGGTAGATGTGTGGATGATAAAGTATCAACCATAGGATACACTATGCATATGGGTTCAGCTGCCATTATTTGGTGTTGTAAGAAGCAGGATACAATGGTAAATTCATCAACAGAATCAGAGTATATTGTAGCATGGGATGCTTCCAGAGAAATTATTTACCTATGTTGTATTCTTGAAGATCTTCAGGTTTCTCAGTTTGCTCCTACATATTTATACATTGATAATCAAAGTGCAATCAAGATGTCCAAGAATCTTGTGTTTCATGCCAAAACAAAACATATGGATGTCAAATACCATTATCTATGAATTCCAGTGGCAAAGAAAGTTTTTGATCTAATATATTGCCCAACTACCAATCAGACAGCTGACATCTTCACAAAACCCCTTGATAGAATCAAACGTGAAAATTTTAGAAAAATGCTTGGTTAGTGTCCAAAGACCTGACTTTGGATCATAGGGGGGTTTGTTAGGACTTGTTCCAAAGTCTTAACATTACGTTAGATTTTTAGGTAGGTTAAATAAATAATTATTGTGAATGGGGCATGCATCTTTTTAATAAAGACACCCCCATAAAATAAATTTACTTAGTTTTAGTTTTAGGTAGTTTTTATGTTTCAAGTTAATTAATTAAAACTACCTTACGGGTTGATTTCCCGTAAAGAGTTTGTTATAGGATTAGTTGGTTTTACCAGTCATGGGTAAAATCTATAAAATCAATGTTTGCAATGTAAAAGGGTTAACGAAGTAAAGGCACCCTTTCATGTACTTGGTTTTTTGAAAATTAATAAAATACTTGTGCACTCACACTAAGCGGGGACAAGGTTCAAATTATTTGATTAAGAAGTTATCAAAGTTTTTCTCAATGTGCAATAATATAAGTGTGCCTCAGTATTGAAATTGCCAAGTGATTTTCAAGTGATTGAATAGGTGACTTAGATATGTCTTTATAGTAATCCAAATGGGTAAAACCTCATGCTACCTAGCCTATAAATATGAAGCAACTTATAAGGGAGGGTTCTAATTTGAAAAGTTATTGTTAGAGGGGTTAATAATAGGATTGACCCACAAGGGACAAAAACATCTACAACTATTATCTCGAACTGGATGTTTTTTTCCTTAAGATAAATGTGTGAGTTTTGGATCCTAAGGAGTTTGTGTAGATTCTTAGAGGAGAATTAGTATTTTATAGCATTTATGTAGGTGTAAGATATTAATTTCAAAAAAAATAGGTTCGTATAGGTGCTTAGGATAGAGTGAGGTGGTGAAATAGGTCCATATTAAGTGATCAAGTCAATTAAAGTGAAATAGGACCAAAACTGACCTTATCAAGTATTCATGACCAAATTTAAGTAACTACAATTTCAAAATCTATCGATTTACTTGAAACAAAGAAGAAACAGATAGAGTAGCATATAACTTAGATATCAAGACTAGATTTAGTGGGCCTGAGGAAGTTTTTGAGTATGGCACATAATGTACAAAAAGACTATCACTCCCTCTTCCTTGACACATAATATTTTTATTCATTATTAAATAATTTTCATGCAAATGTAAAGTATCCCTATTATATACTCCTCACTTGAATCTCTTAATCCATCTTAGGCATAGAATTATTATGAATGTGCCCACTTATTTCTTACATTTTCTAATAAATATGGCTAAATAATATCAAAAAGGGAAACCTAAATCTATATCCCACCATTGTTTGATAAGATTGATAGTCAATATGGTATTGATCATTAGCAAACTCGATATTTCATGGGATAAATTTATCTTTCTATCTCATCTTCCATAACAAGCTATTGCTCAGTCTAGAATACCTAAAAATGTCATAATTATATCTTTCTCTCACCCAACCAAGAGACAAAAGACCTCAAAAGCTTCCTGCATCATACCGAAGCATCATTTGCATAGGTTAAGAGCTAAAGGAGTGAGGGTTGGTCAATCCTTTTTCAAGGTTATCATGATTGAAATATCATTATAAGAATAGGGTTCTATAAAATAAGAGTATAGTGCTAGTGAAGAGGAGTCAGAGGAAGAAGAGAAGGAATTTGAGGATAACACTAGTGAAGAATAAAACCATGAAAGCTCAGAATCCATAAATAAAAATGAGATAGAATCTATAGCTAAGTAGGGGATCGAAGGAAAGGAATAAGAAGGGAGAGAATAAACCCATGTCTCTTCCAATCAAAATTTGAGTTATTTTGATAAACTTGTGCTATCATATGAATAAATAGAGTCCTTAAAGTAAATAATTTAGGAATTAGAGGTAGGAAGTAGTGGGTTGGATACACTAGCATAAGTGGTAGGGGAAGAAGAAAGAAGGAAAAAGGATGAAGGGCCTAAAACAAAAATTTCATTACTCACAAAAACTACACCTAGAGAGCCTACACCCTTTATCATTCTTGAGGAGAATGAAGCATTTATAATTATAGAGTAACTTGCAGCCTATGTAACACATTTAGTTATGCCTAATATGCCTATTGGGGTTCCTATAGATTATATGTCTAGGAAAGAACATTACAATATCATTGATGCATTAAAAGTGAAGTGGTATATAATCTATGAGGGCCAACAATAAATATTCCACCAATTAATAAAATATTAAAGTTCCCTTAAAATATAATTAGATGAAAAATATGACGAACTAAGGGAGGAAGAGATGGTTGTTTCTTGGTTTGAATCATTGATTCCTAGGATTTGTGAAATGTCCATGCAATTGTCACAATGTGGGCTACCCTCTAGGGTTTATGCATTGTATCTAAAGGAAAAATTCATTAAGTTCCAATTAGGAAGGATAATCTCAGTAGAAGAAGATTATATAGGAATTCCTTTGTCCTTTTTTGAAGCTTATTTTAATGCCTTAGTTGAAACCATATATTTGTTATGTGAAATCTTCCAAAATGGTTTGGTAGTGACCATGGATGATAAATGGAGCCCCAATATTATTATCGATGATTTACAACTAAGGTCTTATTAATTTTACTTGAGACATGAGCTCAGAAGGAGACAAGAAATGGAAGCCTATAGTAAGGAGGAAAAATATATTCCATTCAATCCTAGAGCAAAACATTGGCTACCCAAGTTGGTCATCAAGGAATGGAATAACCCAATCATGATTATTGAGGTCAACAAAGTTGTTCATAACTCAAAGAGGGAAATCTTGACCATGCCATAACTCTATAAAATAAAATTTATAATGAATCCTATGTTGCTTGCAAGGAAAGATAGATATAACTTACCCCTCACCTACAATATAGAGAACCTTATTTTGTGTATAATTTAAAGGATACAAATAAAAGACTTATCAAGTATATGAGTTGCTTAAGAAAATATATTATTGGATGGATAAGGTTAAAATTTAAGATGCCTACTCTTTGGTCCCACATTCTTGCATTTATAGGTATAATGTCGATTGAGCAACAAAAGGAAAAAAAGAAGTGGGAAAAATTGGAACATGATAGATGATATTTATCAAGAACCTAAGAGGAAATCCCACACCCTAAGATATGAGGATTCTTTATGCTCATTTCATGTCTCAATATATAACTTCTCAAAACTACTATGATTGGACAAGGATGTGTAATGACTTAATTTGGGGGGTACGATGAGATCTAAAAATGCCCTCATCTAATACCCAATTTCTCATAGAAACCATTCTTTTTTGCCATGTTTTCCTTTACTCATAATCATATTATACACATATTGGACATACATTATGAATAATATATATACACAAACTATTATTGAGTTTCATATGTTATTTTTAAGTCTTATAATATGTTTTAATGATTTTATGGTTTAATATAATAATGAATATAAATAAATGTGAAAGATGTTTTGTTTTCTATTATAGGCACCTGCAACCATTCCAATAGACACACATGCAGCCACTCTAATAGATAAACCACAACCACAAATCACTTGTAGACATTAGTTGGTTGGACATGAAATATGCAACTACTTGAAACCAATAGTTGTCAGGATGTCGAATACGAACTACCTACAACAACTAGAACCATTCACATCAACTAGTTGGGATCACCTACAACAATTGTTGTAACCACCAGGTAACAATGGTTGTAGGTGAGAATTATTATAAAACACCACAAAAGTCACTAAATGTCATCTCCAATTTTTTTCCAACTCATCTAACAAACTTAAGTAATCATGTAACATGATGAGCTATTGTTGTAAGTGCATAGGCACTCCATTAGATCGAATGGTTATTTTTTTGCCTATATAGTAGATTCGATCAACCACTTGCATTATTATATCTATTTTGATTTATTAGACATCTTGGTTTTAATCTCTTAGATTTATATAGATATTAATAAATGCTTACCTACCCTATATAAGGAGTAGATTTACATGTAGTATGCTAGTAGTAGAAGAAATTGAAGAGAAAGAGATAAAGTAAGAATAATTTTAGAATTGATATGATTTATTGTACCCTATTTTAGTAATATTTTCATTGATATAGGACCAATTAATTTAATTAGTTTGATTTTAATTAGAATAGTTATAGCCAAGGAGGGGATTGAAAATGTAGCCCAATCGAGGAAGGCCCACTCATAAGGCACTACAGTGAAAATTCCATCAATTAATTAGTTATTTTAATTTATTTTTTTGTGAAGTACTTCCATTTAAATTTTGTGTATGCATCTTGAATTCATAAGCATAAGTATTATGTTTTCATATGTGTGTGTGTGTTTCAATTTCATATATTTCCTTTTATTTTGGTATGAGAAGCATCCAAATATAAAACAATAAATCATATATTTTCTTGCAATTCATTTCTATAAGCATTCACTTTATAGTATTTAAATTTCCATACAAGTGTGGTAATTTCATTCTATAAAAGTGTGTTTTCTATATGAAACATTTAGTACCCATATAACCATCAAATGTGATTAGTGTTTCACATACAATGCCAACACCTTCAAAAACTTACATCTCCAAGTTGACAATTAATGAAGGTAGCATTTTCAATAAATAAGTGGTTACCCCTTTGGATCAAATCTATTAGGTTGTATGCAAGTATTGGTTGTGTTAAGTTTAATTTTTGAATTGATTTTCCTCATCAAACACTAGTTCCTATTAAAGTAAACAATGGTAATGTTCAAGCTATCATAAAATATGTAGTGTAGTACTTAAAGACACCTACATCATCTAACCTACGCTTCAAAAATGTAGGCTCTACCTACCCATCAATGGTATACTCTCTCTAAATATAATCCTCATTTTGGGTAGCATGCTCTCTATCTCAAGGTATGGCTCTTATAGATTGCCTCTCGACATAAGTACTAGGTGATTGATCCTAGCGTATACCAAATTGGCAAAAAACATGCTCATACTAAAAGCTCTCAAGATTACTATGATGATCAACTTAATATCTCATAATCACCACAAAATAATGACATCCTTAGGCCATTTGGGGTGAAGATAATATGGTCTCCAAATAACAATGTATGCTTGTAATAAGTATAAACCCTCATGAATCCTAGTAACATCATCTAGCCCTACATAATGACTATGCTCGTGAACTCATTTAGTTACTTATGGCCTGACCTCGATTCAATTATATAGGGGCAAGCCAAATGGATGAGTGAATAGAATATACCTATACATCCAAATGTATACAACTGAACTATATAATAAATCAATAGAAATCATAATATATGTGGGCTAGCATGCATCTACCCAAACTATAAATAGCCCATATATCTCAATATCTTGTCTATTATGAGGAATTCCATAAACTAGAAAACAACCACCGGTATCTGCTATAATACAATAACTAGTCAAAATACCCAAATATTTATACAAATTTGAAGTGATCCCAATGAGAATGTGATCAATTAAGTTAATGCCACCATGTCTTTCTTGACTAGTAGCATAACCTATATAATATATTCTAGAAACCACCCTCTTGACATCACTCAAACATGCAATATGAAGCTCTCTAATGTGAATGGGTAGACATAATATCCTTTAGACATATTCAAGTGTAACAGTCATCTCCCTTATGGGCCCCTATGGGGAGGTATAAAGAGATATTATTGTAATCCCACTTCTTAGCTAAGGTGGTTAATATAGGTGTGTCAGTAGGTACCATACCTAGGTGAATCATAGAGCCAAAACTAGCAACATTTGTAATCGCCTGATCATATGGATAAAGACCAAACTCAAACATAAAAAGGTATTCTCTACACTACTAAACATCTCACACATGGACAAATCTTTATAATTACAAATATACAAACTCAAATATTAATAAACATCACTCATAATGTAATGTCGAATAATAAAAAATAATCATACAAAAATATACTTAAGTCTAACACTTCATAGGATTATTTTGAAATATTTTTCTATTGATGAGGATGTCTAAGATCGAAGACTGGTTGATCAAACACATAAATTCTATTGAAGACTAAAATCAAGAAGAAAGCAAAAAATGAGCACTATGTATTAAAAAATAGTCTTACATTGCATTATGACTAGGTGAATAGGTACATATATAGGTGGAAGATAGGTGTAACCCAATCACACTATGCATGTGGTACTAACTTCCCTAATGTAAAAAAAAATCACACAACTAAGCAAGCTAAATAGAAGTGTAAGAAAACCCTGCACACCAATACCCCCCTTTAAGCATAGCTTAGGTGGGTTGAAGAATGGGTCTTATCAACAAGGCTTGATGAGGTACCCAAGTACAAATAAAATCTCATAAAGTGGAGAAAATGAGAAAACCTATAGGAAAAAATTCCCCCCCCCCAAGAGAGAAAATAATAAGAGAGGGAAAGAATGCCCCACCTAAAGATGACATTGAAGTAGTCTGCACTCCAAGTACAACTCGTAGGATGACCAATGTTGATAATGAGATCCTCTACCTGAAGATTCTAGAAGCTCCATCTGCATTGAATAATGTTTATTCCCTTTGCCAAAGGAAAAACATGATGTGTGTATTAAAATTCTTCTCTTTCCAAAATGGAAGATGAGGGTAGTAGTACAAAGGTCTCTAAATATGGTCTAAGGATAAAATGTCACATAGGTATGGCAAGATCATGCACAAGAACAAAAAGTAATTCCATTAAAGTAAACCTATCAAAAAACAACATGAAACATTCATTAAAATGATATCCATGTGAAGTGTAGAGCATAACTCAAAAACTCTCAAAACTGAATAAGATACTGTAGATGAATCACATGAATCCATAAAATGAATATCCACATGAAGAGATGAGTTATCAATGCTCTCAATAAGTGTAATTTAACTAAAAATAGTATAGTCCTCTAAAGTAAGAGGAGAGGATATAATAGTCTCTGAAGAGACAATAGGAAGAGGAGGAGGAGTGATATAAATATCAATAAGATCTTTGAAAAGAAACTGAAGAGTGTTCTAAATACTGGAGGGATACTCTGTGTGCTCCACATGGTGGTGTAGATCCCATGAAATGTGTATCAACAAGTGACCATAAGCATAGTCAAAAGAGTTAGCCTAGTCATTATATTGACAAGTTTTAGTGGGAATAAGAATCTATCCATATAAAAATGGAATAAGGTCATATTATATGAGCAAGCATTCCATGTACATCTACCATGAAGCATAATTATTCTTTCCAAGAAGAACCATTGGTGTAGAATCAACTATCCTCATCCACTGTTATCTCTCAAGTAGAGTCGACATGACTAAGAGAATACACCAAACAAATGTAATGAGAAAAACACTTCACAAGTGATAATGCACATTTAGTGAATAGACATTAGGCTTAGCTAACAATGTGTCTATAGAGTAATTTTTACTCTACGTCAAATTTAATATATTTTTTTAGCTGAGCGCTACAATTTTGGTTCCTACATGCCTTGGTCATAGTAGCAGAGTTTCGAAGCAGAGGACAGGTTCATTTTACCTAAGTGTCGAAGCGGTGGATGCTGCCAAGTGTCACCCTCTAAGCATAGAGAATTGCGGACTGTGCCACATACCCAATAGAAGTTAAGCAAAACACACCACGTGTCAGCATCCGCATCTCATATCGAAGTTTGCATTTCATTCAAAGACTTTCAACAAGCTAAGCAAAAGAGAAGTAAAAAGCACCACGTACCCCTAGATGGAGTGGAAGATGCCACTTATCTTCTTCAAAGCCGTGGAAGCCTCCACGTGTCGACGCCTGAGAGAATCATCATCAAGCTCTATTGACAAATATAAAATAATGGTGGGTCCCGAGTGTTACTTCAAAAGTCTACGAAAGCTGCCAAGTGTCACCAGCCGTAAAAGTCTAATATGTGTCCCGAATAAATCTACAGCGCAGCCAAAGAGAAGCGGAGGGAGCCACGTGTCTTTGATAAATTAGGTAGAAGGTGCCAAGTGTCGTTCTTCGATGCTTCTCAGACCATAAAGAGAATTTTCATGAATCGGCTATGTATCTTCTTCTGTATCTAATAGAACAAAGTGTCCATCTACTTGTTAAAGTGAAATGGAGGGAAAATCAGTTCGAGTTAATTCGAGTAGATGAAATAGTTCATCAGGTAGATTTTTGGAGCCCCCCACAGCATTGAAGGCACCGTCTGTTTGTCCCCTAATAGTAGGGGCAGAATAGATATTTGGGTGGCCAAGGAGGCGAAGGACAGAGAAGATTGCGTGGGAAAGGAAGTGATCTAAAGAGACATCCAAGGCTATATAAGCAGGATTGTAAAATCTAAAAAAGGGGGGAATTCTCATAGTTTTAGACTTTCAGAGTTTTTGACCAATAATATCATTTGCTTTTGTTACATTTTCCTGAGTTGAAAGGTTTATATGATTGTGTGTGTTTCTGCATCTTTTGTATGACTGGAAGATTCAATAAGAAAATTGAACACTATGCCCTTGTTGATGTCATCTGTGTCATTTGCAAAGTAGTCTATGCTATAGATTTTCTAGTGTTGTGATTGGAAATGTTATTTGCTTCTGTCCCATTTTTTGGAATCTAAAGTTCTACATAATTGTGTGTGACTTCTGCGCCTCTAATGTGATTGGAAGATTCTATTAAGAAGATTGAACACTATGCCTTTGTTGACAATTCCTATATCTCAGCAAAAGACTCCCCTGTTGTGAGCCTCTATTTCTGTTATTCCAATCTTTTACATTGATCATGCACTTGTCTGCTCTTAAATGTAATAGAATCACATAATAGTTTCATTGTGCTCAGGTTAGGATTAGGATTACTCTCAGGCGCATCGCCATAGTTAGGTTTCAATTCTTGCATTTTGCATTTTTGTTTAGTCTCATATCCCTTTTCCCCAACACCCAATACAAAAGAAGAGACCAACTTCTTTAAAATATGGAGGTTGTTTTCAAGCCACATTGTCCCATAGCTTGAAACTTCCCATTGTTGTTGATTAAGATCTAGTGCCATTTTAAGACATCAACAATTTTTGGCACGCCCGGTGGGGCCAGTCTTGAAGTCTCTTTCAAGACCGCATGAATTAGAGAGCTACGAGGAGTCGTAGCTGTACCTGTACCAAATATGGGGGCCCCTATAACCCCAAAAAATTATGCAAGTTGGAATGCTGATGAAGAGGAAATAATCTCAGACTTTCTTCTCACTTTGCAAGATAGCTATGAATTGGTTACAGATGAACAGAACAGCATTAAGCCTTAGTTATATGTGCAAAATTATTGCGCTCTTTCAAGATTATCCTTTCAAGAGGATAAATTCATGAAAGAGGAAGATAATGCAACAAAAGATGAGTTTGACATGGTCCACCATGAAGCAAAAGGAAACGGGTCAAGCCATGATGCACAGCAGAGGGAATGTGCAGAACAAAGGGCTAACGGTGATGAACCAACAGCCACTAATTTCTTGTTGAAGAGCACCAGTCTGAGGGATCAACATTCAACAAGCTTCCAAGGACAAGTAGAGTACGTATATGTCAAAATCATGTTTGATTTTGATCCACTCAGATACAAGCCAAGCAAGGTGACAGGCAAGAGGAGCAGGCCACAAAATCTCCTTCCCATTCAGCTATTTGTCTGGCACCATAAGTCTTCTTGCCAGGAAGGGGACTTAAGAAATGTTCCTTTTGATCTAAGAGGAAGGCAAATATACCCGGTTAGTTGTATATAGTAGTTTACTTTCAGTTTTGTTGCTCTATTTTCCCATTCTTTCTTGCTCTATTCTTTTAAATAAGTGTTCTCTAAGCACGTGGCTGCGTAACAGGAGTCGGGTTCTTTTTTAGCAAGCTCAAAAGCCCTAGTGGTCGCCAATAACTGTAGAGTAATTTTTACTCTACGTCGAATTTAATTTATTTTTTTAGCCGAGCGCTGCAATTTTGGTTCCTACATGCCTTGGTCATAGCAGCAGAGTTTCAAAGCAGAGGACGGGTTCATTTTACCTAAGTGTCAAAGCAGTGGATGCTACCAAGTGTCACCCTCTAAGCACAGAGAATCGTGGACTGTGCCACATACCCAGTAGCAGTTAAGCAGAATGCACCACATGTCAGCATCCGCATCTCATATCGGAGTCTGCATTTCATTCAAATACTTTCAACAAGCTAAGCAACAGAGAAGCAAAAAGCACCATGTACCCCTAGATGAAGGAGCAGAAGATGCCACTTATCTTCCTCAAAGCTGTGGAAGCCTCCACATGTCGACGCCCGAGAGAATCATCATCAAGCTCTATTGACAAATATAAAATAATGGTGGGTCCCGGGTGTTACTTCAAAAGTCTACGGAAGCTGCCAAGTGCCACCAGCCATAAAAGTCTAATATGTGTCTCGAATAAATCTACAGCGTAGCCAAAGAGAAGCAGAGGGAGCTGCGTGTCTTTGATAAATCAGGCAGAAGGTGCCAAGTGTCATTCTCTGGTGCTTCTCAGACCATAAAGAGAATTTTCATGAATCAGCTATGTATCTTCTTCCGTATCTAATAGAACAAAGTGTCCATCTACCTGTTAAAGCGAAATGGAGGGAAAATCAGTTGGAGTTAATTTGAGTAGATGAAATAGTTCATCAATTAGATTTTTGGAGCCCCCCATAGCATTGAAGGCACCGTATGTTTGTCCCCTAACAGCGGGGGAAGAATAGATAGTTGGGCGGCCAAGGAGGTGAAGGACAGAGAAGATTGCATGGGAAAGGAAGTGATCTAAAGAGACATCCAAGGCTATATAAGTAGGATTGTAAAATCTAAAAAAGGGGGGAATTCTCATAGTTTTAGACTTTCAGAGTTTTTGACCAATAATATCATTTGCTTTTGTTACATTTTCCTGAGTTGAAAGGTTTATATGACTGTGTGTGTTTCTGCATCTTTTGTATGACTGGAAGATTCAATAAGAAAATTGAACACTATGCCCTTGTTGATGTCATCTGTGTCATTTGCAAAGTAGTCTATGCTGTAGATTTTCTAGTGTTGTGATTGGAAATGTTATTTGCTTCTGTCCCATTTTCTGGAATCTAAAGTTCTACATAACTATGCGTGACTTATGTGCCTCTAATGTGATTGGAAGATTCTATTAAGAATATTGAACACTATGCCGTTGTTGACAATTCTTGTATCTCAGCAAAAGACTCCCCTATTGTGAGCCTCTATTTCTGTTATTCCAATCTTTTACATTGATCATGCACTTGTCTGCTCTTAAATGTAATAGAATCACATAATAGTTTCATTGTGCTCAGGTTAGGATTAGGATTACTCTCAGGTGCATCACCATAGTTAGGTTTCAATTCCTGCATTTTGCGTTTCTGTTTAGTCTCCTATCCCTTTTCCCCAACACCCAATACAAAAGAAGAGACCAGCTTCTTTAAAATCTGGAGGTTGTTTTCAAGCCGCATTGTCCCACAGCTTGAAACTTCCCATTGTTGTTGATTAAGATCTAGCGTCATTTTAAGACATCAACAGTGTCCAAGAATACAAGAGAAATTAGTATAGTGGTAACCAAATGGGCACACGTAAGTTGAGAAAACTATATACACACAAGAGAAAATGTAAGGCCCACAATAACCCCCCATGATACAATAAATAATGATCCCCCCTAAAGTTTATAAGTATGCAACACGATCAACGATGGATGTCAGACTCAGCAAAGAATGCATCCATGAGCAATCAGTGTTTGTGATGTCAAACTAAACAACACACGTGATACAAGTGAAACAAGCCAAGAGGGACGTCAGGATCTATTGATAATGCATCCAAAAGGAGAGAAAATAAAAATGTGGGACAAGCAAGAAGAAGAATCAAGTTATTTTTCTTATGAGGGGGTTTAGCCACCTACCAAACTAGGCCTCACTCTTTGTCTTCATCAAGCAAAAATATAAGGTATACCAAAATAATAAAAAACTCCTTTACGTTAATATATCTCAAATATTTCTCTCTACTAAAATATTATTTTTATATAAAAACAATAAAATAACACTGTAATGTTTTTAGAAAAAAAAAATTAAACAATCTCCCACTTGATATTGTCCCTTTTTATAATATATTATTTTTATATTAAAAACAATAAAAAAATTTCCACTATTTTTTTTGTAAATAGTAACACAGTTGGTAAAAACATGATAACTTTTACAATTCTTAACAAAATTTAAAAATTCAAAACTATTTGGAAAGCTAAAAATGAGGCACACAAAACCCAAAAATGGTTTTGAGTGATTATTTCAGTTTGAGAGAAGATTGAAAAAGAATGGGCATTTTTAATTTAAAAAATGAATTTGCAAAAAAGTGACGAGAAACCTTGATTAGAGGCTTGGGGAGAGAAAACTAGTTGAGTGGTGAATGAAGAAGCTATCAAGAAATTTGCTTGGACCAAGACAAAGATTAAAAAACCAAAATTCAAACCTAAAAAACTAAACTTGATTTCCCCAATATTAACACATGCAAATGATAGTTAGAGGAGAAAAAACTACATATGAACACACATATATGTAGGTTTTTCTTATAATTTGCAAGAATAAAAAATAATAATAAACTCAATATTTCAAATATTAATAACCATATAAAAATTGATGTTTGTTACTAGTACTCGGAGTTATGATACCTTGAAATAGTCATCCATTGATGATGACATCTAAGACTAAAGACCAATTGATCGAACACACAAATTTTGTTGAAGACTGAAATCAAGATGAAAGCAAAAATCGAGCACTATGTATTCATAAATAGCCTTGTATTAAATTATGACTAGGTGAATAGGTATATTTATAGGTGGAAGATAGGTGTAACCCAACCACACTATGCATGTGGGACTAACTTTCCTAGTGTATACAAAAAGCACACAACTAAACAAGCTAAATAAAAGTGTAGTAAAACCCTACACACTAACAGAAATTGAAAACAAGAGGTATAAAATAATAAGGGACATAGATATAATTTGTGGTAAATTCCAAACCCTCAGACATACTTGTGTGTTTCCATATAAACTTGACAATCACAGAATGTGATGGGCCACAATTGATTATATCCTCAAATTTAACGTAAAAAACACAAAAAATTACATTTTTACAAAAGTTAAAGGAATATAAAAATACCTTGCTAATGGCTGATCAGTAGTAATATTGGCACAAAAAAGATCCAATTGAGTGGATGTGACAGCTCTCATAAGTGCCACTATACTACAAGCTCAGAGTAAAAAGGTGCCAAATTCACCAACTCAAAAAATACAAATGATGGCTTAGTTTCAAATCCAACTTACTTTTATTCAAATAGGCCTCATTAGATTTATGACCTAACATTCTCTAATCAAGTTTTCAATTGAACCTAATAGTGGTAATTAAACCCCTAAATGAATGCAATTGTCATAAATCACCTTCAAAAATGCATCTACTAAAAAATATCATAATCAAATGGTCATTTTTATACAAAAAAAATAGTAACATGATGGTCTTTAATATAAACACAATTATTGACTTTTCTCTTAGAACAAACATTCTGTCAAAGCAACCATTCACTTTTTACCGCATTTGGTGTACACCACACTTTGTCTTGTTATTGGGGGGAAATGTTTGAATCATTACACAAGCAAAAAATATTTTCATGTATCTTGGATCATGTGACTTCATTGCTTGTGGGAGCAATACAATAGTCTATATTAATTTAGCAATCAACAATAATAATAATCCTCTTTATTTATACACCTCTTTCATAAAGCCCACAAGGGGCATAACTCACAAACATTTGTCACTTCAAAATTATCACTACCAGTTGATTTGACCGTAATGTGGTATGCCTACTTGGTAAGACACTTGTATCCTATTAAACATCATCACATTTGTTGTTAATTAAAACACTTGTTAGTTACACATATTGAACAATGACACTCGCATCACTTATCAACCTATGGGGGATTCATATCCATACACATGTCTTAATCATTTATATTCACATATTTTCCATTGGGGGCATCATACCCACATGTATGCAAGTATCGTGGCCCATTTTTTGAGGGACCATTTATATTCACCCTCGTGGGTTTTTAAGCAAAAAAACAAAATTAATGTACTAGAATTGGATACACATAAATAGTTTACACTAATTTGTGCATTAATCATCTATCTTCCATAGGAGGTATATTACTTAACTATGTTTTAATTATTGCATAAGTGATCCAAGAGTATATAATTCAATATATCTTACTAAATATTACCACTACTGCACATCTAGGCTTATGCTAATGTTAGTAGCTCAAGTAGTAGGTTCCACACCTACATGCCAATTTGTTAAATCTAATTCCACTCGTGCATTATTATACGGTCCATGTATTTTCAATGTTGTAGCACTTAGCTTGTTAGTAATGGAAACCAGTGATGTCACTACACTCTGCAATTATGAAATAATTTTTACCAACTATTGTAACGATTCAACTAAAACTTCACTTTCTTTAATTGTATAATAATGTACACTTCCATTATTTTTAGGGGAGATAGATATAGAAGAATGAAATTATGAATTTCGTGGACACCAAACATATGTTCTCTCAAATTTATACAAAACTTAGCATACTAAAACTTTGTTATTTATAGTTCTACATTAATTTGCATCACTATATTACTTTCATTTTTCTTTGAACACATTATACTTTCATATTATTTATCATTCATAAATTTGATTATGTTCATAACCCTCTTAAATATGTTTAAGTGTGTTATCCACTGGGTCTCCTCCTAGGCCTCAAATCAATGGTATCAGAGATAACACACTTCATATTATTTTCGAGTGATATCGTGGTGTATATGAACTTTTTATCTATGTGTATGCCCACTCATATGAGGTCTGATTATAGGAAGTTAGGGCTCAAAATTTTTGACCCTTTATCATATCTTCCTTCACATCCTCAAATGGGAGATAAATCATTGATGATGTTAACTTTATAAATGTTCCAAAAAATGATAGAGGATGCATTGAAAAGACAACAAGAATATTTGGAATAACATCATACACATCAACAAGCATCATTAATCACTTACCACTACTTTTGAAGTAGAAGACCCTTCCAACACCTCTCATAATCATCAATCATTTGGTGGTCAAATTCCATACAAGGTGGAAGTGTATCTAGACATCCCTAGTTTTGAAGGCAAAATAAATGTAAATGCACTAGATAATTGGCTTAACCTTATATGTTCATAGTATACAATCAATCAATTCTCTAACAAATAAAATATTACATTTGATCTTCTAAGAGTTTTTTTTTATTAGTAAAGAAATGGTGCAAAAATTAATACATTTCACATCAGAATTATGAATATGAAGTCAACTTAGACACATTTGTAAACACATGGAATGGTTTCATATAAGCACTCAAAGAAACCTATTATCCTATTGGAAAATATTAGGACTAACACATTAAGTTCTCTCAGTTGTTTCAAGGCAAAGAATAATTTTTGCATCAATACACAGATACTTTTCATACTTTGGTGTCCAAACTTAGGATTCAAGATTCAGAGCAAAATATTGTTTTGAAATATGGGTTAGGGTTGAGACCTCATATCTAATTAGATTTTGATTTCTTACAGATCTCTTCAATTGAATAAGCCTACATATTTGTTTGTAACTTTAAAGCAAAGGTCATGGCCAAGACTAAGACATAAGATTCTAAGTCTCATACCAAGCAATAGTCTAAATCTTCTAAGCAAAATTCCAAACCAGGGAATAACTCCAAACACTTCATAGAAGAATCAACAATTATTAAATGACTGGACTAAATAGTCCAAGACTAGCAAGTGGTGTTTAGTTTATAATTCTAGCAGTCATTCCAATGAAGAATGATGTGCTAGGAAGACTCTACTTACACAACTTGAAGTAACATGTATAAACACAACATCATTGGAGAATGGTAAGAAGATCATGGATTTTGAGCCTAACACCATGATGGGACCACAAACATATCTAATACCCTTATGGGAATTGAAGAATCAAAAAGATTGTTCTATTCTCAAATGTGGATACACTTTTAATTAATACACTTCATTATTGACAATGAAAGCTATAAAAACCTGATTTCTCTTAAAGTAGTTGGTAGATTTAACTTGTCACTAACACCTCACCCATAACCAAACTCTATTAGATGGTTCAGTGTGTGATTTGAGAACGTGTCACTCAATAATGTCAATTAGTGTAAAACATCAAGCCTTTTCAAGATACACTCATATACGATGTCACTCGATTATAGTTATGTGTTGTTTTACCTGGCCAACCATATATTTACCACTAACATGAAATCTATGAGGTAAATCCTATAAATGTTCTCATAGATGTTGGTGATATGAGATACCACATATCAGAAGTAGTCCCTGATTTATCACTCATTAGTGCCAAAAAGTGTGAGAAACTAGTCACATATGGTAAGAAGTTTGTGCTTTTGATGGTAAGATATGAACATAAGAAAGTCCTTGTGGCATCGGTTCATAATATAGTTCCTTCAATAGTAGCAATAGAAACCTCATAGTTGAATCATAATTTGGAAGAATACAAGGATATTGTTCATTTACCAAATGAAGTGCCTACACATTATGTGGTTAAGCACACTATTAACTTGATTCCTAGATTACCTCTACCTAATACCTCTTTATACCACAAATCATTTTTAGAGAATGAAGAAATTAAGTGGAATATCCATGAGCTTATGTAAAAATGACATATCAGGCCTAGCTCATCACCTCACGACAACCTAATTGGGCCTTTTTCCAAAGAAAGATGACATATGGAGGTTGTGCATCACTTACAGATCTATCGACAAGATCAAAGTGAAGATTTGTTATCCTCTTCTAAGGATTGAAGACTTACTGGACCAACTCTATAGTGCAAAATACTTCACCAAAACCAATCTTAAGTCTAGGTATCATTAGATTTCTATTGAACCAACATACATATGGAATATAACCTTCAATTCCAACTAAGGTTTGTTTGAATGGTTAGTCATGCCTTTCAGTTTAAACAATACACCAACTACATTCATGTGGATGGTGAATGACATTCTCAAGCCATCCACTACATCATTTTTAGTAGTCTAGCATGATGACATCTTAATATTCAATACCATATAGATCAAGTGCTTGACACTTGTGGAAAAAAAATCTATATGCAAACATGGGAAAATGTTCATTTATGATGTAGAAGATACATTATCTAGGATACATAGTAGACACACAGGGAGTGCCTATGGACCTGACCAAGATTCAAGTCATCCAAGAAAGGCCATAACCAAATAATCTCATAAAGCTTCACAGTTTCTTGGAATTGATAAATTTATATAGTAAATTTTTACTTGGTTTTTCTCATGTGACTTTGCCTTTGAACCAAGTTAGCAAAGGTGGCACTAAAGCAAAGTTCATTTGGGAAGCCACACAACATTAAACATATGAAAAATTATAATACATATTCTATTTTATGTTATTACCTACTTTACCTAACCTTTAGCATCCATTTGAGTTTGAGACAGATGCCTCTGAATTCACACTTGGAGCAGTGTTCACTCAACATGGTCATCTGGTTGCTTACCATAGTGAAACATTTATCGCATTGGTAAAAAACTACCTAACCTATGATCATGAGTTTTATGTTATTTTCCAAACATGTAAGCATTATATCTTGGTCAAGGATACTATGATACACACAAATCACAAACCTCTTTATTTATTATAAATACATAATAAGTTACAACAAAAGCAATGTCATAAATGGTCTTCTTATATTCAACAGTTCCATTTAAACATCAAGCATAAGAAGGGAATTATCAATATACTTGTAGAATGTCTAATCAGTTTACCAGTTTAAGATCTCCTTTTCATAATTGATGCATGTGGACATGAAGTTAGCATATGATTAGAATTATATCCACCTAAAATGGATTTTATAGATATCTATCATAATTTACTCTGTGGTAATTTAGTTTTAGATGTCTACTTATCAGATGGACTTTTATATCACCTTAGGCACTTGTGAATTCTGCATGAAGTAAAGAGACAAAAAATAATTTGGGAGGCTCATTTAAAAAAAGTTAAAGGATACTTTAGAGTTGAAAAGACTCTCATGTTCTTATAAAATTACTACTTTTGGCCACATTTCAGGTCTAATATATCCAAATATATCAAGTTGTGTATCACATGTGTAAATGCTAAGTCACTTAATAAGAAACAAGGTTTGTATACACCTTTACCAATTCCAATGAGACCATGGGAATTTATTTCCATGGATTTTCCCTTAGGCTATTGTACTACCAAACACGGTAATGATTGTGTTTATATGGTAGTTAATATGTTCTCAAAGATGGTAATTCTCATACCCTATAATAAATCAATATCATCTCTAGAATCAACTCAATTATATTTTCAATATGTATGGATCCACTTTGGAATCTCATATTCTATCTGATAGAGATACAAGATTCTTGAGTAACTTCTGGAAAGTGCTTTGGTCTATGCTAGACACAAAGATAAACAAATCCATTACTTTTCATCCACAGACTAATGGACAAATGGAAGTGGTAAATAAGATGATAGTTCACCTTCTAAGAGTGTATAATTCTAAGAATTAATTCACTTAGGATTAAATTATACCTTTTATTGAGTACATCTACAACAAATATCTGCACAACTCTATTGCACATAACCCTTTTAGTCTATTTGGGTTTCCAACCTTTGGCACCCATTGATGTAGTTTATCCTATTCTACCATCAACAATATTAAATCCTTCAATTGAAAAGTAAGTTTACATGTATGTTCAATTTATCGATCACATTCAACACAATCAACAAAAAGTGTAAACTATTCTACAATAGGATCATGTGAAATATAAGCAATGCCATGATAAACATCTGACACAACACACATGCCAAGTTGATGATCAAGTAAGGCTACACCTTTATAAGGAAATATTGACATGACCTTATTATAAGCTTTGTCCACTTCGGTATGGGCCCTACACCATCATAAATCAAGTAGGAGATAACATTTTTGAGCTTTATCTTCAATCTGACCTTGGGTTGCATCTAGTCTTTAATGAAAAAATCTTGCACCATTAATTTCCACCCCTCTTAGATACTTCAAATACTATAGAGACTCTTCAGCATGCATAGATCAATCCAAATTGTAGCATCTCAACAAAATTAGATCAAGTCATTAAGGTTAAAGTCAAACAGACATGTCGATAAGAGATCCCTCTTTTCCAGATCATCAAAACAAGTCAAGTGATTTACAAAGGCAAATGATTTATATAAGTATAGGTTTATAATTTATTTTCACGTCTTATTTTTCAACTACATTCAATGAGGACCATTGCTCTTCAAGGAGGGGCAACTGATTTAGGACTATCTAGGTCACTAGATCTTACTAAAGATTATTATTGTTGCACATCCAAGCTTGTGCTAATGTTAATAGCTCAGGCAGTAGGTTCCACACCTACATGCTAATTTGTTAGATCTAATTCCAATCTTTCATTACTACAAATCCCCTATAATGTTAGTAATGTTGCACTTAGCTTTTTAGTAGCGACAACCAATGATGTCACTCTACTCTTTAGTTATGAAGTGGTTATTACTAACTATTATAATAATTCAACTGATGCTTCACCTTCCTTCATTTTATAATAATTTACACTTTCATTCTTTTTATGGGAGATAAACATATAATAATGACCTTAAGACATCCATAGACACCATACATCTGATCTCTTAGATTTGTACAAAACTTAGTATACTAAAACTTTGTTATTTACAGTTCTACATTTATTATCATCTCATACTTGTTTTCCTTGTTCTTTGAACACATTACAATTTCATATTCTATATCATTCATAAAATTTTATTTTTTCCATAAACCTCTTAAATGTGTTTAAGCATTTTGTCCACCGCGTCTCCTCCTAGGCTTTGGATTAATAAGGCTTACTTCACATTTTTCTTTGCCAAAGGAGGCATCATACCTAGTAGCATCATGCTTGATATGATATTATCTACTATTACCTTAAACTATGGCATGTCTAGGGATATGTGTGGCTAACTTGGGGCTTACATACTTCTTATATTATCTTGTCACATTTCTCTATGTTCTTAATAAGGTTAATGTATAGACTAGCCATGGCTAAGTAGAGTATATATAGGAGGTAATGGTTAGTATTTGATCATTATATTTTGAATTTTTCTCTTATTACATTGTTGTTGATGTTACCCCTCAAAGTGGCTAATTTGTATTTATCAATCATTATGTTCTTCTATCAATTATTGTGTGCATCTACACATTCTACTCTTATTTTATGATATAATATTCTATTGTGAAAACATCTAAGTAATTACATTACAAGTGGTATGAATATTTGATTTGGGTAAGTTTCTATGACATTTTTTTTTGGATATGGTGTTGTGGCTCTCCTACAAGTGTAATGATTAAAAAAACCTAACTTATGATTAAGGAATAATTTAATTTTATCATCACTACAACAATATTGTTCGATGTGTATTTTTGAAAAAAAATAGTTTAAAAAAAGTCTAATTTTTTTTCACCCTTGTGAAAATTAGCAGTCATTAGATTTGTCTCAATGAAATGATAAAAATGGTATAATTTGTTGATACACTTTTTGGGCCAAAAATTGTCACCCTTGTTCACATTGGTTATCATTGGATTCATCTGGTGAGATGATTGTAATAGTATAATCTATTGATACACTTTTTTGGGGGGGCTAAAATCCTCCATCCTAGGGTTTGTGCATGGTTGGTCCTAACACTCGTAGATGTGGTTAAGGGAAAGAAACACCAAAAAATCCTCACAAGGATGACATGGAGTTTGACACTTATTATTCATTTGTTTATGAGGTGGCTCACCAACTTCAGTTAGATTTACAAAGCATGGTGTAGAAAAAAGATCTCAATGTAGTTAAAGGGGACATCATTAGGGTAAGAAGGGACCTAAATTTTTTTAAGGATCAATTAACACTTATAACTGGGAAATTGTCTAATCTTATAACTCAACCTTCATAAAATAATCCTCAACCACTCCAGTTCAATTCTCTCTATTCAAACAATCATGCCTCCAATCCTGGTCTAAAGCAGTTGTTGCCAAAAATAGATTTATGCAAGTTTGATGGTAAGGATCCACTCACTTGGATCAATCAAATCAAAAATTTATTTGATATGCATCAAAGTCTATATGTATAAAAGGTGGTAATGGCCTCTCTATATTTGGACCCTAAGTAGTTCATTTGGTATAGATGGTTATGTGCTCAAAAGAAAAAGAAGGGCCTCTAATTTATATGGTATGTATTTTCTAAGGAGATGCTACTCCATTATCCCAATAATGTCTTATAAAATTACTTCAATCAACTAGCTACTAATTATGTCAAACAAGGACTATGAAGGATTATATTCATCAATTCTAAAATATCTCCTTACTTGTAGATGACATCACTGAGGCAAATTTGACTGACCTATTCTTGGGTGGCCTTAAAGATAGCATACAAATGAAGGTTCACAAGTTTAGTCCCATGTTAGTAACTGAATCCATATCAATATTACACATGGTAGAGGAAAAATATATGGTCAAATGAAGACCTTTCACTAATGTTCACGAATGCAATTGTGTAGCCCCATCTTTTCCTCAGCCTACAAGATTTGTCACTCAACAAATTAAAGAGAAACATGCAAAAGGGGTATGTTTTAGTTATGATAAAAAATGGAGCAAAGGACATATATGTGATAAAAATAAGTTGTTTTACATTGAAGGCACCAATGAAGATGAAAAATATGATGAGGCCTTGAGTGTAGCTTTGGAAGAACCCAAAGATGAATCTGAAGATTCTCAATGTACTATTTCCTATCATGCACTTTTAGGTATTAGTACTCTTTAAAATCTTAAGGTGGTGGGTTTCCTCAATAAATAGAAGGTGATTGTTGATTGACTTTGGAAGTACACACAAATTCATCAACAATAAGTTGGCTACTCATTTGAACTTTCTCATTTACCTATCTCTAGAATTTTAGGTCAAAGTGGCTTAGCTATATTTATCAAGCATTTTGCTCTTCTATTAATTATTGTGTGGATCTATACATTTTGCTCTTATTTTTGTGATATAATATTCTATTGTGCGAACATCTAAGCAATTACATTACAGGTGGTATTAAATTTTTGATTTAGTCAAGTTTCTATGATGTTGTTTTTCAGATCTGATGTTGTAGATCTCCTACAAGTGGAAGGATTGAAAAAATATAACTTGTGATCAAGGAAGAATTAAAAATTTTCATCACTACAACTATATTGTTTGAAGTTGTTTTTTATTAAAAAAATAGTAAAAAAAAGTCTATAATTTTTTCCACCCTTGTGAAAATTAGCAGTCATTATATTTGTCTCATCAAGACAATCACAATGGTATAATTTATTGGTACACTTTTCAAGCCAAAATTATTTACCCTTGTGCACATTAGTTGTCATTAGATTCATCTAGGTGAGACAATTGCAATAATATAATTTCTTGGTACACTTATTTTGGGGGCCAAAAACTCTCCATCTTAGGGTTTGTGCATGGCTAGTCCTAACACTTGCAAATGTGAGAAAGGGAAAGAAACTCCAAAAACTCCTCACAAGGATGACATGGAGTTTGACATTTCTGATCCATTTTTTTTGAGGTAGTTCACCAACTTTAGTCAACTTTATGAATCATGGTGTAGAAAGATGATCTCAATGCAGTCAAAGGGGACATCATTAGGGTAAGAGGGTACCTGAATGTTATGAAGGATAAATTAACACTTATAATTGGGTAATTGTCCAATCTTACAACTCAACTTCACAAAATAGTCTTCAAATACTCCATTTTAATTCTCCCCATTCAAATAATCATAGCTCCAATCTTGGTCTAAAGTAGTTGTTAAAAAAAATGAACTTACGCAAGTTTGATGGTAAGGATCCACTCACTCAGATCAATCAAATCATTTTTTTTAAATCTACATTAGAATCCATGTGAACAAAAGGTGGTCATGGCCTCTTTGTATTTAGAACCTGAGTAGTACATTTGGTATAGATGGTTGTGTGCTCAAAATAAAAATAAGGGCCTCTAAGTTACTTGGTCTTTATTTTTTGAGGAGCTACTACTCCACTATCGCAACAATGTCTTATAAAACTAATTCAATTATCTAGCCACTAACTAGGTCAAATAGGGACTGTGAAGGATCATATTCATCAATTCCATAATCTCTCCATACTTGTGGATGACATCACTTATGTAAATTTGACTAACTTATTCTTAGGTGGCCTCAAAGATAGCATACAAATGGAGGTTCACACATTTAGTCCCAGTTTAGTAACTAAATCCATACCAATGGTACGCATGCCAGAGGAAAAATATATGGTCAAATGAAGACCTTTTACTAAAGTTCATGAATGCAATTTCATAGCCCCATATTTTCCTCAACCTGCCCCCATATTTTCCTCAACCTACGAAATTGACCCATCAACAAATTGAAGAGAAGCATATAAAAGGGTTAAGTTTTAATTGTGATAAAAAATGGAGCAAAGGACATAAATGTGCTAAAAATAAGTATTTTACATTAAAGGAACCAATGAGGATGAAAAAGATGATGAGGTCTTAAGTGTAGCTTTAGAAAATCCCAAGGACAGATCTAAATATATTCAACATACTATTTCCTAGCATGCACTTTCAGGTACTAGTACTCCTCAAAACTTAAGGTGGTGGGTTTCCTTGAGAAATAGAAGGTGACTATTGATTGACTCTCAAAGTACACACAAATTCATTAACAATAAGTTGGCTACTCATTTAAACTATTTCATTTACCTAGGTCTAGAATTTTAGGTCAAAGTGGTTTAATTATATTTATCAAGCATTCCGCTCTTCAATTAATTATTGTATGGATATACACATTCTACTATTATTTTTACAATATAATATCAAATTATGCAAACATATAAGTAATTACATTATAAGTGGTATCAAAGCTTTGATTTGGATAAGTTTCTATGATGTTGTTTTTTGGATCTGGTATTGTCACTCTCCTACAAGTGGAAGGATCAAAAACATAACTTATGAACAAGGAAAATTTTAATTTTTTCATCACTATAGTAGTATTATTCGAAGTGTTCTTTTGAAAAAAAATTAGCAAAAAAAGTCTAGAAATTATTTTTTTCCACCTTCATGGAAATTAGTAGTCATTAATTTGTCTCAATGAGATGATCACAATGGTATAATTTATTGGTACACTTTTTGGGCCAAAAAATTTCACCCTTGTGCACATTAGTTGTCATTGGATTCATCTCAATTAAATGATCACAACAACATAATCTGTTGATACACATTTTTTTTTTGGTGGGGGGGATGAAACCCTCCATCCTAGAGTTTGTGCATGGATGTTCCTAACACTCGTAGATGCAGGTAAGGGAAAAAAATCCAAAAACTCCTCACAAGGATAACATAGAGTTTGACACTTTTGATCCATTTATTTTTGAGGTAATTCACCAACTTCAGTCATATTTACAAAGCATGGTGTAGAAAGATGACCTTGATTTAGTTAAAGGGGACATCACTGGGGTAAAAGGGGACTTGAATGTTCTAAAGGATCAATTGACACTTATAAATGAGAAATTGTCCAATATTGTAGCTCAACCTTCCCAAAATAATCCTCAACCACTCCAGTTCAATTCTCTCCATTCAAACTATCACACCTCCAATCTTGGTCCAAAGCAAATGTTGCCAAAATGGACTTATACAAGTTTGATGGTAAGGATCCACTCATTCAGATCAATCAAATCAAATATTTATTTTATCTACATCAGAGTCCATGTGCACAAAAGGTTGTCATGGCCTCTCTGTATCTAAAACCCGAGTAATTTATTTGGTACAGATGCTTGTGTGCTCAAAAGAAAAATAAGGGCCTCCAGGTTACCTAGTTTGTATTTTCCAAGGAGTTGCTACTCCACTATTGCATCAATGTCTTAGAAAACTAATCCAATCAACTAGCCACTAATTGTGTCAAATAGGGACTATGAAGGATTATATTAATCAATTCTATAATCTATCCTTACTTTTGGATGACATCACTGAGGCAAAGTTGGCTAACTTATTCTTGGGTGACCTCAAAGATAACATACAAATAGAGGTTCACATGTTTAATCTTAGTTCAGTAACTGAATTTATACCAATGGTACGCACGGTAAAGGATATTTTGGTAAAATGAATACCTTTCACTAATGTTCGTGAATGTAATTTCCTAGCCCCATCTTTTCCTTAGCCTATGAGATTGACCCCTCAACAAATTGAAGAGAAGCATGCAAAAGGGCTATGTTTTAGTTGTGATAGAAAATGGAACAAAGGACATATATGCACTGAAAAGAAGTTGTTTTACATTGAAGGCACAAATAAAGATGAAAAAGATGATGAGGCCTTAAGTGAAACTTTAGAAGAACCCAAGGATGAATCTAAAGTTTCTCAGCATATTATTTCCTATCATGCACTTTCAGGTATTAGTACTCCTCAAACTCTTAGGGTGGTGGGTTTCCTCAATAAATAGAAGGTGATTGTTGATTGAATCTAGGATTACACATAAATTCATCAACAATAAGTTGGCTACTCATTTAAATTATTTCATTTACCTAGCTCTAGAATTTTAGGTCATGATAGATGGTGGTACAGTCAACTATTCTGGTAAATGTCATAGTATTAAGCTTACTATGAGAGATTACCCATTAGATTATCCTATGTTTGTTATTCCCATGGGTGGGGCTGACATTGTTTTGGGAGTGTAATGTCTCACCACTTTGGGCATAATTAAGATGAATTTCCAGGAATTTTTCATGTGCTTTCATTTAGAAGGTAAGACATTTGAACTATTTGGTTTACAAGCTAAATCTCCACAATTGGTTATTTCTCACCAGATGATAAGGATGCTCAAAAAAGGTGCTAAAGGATTTGTTGTGTGATTATTTTCTATATAAGTTCAAATAACCAAATAATCTACCCATCCTGATTTACAACTAGTGTTGGATGACCATTATGTTATTTTTGGTGCCCTGCCAAAAGGACTTCCACCAAGCATAGCACATGATCATGCCATTAGATTACTTCCATGTAGTATACCATCCAACATCAGACCCTACAAGTATCCCTATTCCCATAAGAGTGAAATTAAAACTATGGTATATGAGATGTTGGAGGTAGGAATTATTAGACACATCTAAAGCAAATATTCCTCCCCGATGGTCATGGTGTGTAAGAAAGATGACACTTGGAGGATGTGCCTAAACTACAGAGAACTCAACAAGTACACCATCAAAGTAAGTTTACTATTCCATCAATTGATGATTTAATAGATGAATTGAATGATGCTATTTATTTTACCAAATCATATCTTTGTTCTAAGCATCATCATATTAGAATCCATAAAAAGGACATACCTATAACAACTTTCCAAACTCATGAAGACTATTATGAGTTTATGGTTATGTCATTTGGTCTCACAAATGTACTGTCTACATTTCAGAGTTTGATGAATATTATATTTAGGCCATTTTGAGAAAGTTTATGTTGGTGTTTTTTATTACATCCTCATTTATAATAAAAATTGGGAAGACCATTTGAAACATGTGAAATAGTTACTTTTGGTTATGGAATAACATCAACGTTGTGCCAAAACTTCCAATTTTGTTTTTGGCATCAGAAAGGTGGAGTACTTGGGTCATATTTTTTCACATGGAGTGAAATTTGATCCTAAAAATATCCAAGTGATGATGGAGTGGCAAGTGCCTAGGACCCTTAAGAACCTTTTGGGTTTTATGGGGCTAACAGGTTACTATCGCAGGTTTTTCAAAAATTATGGCAGGATCGCAACCCCACTCACATCTTGTTGAAGAAAGACTCATTTTAGTGGATTGAAATAACTACCAATGTGTTTGAACAACAGAAAATGGCTACATTCACCACTCTAGTTTTGGCTACCCCTAATTTTTCTAAAACTTTAATGTTGAATGTGACGTATTAGGGTAAGACATGGGGGTTGTACTCATGCAAGAAGGTGAACCACTTTCATTTTAAAGTCATCAACTAAAGGGAAAAAATAGGCTCAAGTTAATTTATTAGAAAGAAATGATGGCTATTATGCATTTAGTTAAGCAATCAAGACCTTATTTGATAGGTCGACACTTTCAGGGGAAGACTGATCATGATAGCCTCAAATATTTTTTGGAACAACAATTGTCATTAGAGGAATAACAAAAATTGGTGATTAAAATGTTAGGATATGATTTTGAAATAATATATAAGAAAGGAAAGAGAATGTGGGGGTAGATGCACTATCCAAGTGGGATAAATCAATTGAGGCATTATTAAGCGCAATGACCATCTCATAAGTAGATTGGCTAGATGAAGCAAGATCATAATGAGAGAATGATAGGGATACCTAAGATTTGATTTAGAATCTTCAGCTTGGTTTTGTGGGGACTAATTTTTTTACATGGAATGGGAATACATTATAGTATAAAGATAGATTATACCTTTATAAGCATTATGTCCTCAAACATAAAATTAGTTAGGAACTTCATGCATCTCCAATAGGAGGTCATTCAGAATTTTTAAAAACATATCATAAAATCAAGCAAAATTTCTTTTGGGAAGGACTCAAGGGGAATGTCTAGAAATATATGGTTGAATGCATGGTATGTTAATAGAACAAAGGTGAAACCATTAAGACCCTAGGTCTTTTTCAACCTTTATCCATCCCTAGCTAGAGGTGGGAGGAGGTTTTTGTGGATTTCATTACTGGGTTACTGTGGTTTAAGGGTAAAAATGTTATTATGGTAATTATGGACCGACTCACCAAGTATGCTCATTTTTGTTCCTTATCACAATAATTTGTCACCAATATAATACCTTTTGCTTTTCTCAATATAGTTCAAAAATTTCATGGTACTCCAAAGATCATTGTAAGTGATCGGGATCCTATATTTACTAGTAATTTTTGGACTGATTTATTTGCATGTTTGGGCACATAGTTGGCTCATAGTTCATCCTATCATCCTCGATCTGATGGGCAAACAAAGGTAGTCAAAAAATGTCTAGAGGGGTATCTTTATTGTTTTATTTATGACAAACAAGATAAATGGGTTCATTGGTTTCCATTTGTTGAATGGTGGTATAACACATCTTTTCACACTTCTTCTAAAATGTCTCCCTTTATGGCATTATATGTGAATCACCCCCTATCCATCACTTCAGCCTTAAAGGTGCATCCTAAGATTCAAAATTTTTAGGAACACTTTCATTATCAACAAGAGTTACTCTCTAGTTTACAAGAAAATTTATCAATGACACAAAATATAATGAAGTAGTAAGCGAATCAACATCGTAATGAGCAACATTTTTAGATAGGTGATTGGGTATTTGTGTGTTTGCATCCATATAAGCAGATGTATTTTAAGCAACAAAAAAAGGATAACAAGTTATCCCCTAAGTATTATGTCCCTTATCAGATCTTGTAGAAAATTAGTAGTGCAGCTTATGAGCTAGAATTACCCCTATCCTCTTACATGCTTTCGATATTCCATGTCTTTTACCTAAATAAGGTAATTAGACATAAATTTTTTGCTTAGATTGAGTTACCTAATTTGGAGGAAGAAGGCTGAGTCATTCTGGATCTTGAAGATATCCTTCACACACACACACACTAAGCAACTATAGACCAGAGCGATTAAGGAGTATTTGATCAAATGGAAGAATTTGCATTCTAAATATGCAACATGGGAGGTTGAAGTGTTCCTAGAGAAACATCCTGGTTTGATTCAACATTGAGGATGATGTTGTTCTAAAGGGGAGGGGTATGTTGCGCCCTTGACCTATGGCATGTCTAGGGATATGTGTGGCTAACTTAGGGCTTACATACATCTTATATTATCTTTTCACTTTTCTCTATGTTCTTAGTAAGGTCAGCTTATAAAATAACCATGGTTGAGTAGAGTATATATACGAGGTAGTGGTTAGTATTTGATCATCATATTATGAATTCTTTTCTTATTACATTATTATTGAGGTTGCCTCCTCGAAGTGGCTCAGCTAAATTTATCAAGCATTTTGCTCGTATGTCAATTATTATGTGGATCTACATATTTTGCTCTTATTTCTATGATATAATATTCTATTGTGTGAACATCTAAGTAATTACATTGCACTATCTTTCCTATGGTAGATCACATTTTACATGATTATATGTGGCATAACTAGATGCAAAAATTGAACTTCAAATTATGCAAACTTTCAAAAACATTATGATTATGGCAAATATCAAATTACATATGTTTCTCGGGTTATAACACATATTGGCTAATTTATATTTTTCTAACATATGATCTATGCAAAACATTATGATTATGACAAATATCAAATTTCATATGTTTCTAAGATTATAACATGCTTCGTCTAATTTATATTTTCCTTACATATGATCTATGTAAAACATTATAATGGTAGCAAATTTAAATTTCATATGCTAGGATTGTATCATACTTTCTACATTATTTTTCCTAACACATGATGCATTTAGCCTCTCTCTTTTGAGATGAATGACTACAACACACTTATTAATCCCTCGCCTTAAAAGGGGGGCATATATCATGGCATTTCCAAAGCTATAATTCTCATTTTTTTTCAAAGTGACATAGTGGAAATTTTATATCTTTCCTTGATCAAGAAGTGGGTTAGGTTTTTGAAGACTCCTAGAGAAGTATTAGATATGTTTTAACATATATCAAAAGTACCGCTCATGCAACATTCAAAGCAAATATCAATAAGGGATATTCATTCATATGCTCTTTTTAAAATACATAAAAATTAAAAATTTTCAAACTCAATTTTTTTAAAAGACAACAAAAACATGACATAGAATTGAATAATTGTGTATATATGGCCATTGCTCACATGTGTATCAAGCTTTCAAATAATAGTGTAGATGGACACATGTCAAAAAGCTTCATCTTCTTTTATTTAAGGTTGGTCAAGTTACACATTTAAATTTATACAACACTTTTACTTTGACATATGCATGCATCACCTCATATGCACCTCAAATTAGGGGCATTACATAAACACATAAATATGGTACAAGCCTTATATATATAGTTATTCATCTTGATTCAACAGTTTATTAGTGTATTTTTATCTAGCTCACTCTCTTTTTCCATGTGCATCTTCGTGTCAGTGTCATTCTTCCATTTTCTATTATTTTCCTATTTATTGGATTTTGGGGATCTCCTCCTATTTCCTATCTTGCCTCATTCTTCTCTTTTATGCCTTTCTAGTGTCTAGTTTTGTCTTTGGACAAACCCTTACACTATACAAGTTTTTCCATTAACTTTTTGTGGGTCCTTTAACCCTACCCATTTTCTTATTTATGTTTGACCTTGATTTGTTAGTCTCTTTCCCAGTTTTAGTGTTGGCTTATGTGCCAATAGATCCTAATTCAAATAAAGAGAATGTTATATATACAAAGGTCCTAAAAGGGATTAACACATGAGGAAAAAAATAAATGCAACCATATTATAATCATAGTCCTCGAGATCGATATAAGAACACTCATAAAGATCTATTTATGTTTATAAGGTCTACTATTAAAGTTTACAAATACCTCTGGTACCAAAATAAGGCCTAAAAAATACTCTCTTAGTTGCATCTCCACTTAAGAAGGGGAGGTTAAAGCCCTACCTCAAATATTCATCTACACCTTACATGAACTACAAGGAGTATGATTTTGAGCATAAGTGATATCTAGCTTGCAACTGCACCTTTGTGGTTGCCTGACCCAACTACTTCTTCATTCTTCTATTTTGGATTGATATCTTTATGTGAAGCCAGGTCAAAGACGGAGATCCATATATTCTACATATTTTGCCCAACATATATGTGAAGTGAAGGTACATGTGTAATAGGAAGGCTATAACACAGATGTGACAAAAAAATAGATTGTAAGACCTTAGCAAGATAAACTTGATTGTAGCAGGTTAAACTTGGCCATAGTCAAAAATATCATAGCCATACGGGTATGTCCTATAGAATCAACATAGGGGCAGGTTTGTCTCATAGTATCTCACAGTTTCCATAGTTTAGGAGTAAATTGTATAGTTTGTCTATGGTCTCATATTTTTGGAATAAAAAACATGTGTGATCATTCCTTACCTCTTTGTCATTTACATTGCTTAGTATAGTTTCATTTGTAGCATTTGGACTTGTTTCTCATCGTAGCCTATTAGATTGATCAAAAATTTGTATTTTGAGTCATATATGCCTAGATATGTTTAATTGCAATTAGGTTATTCCTTATTTTGGTAAAGACCAAAATTAAGGTAAACAAGATGTACATATCCTTACATAGTGATATTGAATTATTCGACAAATTAATGTAATGATTTGATCAAGATATCATCATGTAATGAGGTACTTGACTCTAATGTAATCTTAATTAAAAATGTGACATCATACAAAAGGCATATGAATTGTTTGACAAATTAATGCAATTAGTACATGATATAATAGTACAAAAGTTGCTAAATTCCCGTAATTTCATAACCAATTTGATGACATTAGAACAACATTTACTAAAGTCACTAACTCTTAGGCCACATTGCTAAGATCCTTGTGTCTTCACAAAACACAACTATATATCTTGAGTCCATTGTTACAGTTTATGGCACCACATTTTATTGTGTCATTTTGTCAAATTGTTTACATATTTTTTGTATGTTACCATATTTTGTGCACATATCTATCACAATGTATATACATTATATGCTAAATATTTACTTTAAATTATTATTTGATGTATGTACATACTTTTATGTAATAACCTCGAAATATTATGTAAAGTATAAACCTTTTAATGTAATCTAAGTTACAAAATATGACAACATAAAGAAAAAATATAATTTATTTGTCTAACTAAAATATCCATATGTCACTACACTAAATATAATGATTACAAAGTATACAAAATGTGACTAGATCAAAGATGACAACAAATACTACATAATGGTCTTGTTGCGCCCGCGCTCCCCCTTTTTCTTTATAATATCCTATAAATGTAAAAAAATTGATGTGCATTAAACAATACATCAAAATTTTGACATAAAGGTGCATGTCAAAATGAATTAGATCATGCAACAACTAACCTCTAAGAGAGCAATTAAGGGAGTCCAAATTTCAATGTATTTATGTCAAAATAGCCTCGAAATATTATGTAAAGTATAAACCTTTTAATGTAATCTAAGTTACAAAATATGACAACATAAAGAAAAAATATAATTTATTTGTCTAACTAAAATATCCATATGTCACTACACTAAATATAATGATTACAAAGTATACAAAATATGACTAGATCAAAGATGACAACAAATACTACATAATGGTCTTGTTGCGCCCGCGCTCCCCCTTTTTCTTTATAATATCCTATAAATGTAAAAAAATTGATGTGCATTAAACAATACATCAAAATTTTGACATAAAGGTGCATGTCAAAATGAATTAGATCATGCAACAACTAACCTCTAAGAGAGCAATTAAGGGAGTCCAAATTTCAATGTATTTATGTCAAAATAGCCTCGAAATATTATGTAAAGTATAAACCTTTTAATGTAATCTAAGTTACAAAATATGACAACATAAAGAAAAAATATAATTTATTTGTCTAACTAAAATATCCATATGTCACTACACTAAATATAATGATTACAAAGTATACAAAATATGACTAGATCAAAGATGACAACAAATACTACATAATGGTCTTGTTGCGCCCGCGCTCCCCCTTTTTCTTTATAATATCCTATAAATGTAAAAAAATTGATGTGCATTAAACAATACATCAAAATTTTGACATAAAGGTGCATGTCAAAATGAATTAGATCATGCAACAACTAACCTCTAAAAGAGCAATTAAGGGAGTCCAAATTTCAATGTATTTATGTCAAAATAACAACGTGAGAGAGTGTATGCCAAAATTTTGACATAATTTCCGAACGTAAAAAGTTTAACCCATGAATGAATTTTGATGTGTATTTCCATGTTTTTTAGGCTCCAAATTCTATGATTTGGATGTTTGAACGTCGAAATTGATATCATTTTTTTTGGTCAAATGTTGTAGTGGGAAATATAAAGTATTTTGCATAAAAACTCTCATATCACCCAACACTTAGACAAATCACTAGAAATAGGAAGGAAATTAGTGATACGAGAATGCCTCAATCCTCAGTATGTATTTTGCATTAAAAATTGCTTAACATAAGTGGCCAACTTCATGATGAGTGGTTGAGGTAGAGAGATATGACCCACGTATAGTTAAAATTTATGGAACATATCCTTGCAAGAAAGAGGACCTAAAAAGTCACTACATTTCTGGGTGTGGAGGACCACAAGGTAGCTTTGGAAATGGTAATCTACCTAACACTAGATCACACAAGCACCTCATACACCACCATAAATGATTTTTTTTCCCCCAACCACTGCAGAATGCTTCATGGTCTCAAAGAAAAGAATAAAAGAACCACCTCCTTGTCAAGGATTCCCCTAACAAATATTTTTCATTTTCCACTTACAGCCCTATTTGACCCAACCGATTGAAAAAAAAAAACACAATTCTTCGTTTATCTCATCTCTGTTTCTGTTATACAGAACAAACCCCGTCTGTATTGTAGACTCTCTGTATTATATTTTCTTTCAATCTTTCTCGACTGCATTTGGCTGGATCTGGAACCATGGCTTGTGTTGCAGAATGCCCATTTCAGATGGTAGAGGATCACCCCAGAAAGCGCAGAAAGTTAACTTCACTTTGGGATGTTCTTCCTTTCAATAATCAGGTCAGTATTTTTTCTTTCTTTTTGGGTTTTTTTCAGGTGAGATTAGCTTTCTTTTTTTCTTTGTTTTGATAATGGGTTCTGTATTATAGAAGGGCAGCTGAAATTGGAATATGGGTTTTTGGTTTTTATGTGTTAATGAGCGGAAGAAATGAATAAATGGCTGTGTGTAGGCCCAGCAAACACTAGTTTTTAGTGGGCAAGGTGTTTTGGCCCATAAAACTGCATCCCCTCCATGGCGTGACGATGACAAAGATGGGCATTACATGTTTGATCTTGGAGATAATTTAACGCCTCGCTGTAATTACACACTTTTTTACTTAATACCCACAAGTTATTTTTACGCCTTTGGGATTTAGATCTGTAGATAAATGGCTTCTGATCTGACCACTTCGGAGACTCTCTGTTGTCCGATGTCTAATTTTTTACAGTGTGCTTGACATTTCATTTTAATGAATGCTTTGGTTCGCTTTCAATTTTGTTAGCCCGACTCATATTTATTTTCATGTCCCTGCAGACAAGATACTCAGCAAAATGGGGGAAGGTAATTTCGGCTTTTGGGATTTCCTTTTCTGTCATTGTTTTATTTAGAACTAAAAGTCTTAGGAGATAGGGTTTTCAATTTCATGAAATTCAAAATGGGTTTAGATCAGTAGATTCCAATATTTTCTATATTCACGAATCGCAGGTACTTTTGGTCAAGTGGTGGAATGTTGGGACCGGCAATCAAGAGAATTTGTAGCTATCAAAATTGTCCGTGGATTGCAAAAATACAGAGATGCTGCAATGATTGAAGTTGATGTGCTTGGTGAAGTTGGCAGGAATGATAAAAAGGGAACCCTGTATGTATGTGTGCCTGATGTTTTAGATTGTTTAGATGATCATTGTCTATGATTACTTGACCTTGTTCTAAGATGTGTTTTCAGAGTACTGCATTCTTTTTTCTTTCAGGTAATATTTTAATGGCTAATATTAGCAGTTGTCATCTAGTCTTGAGGAACTTACAGTGAAAATATTAGGCGATTGAAAATGAAGATTTTCTTCAAATTCTGTAAAATGGTTTTCTTGTTTGAGGTTTTGTCCCATATTGTTTTTTGTTTTGGTAAATCTTGGGTGACGTTATGGACCTTCTTATGTTGTCTGGGTATGCTGAAAGTCAAACCATATTCACAAGATTTGTAAGCACAAGCCATGCTAGAATCCTTACATCACAAACTTGTTCGCCAGAGCTATATACCACTTTATTGTAAATGGGGAATTTCAATTCTTATAAGCATCCCCATTACACACCGGGCAGAAAATTTTAGGGTAAACATTAAGATACTTAGAAAGAGCTAGAAGAACTTGTAGAGAATATTGGGATGGGCTTGGCTTCGCAATATCATTACACTCAACCCCTTCTTCCAGGTGTTTCCATGGTGACCCATAGGGGTGTGCATAGGTCTATGTGTTGCTATAAGTTCAAACCTTACCTTCGTGTGAGCCCATTGCTATTACAAGTTTCCCAAGAGCCAGTGCGAACAGAATCTACGCTTATGATGTAGGTTGCCATAAGTTCAACCCCTACATTCCGGCGTGTTCATTACTACCACAAGTTGCCCAAGATCCCCTAGGCATGGAATCTAGGCTTGCGATGAAATTGTTCTCCACCGCTTGCTCGAACTCTGTTGGCATTTAGTCTCAATTTTTGTATAAAATCCTAAGAAAGTGGGGGAAAAAATTTCAACTCTTTTTTAGAACAGAAAAATTGGGAACTTATGATTTTAGAAAAGTTTACTAGAACTTTTAAGCTTTGAAAAATGTATGACTTAGGAACTCTCCCTACTGTATTGTCAGTTATTTCCCCTTTTAACAGCCCAAATATCCTGACAGTTGTATTTTTCCTCAATGCAGTTGTGTGCAGATGCGAAACTGGTTTGACTATCGAAATCACATTTGTATTGTAAGTAGTTCAGAACAAATTTTATCATAAACAAGGCTTCCAGATGCCACCTTTTTAATGAAGTAAAAGGATTGTAACCTCGCAAGGGAGAATTTAAACTTTAAAGCTTGTGTCAATGAATGCAAATGCTTTAAACAGGTTTTTGAAAAGCTTGGACCGAGCTTATACGATTTTCTACGCAAAAACAATTATTGCCCGTTTCCCATTGATCTAGTACGGGAGATCGGCAGACAACTTTTGGAATCTGTAGCATGTGTGTAGACAATACTTGTGGCTTTTCTTTTAAATTAAGGATTGTTCTTTTTGTTGCAGACATTTCTAATCTGTGTACTAGTTTTAATGAATGTTCATTGCTGAGATGCTGCAGTTGCATGTTCTGAAAGAGCATTTTAGGAAATTTCTATAAGTCATGTTCATCTGTCGATTCACAGTTTTTTATATATAAATTATTAGGGGTTATAGTTCAGGATATTCTTTGTCCTAATCGTGTACACTTTTTCCATGTGCCAGATATGCATGAATTGCATCTAATTCATACTGATCTAAAACCAGAAAACGTGCTTTTTGTGTCTTCAGAATATTTCAAGGTAAAGGGCTGGTGTGCAATAGATGTATATTTATAGATAAGTGTTTGATGGTGTTGTATATGTTTTTTAAGGGTTAACAAAAAGTGTTTATAGTACTTTCTTTCCATGGTAATTGTTAGATAAATATTCATTCATCCCAATCTTTTATTGCTTTTGACAATAGAAAATTATCTATTGAAGCACTATATGCGTTTTATTATTTATTCTTTTGAGTAGCTTTGAGCTTTACAAGTCTTTATTTGGATCAAACTTCAATTTTTTTATAACTTATTTAACTATGTATTTCGAGGCCTTTACCTATTTTAGTTGTTTTTATATGTTTTAAAGTGGTCTTTACAAGATAGAGAAGGCTTGAGGCTGCCAAAGTCCAGTGCAATTAAGCTGATTGATTTTGGAAGTACTACATTTGAAAACCAAAATCATAGCTCGGTTGTATCGACGAGACACTATCGAGCTCCTGAAGTTATTCTGGGTAATATTAGAAGTCTAATAAAAGTTAATGAATGCGATTGGCGATTTCGGTCTTTCATGGAATATCATTTATGATTGAATAGTTTTTTTTCCCCTTGTTGCATTTACAGACTCATCATATCAGCTCACATTTATTGTCAATTTTAATCTCAGGTCTGGGATGGAGCTATCCTTGTGATATTTGGAGTATTGGATGCATACTTGTAGAGCTCTGCACGGTAGGCTATTCCTTAATATGTTTACTTTAGTATTTATTTACTTACATGCTCTGTTATTTAGTAGAATGGATGATGGATTATTATCATTCCAAGCATTTTTCTGTTTGCAGGGTGAAACCCTTTTTCAAACACATGAAAACCTGGAGCATCTTGCCATGATGGAAAAAGTCTTTGGCCCATTGCCTCAACATATGATCAAGAATGTAGAGTGAGTTTTCTCGATTTTTAAATTTGGTCATTTCTAATAAAGTATGTTCCATTATGTCTTAGCATAAATCTAATGGTAACTTGTTCTAGGGACAGTCGAAAATCGTCAAAGTATTTTAGGCATGGATCAAGATTGGATTGGCCTGAAGGAGCAGCTTCAAGAGAGAGCATTAGAGCTGTCAGGAAGTTGCTACAATTTAAGGTACTAATATTTTGAATGAACACTTTATTACTTCAATTTGTATCTACGTTCTGCTTCAATTAGTTAAGCACACTTGATCTGTTATGGGTTTAATTTTATTGTATGAGTTGGTTTCTTGCAGAATTTGATATTGGCACATGTAGACCACTCTGCGGGTGCTCTTATAGATTTGCTACAAGGTCTTCTCAGGTACGAACCCTCACAGCGTTTTGAAGCTCATGAAGCACTAAGCCATCCATTTTTCAGGGAAGTACCCAGAAGATTCTAGTTGAAATTTACCATGACACTTACGAGACATCTTTGCTATGTTAGACTCAAATCTGTTATACAGGTCTAATCTGCAAATGAGCATGGTATTTTATATCAATTTTATTGGGCCTGAAATCAGATGGCATTGAGTATTTATTAGGCAGTGTTTAGCATCGGTGTTGATGTTCTATTACAGAGTTGTACATGGTATGTGAAGAAGTTTGCAAATTTTCAGGGATGTAACCTATACATTAGGTGCAGCCAAAGATGGGATTCAGTTTCTAAGAGATCGATGTATAATGTCTGTATATTTGCTGCTAAATTTTATCTGGCATCTCTTGAAAAGTGTACTTGAAATTAAGCTTTTGAGCTTTTGGTGTTGCAATATTTTGTAAATAGTTGTGCTGTTAAAAATTTTAAACTCCGATCATGTATACATTAGTAATTGGTTGGGTTTAGTAATAGTTGCATTGTGGAAACCAAGCGTTGCAAACTCTGATTATATGTCATGAGCAGTGTTATTTGGTACAGTTCGGTAAAACTTGTACTCTAAGAAATGATATGCAACTCTGCTTACATGTTGAATCAGAATGATATATGCTTCCAGTTCAGTGGAATTAAGGAGAGAATGATATAGTAAATATTGGTGCTTTTGTTTTGCAAGGCCATCACATTTTCAGTTGATGGACAAATGACCTAGAAGTATACCATTAATATCGATAAGGAAATGATGGGGTGTCTGGCATCCAAAGCCTATCTAAAGACACAAGGCTAGGAGACATGACCTGTATGGTTGTCTAAGGTTGAAACAATGAAAAGCATTAAAGATAGTTTGCATGAAAGATGGATAACTATGTTTTACAGGGGATTCTTTGGATTACATATAACAGTCGTTAGATTCTAACATGGGCTAGATTATGAGCCATGGCATTGTTTTTATAACATTGGATTATATGGCAAAGATGTGATGAAATTGCTGTTGCTGAGGTTAGCCTAAGAAGGAAACGCATGTGGGTTCAAACTAGTATGCTATTGGTTTTGCAAAATGGGACGATGCATTTGAGAGTTGTGTATAATTTGGTATACATACTTCTGAGGTGGAAAAACATGAGCACATATAAAAAGGGTGGAAATGGGTCTCATTGTTGTCATGAAAGCGATTTTTCATGCACTCTAATTTAAACTATAGGTAGCATTGCCATGTCAGGCTCGAACTAGGGTCATCTCTCTATGATAACCGTTCTGTTTTGCAACTAAACAATGATCTGGTCCCACGTTTATGAGGTGCTCAAACCCATTTGTATCTGTTTTTAGGCCCTCGCAAAAATGAGAAGTGAAGTGAATTTGTATCTGTTTTGTATCTGTTTAAAAAGCATTTCACTCCCCATTTTTCCTTTCATCGCGCCCATCCTACATTTTTGTACCCCCACAAGGTGAAGGGAATGTTTAATTTTTCGTGCATTCTTTATTCATATGGTAACACAAGGAGGAAGAAAGGAAGGAATCAAAGATTGTTCACGGGTTTGGCTGCCAAAGCTTTGTAAAGAAACATTCTCATTGGAAGACATTAATGAATCATGCCAATTAGAAGTACAAAAGGTTTGTGATAATAACAACATTGACATGTGCTTGGATGGTATGGCGGTTTTAAATTCTTTTAATGAAATGATGCGCATGAAAAATGGCAAGAAAATACAACTTTTTGAATCACAAGTAAAAGCTGTCAAGACCACAGATGCTAATAAACCACTTTGCATGTTAATAATTGTTTTGTTTTGACCATTTTGCTTGACGATAAAGATCCAAATTTTTTTCCATGCAAACTCCCGTGCTTAACGAGAATGTTTTGCCATGAATCATCGCCAAGCTCTTGTGCAATTTTGTTGATGAACACCTTAATTTTTTAATTTGATAACATTACCAGGAATCTCCTTATGGTCGCTCCTACAAAGCAGAAGGGACGTCGGGCACAAAGCTTGATTTCACTTTCACTTGTACCGGCAAGCAAGGGCCTACATGTCACGATTGAAACCGTTGTTTTGTTCAAAATTCTATCAGAAAAGTAGAAAGAAAGAAGTGTGGATTTCGAAAAAAAACCTAAGAGATCCATAAAGAATGAAAGAAAGATGAGCAATAAGAGGAGAGGAGGAAATGCAAGAGATCTTGTACAAATTTATCTTATATCTATTGGGCCACATTAACATTTGACAAATAGGACAGTTATACTAAATTTACAAGATAAGATTTAAAAGGTGGCTAGACTCGCTCTTACTAATCAAAGGAAAGGACTAAAAAGTTATTATAATTGAAAAATTGTACACAATTTTCCTATATATATTTTGAGATGCATAATTTTCTTATATATATTCAGCATAAAGTCAATGAAATACATATATCCACTCTCGTATGCATAACATGAAATAAAAAAGAGGTCCCATACCCCACCCATACATGGAAGTAACATAAAAAATTAGACACTAAAATGACATAAAAAAGAGGTCCCATCCCCAACCCACACATGGAAACAACATTAAAAATTAGATATTATTTTTTGTGGGATTTATACTTGTGTAACTTTTTAGTCATTACCCGAATGACCTCCACGAGTAGTAATTACCTAAACAATCTATAGGCACACTACCCAAATTGGAAAACCAACAATAAAACAAATGACAAGTAGAGTAAGATGAACAACAAAAGAAAGGAAGACATCAATAACCAACATTGAAATCTTCAACCTCTGCAACTCATGTCAGTCTACTTTGCATTTAATGCACTTCTTGTTCAATTCTTGTCCTATCAATGACCATTGGAAGTGAGTCACCTTATCATAAATGGGTCTCTGGCTCACGAAAATGCCCAATTTCCACTACAACATTAATGAAAAATTTGATTTAAACTAATTAAAATATTAAATTAATATTTCTTTGAGAAAATAAAATATTTTTTTATAAGTTTGATTTTTTTTATTAGAAGTGAAAGGGGAAGGTGTAGTATGAATAAATGGAATTCAATCAAATTGCATCACGTATATCCATACACGCAATTAAGCCTAATCGGATGCAAAATAATAAAATCAAACTTTGTTACTAATTCTAGTTCCAGAGCCATAATTGACAGAGGGTTTAGAGAAGTATATTGATTTTCCCAATAATCACAATTTGAAAATAGAAGTAGGGTTTGTCGCAGAACAATTAGAACCCAAAAAATGCATAGCAACCTAAGCATCCCCTAGAATTGTGGACTCCACATTTATGACAACTAGAATTGAGGACTCCACATTTTTGGCAACTAAAATTGTGGACTCCACATTTTTGGCAGATAACAAATTTTGATTTGACAAATGTGTTTGTCAGCGCTAGAGCTTTGAAAGCCTTGCTTTCCTTTCTAAAATTTTGTGTTGGTATATGAGATATTGGATTTCTTTTTCAAGCCCCAATAGAGTAGTCAAACTTGCAAAAGATAAGGAAAATATTTGTTTTGGGACTTGTGCTCAAGATCAATAGGTTTTTAAAGCATTTGATGCTTATAAGGCCCCTCAACGATATACACCAATGAGGACAACATGCCAAATAAAATTTAATTCGCCTAGATAGTCTGGTGTTATGTAGTTTTTATCTACTATGAATTTCAATGCTACAATGAATGCTTGATTTCTTCTAGAATGTAGTAGTAATTGCTCTTCGATTTTCTTTATATTCTTGAATGCTTTCTCTATATGGTTGCATTGATTGCTTGTGCTCATTCACTTATTGGATGGTCCTAAATAGATTAATGTTCTTGTATATTTACAAAGCTTTTGAATTCAATTTAGGACCCTACTGAGATGCAAGCCAACACATAACAGGGGAAAAAGTAGACAAAACATAGACCACAAGCCCTAGGGGGACACTAACAGGTGACAAGAGCCCACAACCTTAGAAACATATAGTGTACATTATCTTAGGAACTCCAAAAACAACATAGGATAGGGAGGGAAGAGATATAATGAGGAAGGAGGAAGAGGAGTGTAAAAATGACAAAGATGTCAGGATCTAGGCTCCTTAAGAGCACACTTGATTACCTTTGTAAAAGCAACTAAACACGGAATTAAACCAGAAGTAATATGTAATTAGAATTCAGAATCAGCACAGAATATGAGAGACAATACAATCCTGTATTAACACTCTTCCAGAAGAAAATACAATGAAGAAATTACACTCTTCTCACATCTCTTGAGCGTACAGTAATTCTCCCTCAAGAGTTCTCTCTCTCAATCAATTACAACCACAACTCAATACCGAGTTGTTCCCTCCACCAGTCAGTAACAATACTGCCAGTCCACCAAGTACTCCAAGTAGATCTCCCTAATCTTGCTCCTTGTTGTGTTGCAGATCTCTTTGATCTTGCTACCCCGCAGATCTCCTTTGACCTTGCACACACACACCTGCAGATCAACTGACCTTTCCATGTAGATCTTCTACCCGATCTTGCGACCTGCAGATCAACCTGGTCTTGCACACTTGCAGACCCTCTAGAACCCTTGTCCTTGTTCTTGACAAGTCCTTATGATCCTTCACACCTTTTACAATACAACTCCATGGGTCTCTTAAATAGATCTCATACAAACAATAATTAGACTTCCTAATTACAATAATTAAAAACGCAGACTCAAGACTAAAATTAGTCTTTTACATGCAAACTGACTGTCCGTCTAAAATTAGCCCAGTTCTGGAAGCTCATGCAAATGCACGCGCACACAGGTTGCCGACGTCGATTCTTGTCTGACCGATGTCGATCGACCCCTAACCGATGTCGGTTGCTTTGCACACTGAATATAACCGACGTCGATTGGCCTGACCGACATCGGTTGCTCTGCAACTCAGCAACTTCATCCGTTTGCATCAGTGAAGCTTTTAGCTCCACATCCTAACAATCTCCCACTTGGAGATAAATAGCTGCACCTGTACCTATACCTGTACATCATCTAATTTTATTTCCTGGCTTGTATCCCTCTTTAAGTTCAATCTTGAAGACCAATAGAAGTTGAATGAAGATTCAACTTCTCCTTTATTTCTGGCTTTGTTAGCATCTCTGCAGGGTTCCTATCCGTATGGATCCATTCCAGGTTCAACTCACCATCCTCCAATACCTGTCTAATGAAGTGGTACCTAAGCTGTATATATTTAGTTCTTGAATGAAACACTGAATCTTTTTCAAAATGAATTGCTCTTTGACTATCACTATACAATATGCAACTCTCTTGCTCCTTTCCCAACTCTTTCATGAATCGAGTCATCCATATCATTTCTTTGCTCGCCTCTGTGACTGCAACAACCTTCTGCATCTCTGAAATCCAGCTAACCGTCATTCCACCAACAGTGAACACATATCCTGTGGTGCTTCTCCTGTCATCCAAGTCACCTGCCATATCCGAATCTACATACCCATGTAGAGAAGTGCCTGACCCTGCATAGCATGAATCCCTGCTACTGGTCCCTCTCAGATACCTGAGAATCCACTGAACTGCTTTCTAGTGCTCTTTTCTCAAATTGGCCATAAACTTGCTGACAACTCACTTCTTGGATAACATCAGGTCTAGTACCCATGTACTCAACCTCATCATGTGATTTGAGACACTGTTTTGTGAACTGTCCATCCATAGGTGTGCTAACCGGTTTTGCATCCTGCATATTGAACCTCTCCACTACCTTATTCACATAATCATTTGGAGACAAAATCAACATGTGACTTTCCCTGTCTCTAGAAATACTCATGCCAAAAATTTTCTTTGCTCCTCCTAAATCTTTCATGGCAAACCTCTGAGCTAATTTTACCTTTAGCTCAGCAAATCCTTGCATGTATGAATCTACAACAAGCATATCATCCACATACAGTAACAGGATAATATTGTGACCATTATCCAACCTGATAAAATAAACACAGTGATTAGATTGACATTGACTAAAGCCATGCTTTGTCATAAACTTGTCAAACCTATACCACTGTCTTGGAGCTTACTCAAGACCATATAACCTGGCCTTCTGTCTCACGTGTCCATTCTCTCCTTTATTTAACCTAAGAATCCATTCGTTTTTCAGTGCTTTCTTTCCGGTTGACAACTCTACCAAATCTCTCGTTTGGTTCTCTTTCAAAGAATCAATTTTCTCATTCATGCCATGCTCCCACTATTTTTTGGATTCTATCTGCATTGCCTCTTCAAATCTTCCTGGTTCTTGACCATCAGTGAGCAACAAGTAGTATAAAGAAAGGGAATAACGAATTTGAGGCTTACCCTTTCAGTCCTCCTCATGGGCATTTGAGACTCCTTTACATCGTGCTATCTGCCCAAAATCTGTTCTAACAGTGACCGATCTCGGTCATCTCTCAGTCTGCATCTGACCGACGTCAGTTTCATGCGATCGACCTGACTGTCGACGTCGGTTCCCTGACCGACGTCGGTTTCCACCTGCCCGACATCACCGACTTCGGTCTGCCCCTGATCGACGTCAGTTCCTACCTGATCGACGTCGGTTTTCACCTGACCGACGTCGATAACTGTGTTTTTCTGTGAGTGATGATTTATACCCGCGAGCTCATTTTGGATCATAACTTTGTCCAAATCAACACTGCCCTGCTCAAAATTATTCAGCTCCTTGAGTTGATCTTTGTCCATCATCTTCTCCTTGAAAACCAAGGCTTTCCAGTTCTTCAATGTGTCAAAAACATCAAATTTTTTCTTTATGCAATAAACTCGATCTTTTCTTGTAGCATACGTAACAAAAAACCTCACTTTCTTCTATTGCTTACAGAAATCTCGATCTATGCTTTCCAAATCTGAACTCTTACCATTTGACTTAAGAACATCCATTCCCTTCTTACTCATGTGACCAAGCTTATTGAGCCACATCTTCGCATCTACATTTGAAGTAGATAAATCAGAAGGAGAATCAGTAATACAAGTAGATAGATAAAGAGTACCTACTTTCTTACCTCTTGCTAAAACAAGTGCACCCTTGAAAATTTTCTAAGATTTCACTGTGAGAGTTACTGTGCATCCCTCATCACCTAACTTTCTTACAGAAATCAAATTCTGCTTTAGGACTGAGACATGCATGACTTCTTTCAACACCCATGTGTTTTTCGTCTGCAATTTCAGCTGCACTTTCCCTTTGCCAACCATTTGACAAGGCTTACCATCCCCTAAATAAATCTTTTCAAAGTCTCCATGGACATAATCATGGAAAAATTTTCTATTTGGAGTTGCATGGAAAGAGGCACCAGAATCTAAAACCCAAGATTCCACTTTATTCAAGAAACATACAAGAGCATCATGTGCAACAATACTTGCAACATCTGCTTCTTCATTTTCTTCATGCTGATCTTTTTTCAACCAACAATCTTTCTTTACATGCCCTTTCTTTCCACAATTCTAGCAGATTATACTGCCATGCCTGGATCTGGATCTGGATCTCCTGCCTATCTTTGACCTTGATTTTCCTTGCTCGACCTTCTCTCTTTGCTTTCCCCTACTTTCAACACTTAAAGCATTCCCTGATGATTTTCTTGTGCTTTTCCTGCGAATTTTTTCATTCAAGATTACACTAACAACATCATCAACTTTCAAGATTTTTGAAGCAGATGCAGTATTACTAACTGTCATTACCAAACTATCACAACTTTCAGGTAAAGAGCATAAGATTAAGATAGCCTTAATTTCATCATCAAAAGCTATATTGATTGAAATTAACTGGTTTACCAAACCATGGAAATCACTAAGATGACTATGTACCGATCCACCTTCCAGCATTTGAAAATTAAATAATTGCTTCATAAAAAATACCTTATTTGAAGCTGAGGGTTTTTCATATAAATTTGCCAAAGATTCCATTAACTCTACCGTTGTCCTTGCCTGAGATAAGTTGGAAACCACAGAAGCTGCCAAGGTCAGCGTTATAGCTCCTAGAGCCTTTCTGTCAAGAACCTTCCATTTTTCATCTTGCATACATGTGGGCTTACTCCCACCCAACGGTAAGTACAGATGTTTCTGATACAGATAATTTTTTATCTGCATCCTCTATAATTGATAATTCTTGCCATTAAATTTTTCTATTTTTAGCATACTTTCTTCTGCCATTGCTTTACTCTCACTCAAATAGAAACTCCTGTGAGTGACCTGTAATCAACAAACACTAACCTGCTCTACCACTTGTTAGTGATCCTAGTAGTGAACCAAGCTCTGATACCACTTGTCAGGATCTAGGCTCCTTAAGAGCACACTTGATTACCTTTGTATAAGCAACTAAACAAGAAATTAAAAAAGAAGTAATATGTAACTAGAATTCAAAATCAACAGAATATGAGAGACAATACAATCTTGTATTAACACTCTTTCAGAAGAAAATACAATGAAGAAATTACACTCTTCCCACACCTCTTGGGCGTACAGTAATTCTCCCTCAAGAGTTCTCTATCTCAATCAATTACAACCACAACTCAATATCGAGTTGTTGTTCCCTCCACCAGTCAGTAACAATACTGCCATTCCACCAAGTACTCCAAGTACTTCAAGTAGATCTCCCTGATCTTGCTCCTTGTTGTGTTACAGATCTCCTTGATCTTGCTACCCCACAGATCTCCTTTGACCTTGCACACACACACCTGCAGATCAACTGACCTTACTTACCATGTAGATCTTCTACCTGATCTTGCTACCTGCAGATCAACCTGGTCTTGCACACTTGCAGACCCTCTAGATCTTACACATCTGAAAGAACCTTTGTCCTTGTTCTTGATAAGTCCTTATGATCCTTCACACCTTTTACAATACAGCCCCATGGGTCTCTTAAATAGATCCCATACAAACAATAATTAGACTTCCTAATTACAATAATTAGAAACGCAGACTCAAGACTAAAATTAGTCTTTTACATGCAAACTGACTGTCCATCTAAAATTATCCCAGTTCTGGAAGCGCATGCATATGCATGCACACACAAGTTGCCGACGTCGGTTCCTTTTTGACCGATGTCAGCCGACCTCTAACCGATGTCAGTTGCTCTGCACACTGAATATGACCAATGTCGATTGGCCTGACCGACGTCGATTGCTCTGCAACTCAGCAACCTCCTCTGTTTGCATCAGTGAAGCTTTTAGCTCTACAACCTAACAAAAGATAACCAAAAAAAGAAAGAAAAAAAAACATGCCAATAAATCCTAATCTAGACCAATAAGCTACAACACAGAGACTCTAGTGTAGACACCTAATTTTGGTACAAGCCTTTTTATTATGATATTTTTTGCATATGGGCCATCACCTTGAATTAGGGGCTTATTGACACTTGTTTGTGTGTTTTCATCCTTCTTATTTGTGCAATCATGTGGTCCTATTTTCTTCATTTTGTCATTTTGTCATGGGCATATTTTCTCTGTCCTCTCTGTGTATGTTTTTTTTCTTAGTTTGGGACAAAAGCGTCAATCCCACCAATTTTGTCCTGGGTGAAACATCAGACTCACTATTTATGCCTTGGGCAGATATGATGGGCTCACCATTTCTATCTTCTTTGTTTGTGTGGACCTTTCTTCCCCCATTGTCATGTCCTTTTGATGTATGGATCCATTTTTTGGTTGTTTTCCTTTTTATTTGTCAGCTTTTGCATGCCAATAGGTCTTTAATTAAAACATGAAGACCATATATATACAAATCGTATATGAGTATTTTATTAAGAATAGGTTCCTATACAAGATTCTAAAGTTTCCAAAGAAGTATTAAGTCATTTTATATTAAGTCTAAACATAATCTACATATATTAACACTGCTCAAGGACATGCATCAAGTTCTCTATTACACCTTGTAACAAAAGAAGGCCTAGGTGAATGTGCATGTAGTTACACCTCACATTTAGGGAAGATGGAGTTGAAAATATCACCGGATTTCTCCATTTATACTGTACATGAACTACGAGGGTCTGATTCTGGAATACAGGGTATGTAGTGTAACCCCTTTATGGTCGGCCAAACAAAATACTTATTCCATTCTCCTTTTCCATTATGCTTTATTGTGGCAAGCTAGGTCAAGAGCATTGAAAGAAAATTCAGACACTTGTATCCATCAATTCTATAAAGCGCAAGTACAAACATGCATGACATTCAGTTGCAAAGCAACACAAGAAAGTTTAGATTTTGAAAGTGAGCATTATACATAAACAATGTAGGAGGATAAAAATGGTAGATAGAAATAGTTAGCACTGTTCTTGTCCTCTACACAAATGAATGTAAGAAAAATAGTTGCCGTTCCTATTTCTATTGAATAAGAACTTCAAATTTGGTACACACATAGATACCATACCATACAATCTAGATCTTTATTTAGAAATCGTAAATTCATATCAAGCATGATTGTTCCTTTACATTTCTTCTCTTTCAAGGTCAATTGTCAATTCAACATTTTATTTTTTTCATATTTACTATTTTTAGCCACTAAGAAAAATATGGAATTATTGTTTCACATTACTAAATGGTAGATCTTCATTCTGAAATCATTTTACCTTGTTGTTAGGGGTAATGCACCTAAAACAAAAATAGGGCAATTTATTGGTGAACCCGACATTCTTACATTCAACTTGGGCTTTATAGCCTCTTTCCCCTTAGGGCTTGATTTCTCCTAGTCATATCAAATTTTGATTTTAGGGCTTATTCACCCTAGGGTTTCTCTACCTTCATATGTGGCTTTGCTTGGTATTAATCATGGTTTATATTAGCGAAATGGAAGAAAATGTTTAGTCTTTATTCGATGTTAAACTATAATATGTAAAAGTTTCAAACGATGAAAGAATTAATCAATGTATTTTACAAATTCTTAGAGCATATTCTATTACAAACCTTAATCTTGTTGATGAAATAATACACATGGCTAAATAAGTAAATAAAAATAATGTCTCTCATATAGGAACCCCTAGAGTTTGTGATTGCATTCCTTCATTTGCTATGCTTTGTGATGAATTTTTGACTCCTGCACTCATGATAAATAGTGTTCCTATGGCTACTATCAATGGCAAGACTCAACCTTTGAATGAACATATTGAGATTAACACCATTCTTAGACATGAGATAGTGGATATGACACATGCTATAAGTAATTTATAAAGACAAGTACGTAATCTTTCACTTCTTCTAGAGACTTCCAATGCTAGGATTATGGATAATATTGTACTTTCCCATCCTATTCCTAAGGATGTGCTTGACATGCTTCCTCCACATGAATTCATTATTCCAAGTTTCCAAATATTTTATGGCCATGGGGACCCTCATGTGCACCTTCATGAAATATTTCAATCTATAGGAGATTATGAGGATCGTGGTTTAATCTTGCTTAAGTTGTTTCCTATCACATTGATTGGTGAGGCCTTAGTTTGGTTCTTTGATTTACTTAGTAGGTCCCTACATTCATTCCATTGATTACAAGAGGCCTTCCTAGATTTATACATTACCAACAATAGACCTAGATCCATATATGAGAGTATCCAATAGATTAAACAAGGTTCCAAGGAGGATATGTGTGATTACATCCTTAGATTTTATTGTCATATGCACTCCTTGATTTATCAACCATGTGTTATTCAAATGCAAAATATCTTTATCAATAATCACATAACACTTATCAAAGATAAGATACTTGGCATAACTTGAAAATAATTCATTTATCTTGTTACTTTGGCCACAATCTTACAAAAGAAGGATTAATTTGGCCTAAGGTCTATACCTCACCTCTAAGGGATTAAAATTATAAACATTTATAATACCCATGTGCCTACCATGAACACATCTACTAATTAGGTTAAGAAAGGAGTAACACATATAATGATACCTATCTCAAGTCAACCCCATATTTTTTCAAGAGTCAATATGATGCAGGAGCATCAAGCCAAATTAACAAATTATTAGTGATAAAGGTTCAAGTACATGCTAAGAGGTCTACCAAAGGTCTTAGGAAGCCATGGGATGGCTTAGAATTTGAATTGGAGGTTTTCCCTCCAAAATTGTAATTTGAATTTTCAAATATTATTATAAGCCAAGAATGACCCAAGCAAGGTAAAAAGGTGGTCAAGAGTGGATATTGGTGTTAAGGGTCATAAATCCTTGTAAGAGGTGTTATAAGTCATATATATGTCCATGGTCATAAGGTGAGGAGTTAAGTTTAGTCATGCTATCCAAAACGTCACGTTGAGGTAGTTATGGAAAAAAGGTTAGATGTAACCAATCAAGAAACCAATGTGAAGTTGGTGAAAAAAAAATGGTACATGGGTTTTGAGGGGTAGGAGAAGAGGAAAGGAGAGAGAGAGATCTCCAAGAAGAGGGAGGAGAGTCTGAGAATGGAAAATTGTATGAAACTCCTCAAGGAAGATGATAGAATCCTGTAATAGATCCATTATGTAATGATTTTGATGTTCCGAGGAATAGGAAAAGAAAGAATTGTGTGTGTTTTTATTCTTGAAAAAGCATTGGATTAGTACTAATCTTATATTTCCTTTGTAATGCCATTGAGTTAATGTGTATGTTCTTCTTTGTGTTGAATTGCAGGGTTGAAAAAGTTTGCAGCCTTGAACTAGTGAACTGTTGATCATAGTCAAGAAAGAATGGTTTGTATAACTATTTTAGAGTAAATAAACAAGAAGTTATCATTGTATAAATTTAGGTGAATGTGTCAAGGACCCTGGGTGTCTAAATTGTTAGGTTGTGGAGATAAAAGCTTCAACCCTTTGCAAACAGTGGAACAATGGTTGCTGAGATCCAGGAGCACCGGCGTCGGCAGTAGGACCGACGTCGGTAGAGACCAGTGCAGAAGGCCACCGGCGACGGCAGGAAGTCGGCCATCGTCGGCAGAACCAGACAAGTAGGGACTGACGTCGGTCGCCTGTGTGTTCCAGAACTGCTCGTTTCACGGACAGTGAGTTAAGTGAACGAAGAGTTTGCATGTTGAGACCAGTTAGAGTCTTGGGCTGTGAGGATAATTGTCTAAATTAAGAGTCTAAGTTATTGTTTGAGTTAGGGATCTATTTATAGACCCATTGGCATGTATTGTATAAGGCATGAGATAGAAAGGAAGAGTTCCTTCTAGTTGTAAGATCTGTGAGTTGCAGGTTGTTGCAAGCTCATTGGGGATCTACATGTAAGTTTGGTCTTTGAATTGCAGGTTGCAGGTTCATGAGAGATCAGCTTAAAGTGCTATAGAGTGCTTGGTGTACCGGCAGGGTTATTACTAACTGGTTGGTGAGGTGAACACCAATTCTGTGTGTGAGTTGGTTGTTGGGACCATTTTTTGTGTAGGAGAGTGTGTGTGAGAAGAATTACTGTACACTTGAGGTGTGGCGAACCTCTGTAAGGTGAAAGAGTGTGGTGGCTCTTTGATGTATTCTTTTTTGTATAGTGTTAATACAAGATAGTGTATTGTCTCTCATATTCTGTGCTATTGGTGAATTCTAGTTACTTGTGTTTCTGGTTATTTTCGCATATTCAATTGCTTATATTTGGTAATCATACTGTGCTCTTTCTGAGGAGCAAGATCCTAACGGGTGGAATTAGAACAGGTGTGTTTGTTCTTGGATTTACCTCCACCCCTCCTAACAAGTGGTATCAGAGCTTTTGGTTGGGATACTAACAGATTGGTGTAGATCTGGGCAGTGTGTTTTGATTACAGGTTACTCACAGGGTTTCTGTTTGAGTGGGAGTTGAGCAATGGCAGAAAATAGTCAACTACGAATGGAAAAGTTTAATGGCAAGAACTACCAATTATGGAGGATGCAGATTGAGGACTATCTGTATCAGAAAGATTTGTACTTACCGTTGGGTGGGGTTGCTAGCAAACCCTTGGATATGAAAGATGAAGAATGGGAGGTTCTTGATCAGAAGGCTCTGGGATCTGTTAGATTGAGTCTTGAATCATCTGTGATTTCCAGCTTATCACAGTGTAAGACAACGGTGGAGTTGATGAAATCTTTGGCAAATTTGTATGAAAAACCCTCGGCTTCTAATAAGGTATTTCTTATGAAGCGTTTATTTAATTTGCAAATGTTGGAAGGTGGATCTGTTCATAGCCATCTTAGTGATTTCTATGGTTTGGTAAACCAGTTGAGTTCAGTCAATATTGTATTTGATGATGAAATTAGAGCTCTCTTAATCTTGTGTTCATTACCTGAAAGTTGGGAAGGTTTGGTAATGGCAGTTTCTAATACTGTGTCTCTTTCAAAAGTCTTAAAAGTGGATGATGTTGTGAGTGTGATCTTGAATGAAGAGATACGCAGGAAAAGCATAGGTGAATCATCTGGAGATGCTTTGAGTGTTGAAGGAAGAGGAAGGCCAAGAGAGAAGACAGAGCATGGGAGATCAAGGTCGAAGATGGGCAAGAGATCCAAGTCCAGGTATGGCAGAATAACCTGCTGGAAATGTGGAAAGCAAGGGCACTTAAAGAGAGATTACAGATCGGGTGAAGATTAGCATGAAGGACATGGAGAAGAAGCAGATGTTGCAGGTTACGTTGCACAGGATGCTCTGGTATGTTCTTTGGATAAAGTATAATCTTGGGTATTAGATTCTGGTGCCTCTTTTCATGCATCCCCACATAGGGAATTTTTTCATGAGTATGTCCAAGGAGACTTTAGAGAAATTTGTGTAGGGGATGGAAAGCCTTGTCAGATTGTTGGCAAAGGCAAAGTGAAACTGAAATTGCAGACAGGTGACACATGGGTGTTAAAGGAGGTCATGCATGTCCCAGTTCTGAAGCGGAATCTGATTTCTGTTAGAAGTTTGGGTGAAGAGGGTTGCACAGTAACTCTCACAGCAGACTCTTGGAAGGTTACCAAGGGTACACTTGTTGTAGCTAGAGGTAAGAAAGTAGGTACGCTTTATCTATCTACTTGTTTTACTGATTCTCCTTCTGGATTATTTACTTCAGCTGTAGATTCGGAGATGTGGCTTAATAGGCTTGGTCACATAGATAAGAAGGAGATGCTGGTTCTTGAGTCAAAGAGTATGCTTTCGGATTTGGAAGGCATGGATCGTGGTTTCTGTATGCAAAAGAAGAAGGTGAGGTTTCTTGAGGAATCTAATGTTAGTGACAAGAACAGGAAAGCCTTGGTTTTCAAGGAGAAAGTGACGGATAGAGTTTAGCACAAGATGCAGAGGAATTCTGAGCAGAGCAAGGGTGATTTGGACAAGGGTTTGATCCAAAAAGAGCTCACGGGAAAAAGTCAGGTCTCACAAGAAAAACACAGAGACCGACGTCGGCAGGAAAACTGGCGTCAGTGTCCAGACAGGGATCGACGTCGGCTATGTGCAGCCCGACGTCGATGACTCAGGGCAGATAAGGACTGGCATCAGCTAGGGGAAACTGACGTCGGCAAGGAGGCAGTCGCAGGGAACCGACATCAGTCGTCTGTAGACTGAGATGTGACCGGCATCGATTACTGAGACGAATTTTGGGTGGACAGCGAGTTGTCATGGAATCTCAAGCACCCATATGGAGGACTGAAGGTGTAAGTAAGTTCTTAAATTTGTCATTTCCCTTCTTTACACTACTTGTTGCTCACTTATGGCATAGGACCAGAAAGTTATTGAAGAAGCAGAACAGGTAGATCTAGGAAACAGTGGGAGCTTGGCATGGATGAGGATGTGATTCCTTGGAGGAGAACCAAACAGGGGTTTTGGGTAGAGTTGCCAGCTGGAAGAAAGCACTGAGAGACGAATAGATGTTAAGGATGAAGAAGAGCGGAAATGGATACGTGAGATGGAAGATCAGGGTATATGATCCTGTATTAGCTGCAGGGCAATGGAGGTTTGATCATTGTGTTTCTCTTTACCAGGTTGGATAATATTAGCTACATTATCCTATTTTCTGTATGATGTGCTTGTTGCAGGGTTACATATACAGGTATTGCTGAACTAAAGGTAAAGCTAGTTCAGGTGTTTGTCATGGAGAATCTGGGAGCAACAAGATTCTTTGGCATGAGTGTGATTTAGAGACATGGAGGTCTTGTTGACTTTGTTTCAGGATGATTGTGTGAAGCCGGTTAGCACACTGATGGTTAGACAGTTCATAGAACAAGTGTCTCGATTCACATAATGAGGTTGAGTGCATGGTATGTACTAAACCTAAGTTTTCCCAAGCAGTGGGAGTTATCACAAGTTTGGAGTCAATCCAGGAAAGTAATACTGAAGGGCAGTTCAGTGGGACCAGCAGCAGGTGCACATGCTATGCAGGGTCAAGTTCTTTATCTACATGGTTGTAGATGCGGATGTGGCAGTTAATTTGGATGACAGTTTTTGCACCATGGATTTTGTGGTGGTTGGTCTTCAAGAGTGATCTTGAGGAGGGATACAAAGCCAAGGGAACAAACTAGACGGTGTACAGGTACAGGTACAGGTTGCAGCTGTTTATCTCCAAGTGAGAGATTGTTAGGTTGTGGAGCTAAAAGCTTCAACCCTTTGCAAACAGTGGAACAATGGTTGCTGAGATCTAGGAGCACCGGCGTCGGCAGTAGGACCGATGTCGGTAGAGACCAGTGCATAAGGCCACCGGCGACGGCAGGAAGTCGGCCAACGTCGACAGAACCAGACAAGCAGGGACCGACGTCGGTCGCCTGTGTGTTCCAGAACTGCTCATTTCACGGACAGTGAGTTAAGTGAACGAAGAGTTTGCATGTTGAGACCAGTTAGAGTCTTGGGCTGCGAGGATAATTGTCTAAATTAAGAGTCTAAGTTATTTTTTGAGTTAGGGATCTATTTATAGACCCATTGGCATGTATTGTATAAGGCATGAGATAGAAAGGAAGAGTTCCTTCTAGTTGTAAGATCTGTGAGTTGCAGGTTGTTGCAAGCTCATTGGGGATCTACATGTAAGTTTGGTCTTTGAATTGCAGGTTGTAGGTTCATGAGAGATCAGCTTGAAGTGCTATAGAGTGCTTGGTGTACCGGCAGGGTTATTACTGACTGGTTGGTGAGGTGAACACCAATTCTGTGTGTGAGTTGGTTGTTGGGACCGTTTTTTGTGTAGGAGAGTGTGTGTGAGAAGAATTACTGTACACTTGAGGTGTGGCGAACCTCTGTAAGGTGAAAGAGTGTGGCGGCTCTTTGATGTATTATTTTCTGTATAGTGTTAATACAAGATAGTGTATTGTCTCTCATATTCTGTGCTATTGGTGAATTCTAGTTACTTGTATTTCTGGTTATTTCCGCATATTCAATTGCTTATATTTGGTAATCATACTGTGCTCTTTCTGAGGAGCAAGATCCTAACGGGTGGAATTAGAATAGGTGTGTTTGTTCTTGGATTTACCTCCACCCCTCCTAACATAAATAAACAAATCAATATGATTGGGAACTCAAGATAGCAATCCTTGTTTTGAAGCCCTTGTTCACACTCATGACAGGTTAACGTATGCAAGTTGTGTGAATATTTCCAAGGATATAAGTAATGGATATGTAAGAATGTTGATTCATAGTTGGATGTTACATAAGTTGATGATAATAATGTAATTATAGATTGAGATGACAAAACACTGTTTAAGGAATCAAACCTTTGTTGTTGCAGGTAGGTCCTTGTCGTACACACAAGAAACACTGTTTTAGAAAGTATTGAAAGGAAAACTCACTAAAAGAGAGAAGCGAGTATGATGTCAAGATTTATTGATGTGTTGGGATAAAGAGGAAGATATGGTAAAATTTTAGAATAAGGGAGAGAATGTTTTGAAGACAAATAGATGACAAGCACCTATAATTGTGTGTACCCTGTTTTGGATATACAGTCCTTGCAAAGAAGTTTTGAGGAATGAAGGTAGATATGAAAGAGTGAATATTTATTTGGTTAATTGAATCCAATATGTAATAAGGTAAGGCAAGTTTGTATAATGTTCTTCATAAAGTTGTGATCATCTACATGAGAAATCATTGCATCAATTGAGTCACAATCCCAACAATCATGACACTATTCTGCACAATCACGTTCAATAGGAGGTATATATACTTAAAGGTGTGAATGAACATTTTGAGAGGAGATTTAATGAAAATTATTTAAGGTGTATAAACCTTTATAAATAACCCAAGTGAATTTATAAAGGCTGGTGAAGAAATATAGACCTCAAAAATTGTTGCACAGTCCATTGGATAGGGTACATAATTCTATGTTTGAACTCATTCCAAGCAAATGAAAATTGCATAATGTTTGTAACCTATTGGAGAAGTTTGGAAATGACTAAACAGACATTATGGAGGTATTATAAGGTTTTGAAATTCATTTGAAATCTATATATTGATTTTGGTATGCTCTTGGACTTGTGTAGATAAGGGAAAACCTTGATTTAGGGTTTTAAATATTCTAAGAGATTGAACCCTTAGAAAATTCAAAAAACTTGTAGTTTGGGGTAAAATTATATGATCTTAAATATTTTAAAATAATTAAGGCTGTACAGACCCTGTACAGTGGTGTATTAAGCCTGTAGGTGTGAATGGAATCTAGGAGACTTAATAGGTGATAGGCTAAAGAAGGAAAAGTGAAATGATTTGAGAGTGAGGTTGGCAGAGGGTTCAGTAAGCTGACTGAGCCAAAAGGGTATCCAAAAATATCATTAGTTTTAATTGGTTGTCTTTACATTGCCCTAACCTAGGAGCTTTGTCAATTTAAAGGGCTAATTGAGGGGTAGCTTAAAGAAGAAAGTGTGTTGTGTCTTAGGAGTTATGTCATGAGAGAAAATTAAAAGTTGTATGACCTTAATGGGTTGCCAAAAATCTATTGATTTTATCATGAATGCTCATATACTCTCCTAGATAAGGGAATTTTTATAAAAATAGGGCTACTAAGATTTGCATGCTCATATAACAGAAAGAGGTTTAAAGAGGGGACTGAAGATCAAGAGATGACTAAAATCAATGGAAACAAGTTTGATATGATTGAATACACCCCTTTAAGTCATTGAAATGGTATAATCTCATTTAATTTTTAAAATAGCATGTTTGAGCATGAAGGATCTTAAGCCTAGCTACTAGAGAGAGGTTCTTAATTAAAGAAGACAGTGTTTGTTCAGTCCATCAAGTTTCCTATGCATCATTTAGTATTAGAGCCAGGTTAGCTTGGGTAAAATGTTGTTTTGAATTCTTTATAACTTGTTAATTTGAGATGAATGCATAATGCTAAGAGGTATGTATAAGATGAAACCTTGTAGGGTATTGTGGGAGAAGAGTGTGTTGAAGGTCTGATCTATTGAGATCATTATAGAGGTATATTAGATTGAGGTTAGATAGATAAATCCCCAAAGTCCTATGAGAAAGGACTATAATCTAGTCAAGAAAAAACTAGAAAACATAGAGAGAAAAGAGAGTATTGAAGCTCCAAACAAGAGAAGAGAGAAGATAAAAGACTCCAAAAGAGAGTCAAGGAGGATAAGAAGAAGTCCTAGATAGAGGACTCAAAGAATAGGAAAGGCCCAAAATAGGTCTAAGAGGCAAGGTTGATAAGCTTGCTAAGAGGAAGGTCTAAATAGGCCTAGAAAACAAAGAAGAATCGAGAAGATGGATATAGAGAGAGAAGTGGAAGACATAAGAAATTAATTGGGATAAGGTATAGAGAGGATGTAACTCATGATGAAGCTCATGAGAGAACAAGAAAGCCAATGGAATGGCTAGAATGTGAGAAGGAGAGTGAAGTGGCCACCAGAGTTACTTGTGAAAGAGAAAAGGCACAAGATGAGTGTCATGAAGAGTGAGAAGACAACCCAAAGAGGCATAAGAAGTGAGATGTTTTCAAGTGAGCAACAAGATAGAGAGATTGAGAAAATGGTTCTCATTGAGGAGAAGGAAAATAAGATAGAAGTGCCAAGAAGAACACATGAGAATGAAGACAAGAAGAGAAGATGGAAAATGTCTATGCCAAGGACATTCAAAGAGACTATGTGGTCTCTCATTTTGTATGCTAACATTGCTTTCAAGTTTGTGTATGCAGGTATGAAGATAAGTTTGGAGAAGGCCAAGCATGAGGCCTCAAAGTTGGTGAAATATGGGCCAAATACATTACCCATCAAGTGCAAAAATGATGACAAAGAAAGAGAACCTCTTTAATAAGACAAGATGATGAAGATTGAAGACATCCCACAAGATGAAATTGAAGAGAAAGAGGAGTTTTATGATGCATTTCGAAGTATAGCACCTACAAGAGAAGAATCATGCAAAGAAGACATGAAGGTCACCCATGAAGACATAAAGGAAGACATAAGCTTTTGATAGTTGCCTTTGGAGGTAAATGAATGTTTAAACATTGATTTTGATTGCATATATGAAGAAGAAAAAGATGATATGCAAATTGAGAAAAAGAAGGACAAATTTCAGCCCTCATGGAGAGCACAAAGGCATGGATATGTATGGACTAAATGGATTAAACAAGCAGGTGATAATAAGAAAGAGTTGAAACTCAAAAAAGAGGTCAAACAAGGAAAAAGCATAGGTGGAGATCAAGCACAAGTGTGGAATCAAAGAAAAAATGACAAGGAATACCAAGATGGCATGGTAGATAACAAAAGTATGAAGCATAAAAGAGATGAAAAGAGAAACAAGTGGTAGCTAAAGAAGGTACAAGGCAGAAAATGGGTTACAAAAACTATGAAAGGAGCACAAGAGGATCATATTTCAAGTTTACTCCAAACAAGCATGAAGGTAGAGGAAGGTAGCAATCCAACTGAGCAAATAAGAGAGATGGTGCATGCAAACCAAGCCAAGGAAATGAAGGTAAAACCATGTGAATAAAAAAATGAATACATAAAGGAAGATAAGTGTTTGCTAGATCTGTTTTCAAATTTTGTATATTATGATGTGTGTGAATTTGATTTCAATGATGAAGATCTCTTGTATATGGAAACCATTGTTTTTATGAATGATTGTGTAGCAAGACAAGGTGAGGATGAATCACCTCAAAGAGTGCTTGAGAAGCATGGTATACAACATGAGGAAGTTGAAGTTGTTGGGAGGGGGTGGAGGTAAATCCAAGAACAAACACACCTGTTCTAATTCCACCTGTTAGGATCTTGCTCCTCAGAAAGAGCACAGTATGATTACCAAATATAAGAAATTGAATATGCGGAAATAACCAGAAACACAAGTAACTAGAATTCACCAATAGCACAGAATATGAGAGACAATACACTATCTTGTATTAACACTATACAGAAAAGAATACATCAAAGAGCCGCCACACTCTTTCACCTTACAGAGATTCGCCACACCTCAAGTGTACAGTAATTCTTCTCACACACACTCTCCTACACAAAAACGGTCCCAACAACCAACTCACACACAGAATTGGTGTTCACCTCACCAACCAGTCAGTAATAACCCTGCCGGTACACCAAGCACTCTATAGCACTTCAAGCTGATCTCTCATGAACCTGCAACCTGCAATTCAAAGACCAAACTTACATGTAGATCCCCAATGAGCTTGCAACAACCTGAAACTCACAGATCTTACAACTAGAAGGAACTCTTCTTTTCTATCTCATGCCTTAAACAATACATGCCAATGGGTCTATAAATAGATCCCTAACTCAAACAATAACTTAGACTCTTAATTTAGACAATTATCCTCGCAGCCCAAGACTCTAACTGGTCTCAACATGCAAACTCTTCATTCACTTAACTAACTGTCCGTGAAACGAGCAGTTTTGGAACACACAGGCGACTGACGTCGGTCCCTGCTTGTCTGGTTCTGCCGACGTCGGCCGACTTCCTGCCGTCGCCGGTGGCCTTCTGTACTGGTCTCTGCCGACGTTGGTCCTGCTGCCGACACCGGTGCTCCTAGATCTCAGCAACCATTGTTACTTCAGTTTGCAAAGGGTTGAAGCTTTTAGCTCCACAACCTAACAATCTCCCACTTGGAGATAAACAGCTGCAACCTGTACCTGTACCTGTACACCATCTAGTTTGTTCCCTTGGCTTTGTATCCCTCCTCAAGATCACTCTTGAAGACCAACCACCACAAAATCCGTGGTGCAAAAGCTGTCATCCAAATTAACTGCCACATCCGCATCTACAACCATGTAGAAAAAGAACTTGACCCTGCATAGCATGTGCACCTGCTGCTGGTCCCACTGAACTGCCCTTCAGTATTACTTTCCTAGATTGACTCCAAACTTGTGATAACTCCCACTGCTTGGGAAAACTCAGGTTTAGTACATATCATGCACTCAACCTCATTATGTGAATCAAGACACCTGTTCTATGAACTGTCTAACCATCGGTGTGCAAACCGGCTTCACACAATCATCCTGAAACAAAGTCAACAAGACCTCCATGTCTCTAGATCACACTCATGCCAAAGAATCTTGCTGCTCCCAGATTCTCCATGACACACACCTGATTTAGCTTTACCTTTAGTTCAACAATCCCTGTATATGTAACCCTGCAACAAGCACATCATACAGAAAATAGGATAATGTAGCTAATATTATCCAACCTGGTAAAGAGAAACACAATGATCAAACCTCCATTGCCCTGCAGCTAATACAAGATCATATACCCTGATCTTCCATCTCACGTATCCATTTTCGCTCTTCTTCATCCTGAACATCCATTCGTCTCTCAGTGCTTACTTCCAACTGGCAACTCTACCCAAAACACCTATTTGGTTCTCCTCCAAGGAATCACATCCTCATCCATGCCAAGCTCCCACTGTTTTCTGGATCTACCTGTTCTGCTTCTTTAACAACTTCCTAGTTCTATACCATAAGTGAGCAACAAGTAGTGTAAAGAAGGGAAATGACGAATTTAAGAACTTACTTACACCTTCAGTCCTCCATATGGGCTCTTGAGACTCCATGACAACTCGCTGTCCACCCAAAATTCATCTCAGTAACCGATGCCGGTCACATCTCAGTCTACAGCCGACCGATGTCGGTTTCGTGCGACTGCCTCCTTGCCGACGTCGGTTTTCCTGGCCGACGCCGGTCCTTATCTGCCCCGAGTCACCGACGTCGGGCTGCACATAGCCGACGTCGGTCCCTGTCTGGACACCAACGCCGGTTTTCCTGCCGATGTCGGTCTCTGTGTTTTTCTTGTGAGACCTGACTTTTTCCCGCGAGCTCTTTTTGGATCAAACCCTTGTCCAAATCACCCTTGCTCTGCTCAGAATTCCTCTGCACCTTGTGCTGAACTCTGTCCGTCACTTTCTCCTTGAAAACCAAGGCCTTCCTGTTCTTGTCACTAACATCGGATTCCTCAAGAAACGTCACCTTCTTCTTCTGCATACAGAAACCACGATCCATGTCTTCCAAATCTGAAAGCATACTCTTTGACTCAAGAACCAACATCTCCTTCTTATCTATGTGACCAAGCCTATTAAGCCACATCTCCGAATCTACAGCTGAAGTAGATAACCCAGAAAGAGAATCAGTAAAACAAGTAGATAGATAAAGCGTACCTACTTTCTTACCTCTAGCTATAACAAGTGTACCCTTGGTAACCTTCCAAGAGTCCACTGTAAGAGTTACTGTGCAACCCTCTTCACCCAAACTTCTAACAGAAATCAGATTCCGCTTCAGAACTGGGACATGCATGACCTCCTTTAACACCCATGTGTCACCTGTCTGCAATTTCAGCTTCACTTTGCCTTTGCCAACAATCTGACAAGGCTTACCATCCCCTACACAAATTTCTCCAAAGTCTCCCTGAACATACTCATGAAAAAATTCCCTATGTGGGGATGCATGAAAAGAGGCACCAGAATCTAATACCCAAGATTCTACTTTATCCAAAGAATATACCAGAGCATCCTGTGCAACGTAACCCGCAACATCTGCTTTTTCTCCATGTTCTTCATGATGATCTTCACCCGATCTGCAATCTCTCTTTAAGTGCCCTTGCTTTCCACATTTCCAGCAGGTTATTCTGCCATACCTGGACTTAGATCTCTTGCCCATCTTCGACCTTGATCTCCCACGCTCTGTCTTCTCTCTTGGCCTTCCTCTTCCTTCAAAACTCAAAGCATCTCCAGATGATTCACTTGTGCTTTTCCTGCGTATCTCTTCATTCAAGATCACACTCACAACATCATCTACTTTTAAGACTTTTGAAGGAGACACAGTATTAGAAACTGCCATTACCAAACCTTCCCAACTTTCAGGCAATCAACACAAGATTAAGAGAGCTCTAAGTTCATCATCAAATACAATATTGACTGAACTTAACTGGTTTACCAAACCATGGAAATCACTAAGATGGCTATGAACAGATCCACCTTCCAACATTTGCAAATTAAATAAACGCTTCATAAGAAATACCTTATTGGAAGCCGAGGGTTTTTCATACAAATTTGCCAAAGATTTCATCAACTCCACCGTTGTCTTACACTGTGATAAGCTGGAAATCACAGATGATTCAAGACTCAATCTAACAGATCCCAGAGCCTTCCGATCAAGAACCTCCCATTCTTCATCTTTCATATCCAAGGGTTTGCTAGTAACCCCACCCAACGGTAAGTACAAATCTTTCTGATACAGATAGTCCTCAATCTGCATCCTCCATAATTGGTAGTTCTTGCAATTAAACTTTTTCATTCGTAGTTGACTGTTTTCTTCCATTGCTCAACTCCCACTCAAACAGAAACCCTGTGAGTAACCTGTAATCAAAACACACTACCCAGATCTACACCAATCTGTTAGTATCCCAACCAAAAGCTCTGATACCACTTTTTGGGAGGGGGTGGAGGTAAATCCAAGAACAAACACACCTATTCTAATTCCACCCGTTAGGATCTTGCTCCTCAGAAAGAGCACAGTATGATTACCAAATATAAGCAATTGAATATGCGGAAATAACCAAAAACACAAGTAACTAGAATTCACCAATAGCACAAAATATGAGAGACAATACACTATCTTGTATTAACACTATACAGAAAAGAATACATCAAAGAGCCGCCACACTCTTTCACCTTACAGAGATTCACCACACCTCAAGTGTACAGTAATTCTTCTCACACACACTCTCCTACACAAAAAACGGTCCCAACAACCAACTCACACACAGAATTGGTGTTTACCTCACCAACCAGTCAGTAATAACCCTGCCGGTACACCAAGCACTCTATAGCACTTCAAGCTGATCTCTCATGAACCTGTAACCTGCAATTCAAAGACCAAACTTACATGTAGATCCCCAATGAGCTTGCAACAACCTGCAACTCACAGATCTTACAACTAGAAGGAACTCTTCCTTTCTATCTCATGCCTTAAACAATACATGCCAATGGGTCTATAAATAGATCCCTAACTCAAACAATAACTTAGACTCTTAATTTAGACAATTATCCTCGCAGCCCAAGACTCTAACTGGTCTCAACATGCAAACTCTTCGTTCACTTAACTAACTGTTCGTGAAATGAGCAGTTCTGGAACACACAGGCGACCGACGTCGGTCCCTGCTTGTCTGGTTCTGCCGACGTCGGCTGACTTCCTGCCATCGCCGGTGGCCTTCTGCACTGGTCTCTACCGACGTCGGTCCTGCTGCCGACGCCGGTGCTCCTGGATCTCAGCAACCATTGTTCCTTCAGTTTGCAAAGGGTTGAAGCTTTTAGCTCCACAACCTAACAGAAGTGACTCTCACAAATGAGGGAGTCCAAGGAGAACGCAAAGAAGAAGTTGTCTAAGATAAGGAAGATCAAACTGAACCAAGGTTTGATGAGGATGTTGAAGAAATAGATGCACTCAAGTTATAATAAGAATTGAAAATGCTAGAAACATATTTTAGTCCATTGAAAGGACTACATACAACTGTACATCAACAAGATAAACTCAAGAATGAGATCAAATGAAGAAGGATTGGATGGTTTAGAGGATGACAACTATGAAGTAGTGAACAAGACTCTTGAACAAGGAATGGTAAGCATTAATGAGATGAATATTGTAGGTATGGAAAAACAAGAAGAGGTTGAACATCACAAGCAAATGAAGAAGGAAGAAGATGAGTCACAAGCACTCATGAATAATCATGGAAAGGAGAAACACATGACATCAAGTCAAGGTAAGCAAAAGACATGTTTATATGATAATATAGTAGCTTAAATAGGAGGATAAAAGCATGAGGAAGAAGATGGAACAAGTTTCCAAGATGCACATCTAAGAGACAAGCTAATGGAGAAAGATAATCAAGCTGATATGAAGCACAATACAACTAGGATGAAGACCAAACAAAGAATACAAGCTCTATACATGATTGAAGAGGCAATTTAGCCTCATGACATCCATGAAATTCATGTGAATGATGTTTTATATGGAGGTGTAATAGACAAAGAGGATGAAGAAGAGTATGAGACTTATGAATTAATTGAACAAGATGTGAAAAAATGGATAATGGAAATAGATAAAGAGTTGAGAAGAAAGAAATGGAATAAGAAAGTAAGTAATATAATGAATAATACCAAGAAGAATAAAATTGGACAAGATGGACTTGAGAAAAGCCATAAAGAAGATAGAAAAGAAAGACAAGTGAATCATAATTGGAAAAAGAGGAAGAAGGTGGCATTTGATTATTCTCCCCCTGGGGAGTATGATGCAGTAGCATCAAGCCAAATTAGCAAATTTTTAGTGTTAAAGGTTCAATTACATGATAAAATGTCTTAAAAAGGTCCTAAGGGTCTTATGAAGCCATGAGATGGCTTATAATTTGAATTGGAGGTTTTCCCTCCAAAATTGAAATTTGAATTTTCAAATATTGTTATAAGCCAAGAATGACCCAAGCAAGGTAAAAAGGTGGTCAAGAGTGAATATTGGTGTTAAGGATCATAAATCCTTGTAAGAGGTGTTATGAGTCATATATATGTCCATGGTCATAAGGTTAAGAGTTAAGTTTAGTCATGTTATCCAAAACCTCACGTTGAAGTAGTTATGGAAAAGAGGGTAGATGTAACCACTCAAGAAACCAACGTGAAGTTGGTGAAAAAAAATGGTACGTGAGTTGAGGGTTAGGAGAAGAGTAAAGGAGAGAGATATATATCCAAGAACAGGGAGGAGAGTCTGAGAATGGAAAATTGTATGAAACTCCTCAATGAAGATGATATAATCCTGTAATAGATCCATAATGTAATGATTTTGATGTTCTAAGGAATACGAAAAGAAATAATTCTATGTGTTTGTAGTCTTGAACAAGCATTATATTAGTATGAGTCTTATATTTCCTTTGTAAGGCCTTTGAGGCAATGTGTATGTTCTTCTTTGTGTTGAATTATAGGTTTGACAAAGTTTACAACCTTAAACTAGTGGAGTGTTGATCACAATCAAGAAAGAATGGTTTGTATAATGGTTTTAGAGTAAATAAACAAGAATTTATCATTGTATAAAGTTGGTAAATGTGTCAAGGACCTTGGGTGTCTAAATAAACAAATTAAGATGATTGGGAACTCAAGATAACATTCCTTGTTTTGAAACCCCTATTAACATTTATGACAGGTTAAGGTATGCAAGTTGTGTGAATATTTCCAAGGATACAAGTAATGGCTATGTAAGAATGGTGATTCATAGTTGGATGTTACTTAATTTTATGCTATATTAAGATGAAAAAACCCTATTTAGGTAAGCAAACATTTGTTGTTGTAGGAAGACCCCTGTTGTACACATAAGAAACCCTATTTTAGAAAGTATGGAAAGGACAACTCACTAAAAGAGATAATTAAGTATGATGTCAAGAGTTATTAATGTGTTGGGATAAAGAGAAATATATGGTAGGAGTTTAGAATAAGGGAGAGAATGTTTTAAAGGCAAATAGATGACAAACACCTATAACTATGTGTACCTTATTTTTGATATACAATCCTTGCAAAGAAGTGTTAAGGAATGAAGGTAGGTATGAAAGAGTGAATACTTGTGTGGTTAATTGAATATCATATTTAATAATGTAATTCAAGTGTGTATACTTTTATTTATAAATTTGTGATCATCTACATGAGAAATCATTGCATCAATTGAGTCACAGTCCCAACAATCATGACACTATTCTACACAATCACGTTCAAGAGGAGGTATATGTAATTAAAGGAGTGAATGAACATTAGGAGAGGAGATTTACTAAATTATTTAATGTGGAGAAACCTTTATAAATAACCCAGGTGAAGTTATGAAGGTTGGTGAATAAATATAGACCTCATAAAATGTTACACAGTCCATTGGATAGGGTACAAAATTTTGTGTTTGAACTCATTCCAAACAAATGAAGATTGCATAATGTTTGTAACCTATTGGATAAGTTATGAATTGATTAAATAGACATTTTGGAGGTCTCATAAGGTTTTGAAATGCATTTTAATTCTAGATATTGATTTTGGTATGCTCTCAAACTTGTGTCGACAAAGGAAAACCCTAATTTATGGTTTTGAAGATTTTGAGAGATTGAACCCTTAGAAAATTCCAAAAACTTGTAGTTTGGGGTAACATTATATTATCTTGAATATTTTAAAATAATAAAGGTTATACAGACCCTGTACAATGGTGTAGTAAGCCTGTAGGTGTGAATGGAATATAAGAGACCGAATGGGTGATAGGATAAAGAAGGAAAAGTGAAATGATTTGAGAGTGAGGTTGAAAGAGAGTTGTGTAAGATGAATGAGACAAAAGGGTATCCAAAAATATCATTAGTTTGAATTGGTTATCCATACATTTCCCTAACCTGCGAGTTTTATTAATTTAGAGAGCTAATTGAGGGGTGGCTTAAAGAAGAAAGTGTGTTGTGTCTTGGGATTTGTGTTAGGAGAGAAAATTAAAAGTTGTATGATCTTAATGGGTCCTAAAAAAATTATTGAGTTTATCATGAATGCTCATATACTCTCCTAGACAAGGGAATGGTTAGAACCCATGCACACACCACATTAAAATAGTACACATTGAATGCATAGTTTGAATGGTTAAAGTTAGTACATTTTTTATGTTGTCTGCATTCAGATAATTGTTTATGCATGTTAGTTGTTTGTTAGCTCAGTTTAATGCTTATCTAGAATTAATCATGTGTCATTGCATTAAGGATATTACGTGTACTTTTATTTTTTTATCACAATATAATTATGTTATATTATTTTAGTCATAATTATTAATATTTTTGTGAGAACATAAATTTGATTGATTAGTACCTAGTTACTACTGCATCTAGCCTAACCTAGACATTGTTTGGAAATAATAGATTCAATGGTATTAATCCATAATTAATGATTAGTGAGTTAATTGGTTACCTAGACACTAAGTGATTATTCATTTATTATTAGGTCATAGTAGTTTTAAGTCATTTAAGTAAAAGGAAAAAAAATAATTATATTGCATTATAATCAGGAAATGAAATAAATTAGAATAAAGTGAAAAAGAAAAACACAAAAAGAAAAGAATGGGAGGCTTTTAAAAAAAGTGGAAAATTTTAAAGCTTTAAAAAGAAAAATCATTATTTATGTAAAAAGAAAGAAAATGTGTAGCTTTAAAATGAGGGCGTGGCATGTAGAAAGGGGAGAGTAGAGAAGGAAGAGGGTAGCGTGTGAAGAGAAAGAGCACGAATTTGAGGAAGAAATTTGACAGAGCAAGAGAAAAGAGGATCTTTGGGTATTGTTTGGATGCCATTAAAAGGTTAGTGTTGTTTTAAATTCAGAAAAAATCTATATTTATTGGTGTCTGATATGCATAGTGAATTGTGTGAAATTTGTCAATCAAACCATGAGCCTTCATTTAGTAATATGTGTATTATGTCATAAATTATTAGGTATTAAACTTATTTCACTATGTGACATTATGGTATCAACATATCCTAATTACATTATGGTAAGACACAATATAGTACCATCAAGGACAAGAGGAAATTTGACAGAGCAAGAGAAAAGAGGATCTTTGGGTATTGTTTGGATGCCACTAAAAGGTTAGTGTTGTTTTAAATTCAAAAAAAATCTATATTTATTGGTGTTTGATATGCATAGTGAATTGTGTGAAATTTGTCGATCAAACCATGAGCCTTCATTTAGTAATCTGTGTACTATGTCATAAATTATTAGGTATTAAACTTCTTTCACTTTGTGACATTATGGTATCAACATATCCTAATACATTTTGGTAAGACACAATATAATACCATCAAGGACATGATATTTAAACATAGCTAATACACAAGTATAAATTATTGTGACATTATGGTATCAACATATCATGCTAAGCTAATTACATATCCTCACTAAGTCATATGTGGTATTTAGACATAAATTAAATATCATAAATTATCTATACAACTATTTATTATCAAGTATTAAACTTCTTCAACTTCATGACATTTGGGTAGTATGACAATGATCTAGAAAGTGATTAATTTCAGATTTCATGCATAATTTCTTAGCGTTAGCATTAGCAATCTGAATACTTAGTGACTAGCATAACTCTTTAGGGATTAAGTTTACCTAGCATTGGTGATCTGTATATATGCTCATAGGAGGAATTTTGCATAGCAATTTGGAAAAACATATTATTATCAATATCCCTAAACCAGTGTTGTAGATTATTGCTAAAGATATACAATGATTAATAATTAGCAATATTAGTCACAAATATATAATTATAATTAACATATTTCCAAACATATTGTCACTAAAGATAAGAATGTAGCACTAATAGTATTCTCAGATTATATCATATCTGACTTCATTATTATTGATAATGTTATTTACCTATGTCAGATGTTATTGTATAATGTACTAGAGTATTAGTCTAAAATTTAAGTTATACGGTTACCTATCTCTTTAGTGAATTATTTTTACCTTGTGTAGATATGCAACAAACCTATGTATTATGCAATAGTTGATGGTTATGATTGTGAACAATGATTTTATTATTCTTGTATTGCATTAAGAACATGTATATATGGCAATTTGGGAAAATTATAAACTGAGTGCAAAAATATTTAAATAAGCAAACTGTAGGTATTTGGTCTCCAAATAAAATATAAGAGTATATATATATATATATATATATATAAACAAGTTGTGTGGTTTATCATAAACAAACAAGGATCTGATGATGTTAGACTATGTTAGACTATGCTATACAGTGACACATATAGTACATCGATATATAGTTATATAACGATGAATATAAATATATCAAAGCATGGTAATATATTGATAATATATGTTCATTCTTAGAGTGATATATACTTAGTATTCAATAGTTTTACAAAAGAATTATTTATTCAGTGTGTTGTGGTGAACTGTATATATGTTATACATTAATTTAAATATACAAGTTCTTATAAATATCTATCTAGTGAATCATATTTAATGGGATAGTTAACGCCAACCAATAGGTATAAAATATTAATGGATACTAATACTCTGTTGAACCAATAATGTTTATAATGGTTATTGTTATTAGTATATGATAAACCAGTATAATACATAGATGCAAAGATAAATATATAGAGTGATTGTGTATATCGAGATGCTATGCAGGGTGATTACTTATGTATTATTTATAGACTATATATATTAAGGAGATACATATAAACTTATTCAAAGAAATATATGGATAAATAATGGATTTAAGATAGTGAGAAATCCACGAGATTGAGTATGTGTGCCTTAATATAGTTCACATTAACATAATATGAGTTAATGTGAGATTGAAAATAATTGATAATATAAGTACTTAGATAGATGTGTAACATTATATACGATTAATACATACATGAGTTACCGAAATAATGTTAAAAAATTTGACATTATATTGTTAAATATTATGGATATACCTGATGTGGATATATGATGTTAGATTTACATAACTTGATATTCCTTGGTAATTCATATATCCATAATATACAACATAATAAATAATAATGTAACTTTTATGTGATATTTAACAACATAAGTGCTTTGATGACTATTACATATTTAACATTATTAAGTACACCTATACTATTAATCACCCATATGAGTTAGATGATTTAATACTATTATATTAAATCTTGCATACTTAATATCTGGCATGCCTTAATATAATTTGTCTGTTAGTTCATTGTCCATCATGCAGTATGTTAATATCTTTCAGTATGTGAACATATGTATTTATGATTTTATGCGAGATTGAGCAATACATAACCACCATGTAAAATATAAGTTTGGATTTAAATTGCATCAGATTTTAAATGAAAATTTTGGATAATGTATAGCTAATATATTTCATGAGCTTTGCATGTATTGCATGTTTGGATTTAACTAGTAAAGGTTATTAAAATCATATGAAGTCATTGATTAGAATTTTAATGTGACTGTTGACTTTTATAGTATTTATATATTGATGAGTGCTTGTATGTGATGCATAGTATGAATACATTTAATATGTACAAGCGTGTGTATATATAAAATATATCTACATATAGTTTTAAGTATTCATATAAATATATATAACATATATAAGTGTATTGGATCATATGCCTATATCTATTAGTTAATGGATTGTTAACATAAGTCATAGGATTTTGAGGTATAAGAAACTATAACCATATGAATACATTCTCTTAGAAATGTAATAAGTTGTTTGAATTATGTTCATATGAGGTATAACTTGGGTTATGAGTTATCCGATTTTCTAAAAATATTAAGACTGGCAGTTTGAAATTGAGAAGTGTGAACATAAAAAAAAAGATGGATTATGATACTAATGCTTGACATAGAACATACTATATTTACGTCTACTTATGGGAATTAAAATATGTAATATAATATATATTATACCTGATTGGTATAATTTGTTCTTGTATGCTTACTATTTATGTGATAAATAATATGGTGGAGATTCATTCATACATTTGATGGACTAAATGTATGCATTTTGATTATTCTTGTGTTATAATGTTTGTGTCTGCTAGTATAAAGTAATATGTATGAATTTATTGGTTATATATATGTTAAAAAAATCTCACATTACTGGTATTAAGTAAGTAGTGAGATAGACTTCACTAAATTACTAGCATCACCAATGCCAAATAAAGGCAATCCAATTATGTAGTGTGTATGAAATTGACTAATCCTAAAGATTTTGTCAAAATTAATGTTAGTTAGACATTATCATTTCATATGTATGATTTACATGTTTTTGCGATATCATTTTAGAATAGATTTCTTTATGGTACACTGCATGTTCTTAGAAATCATACAACACACAGGTACTAGCTTATCTCTCTAGATTCTTGCACCATCACTATCTACCAATCCATGAAAGGAGGGCCATTATTTGATGTGGGATTGTGTGGGGGATTGATGGTCCATGTTTGGGTGAATAAGCACTTAGATGATGCTCTCCCTCCCCACAATAGTACTTATTTGAAGATGATACTTGAGATTGCCATATATACTTAAGTTTAGGAACTCTTATTCTATGGAGCCTTATATCTTATACATTATATTGTATTAGTTACTATTGATAAATTAATCTAATGAGATGTAATTATTTACTCATTGTACATTGATAACAATAGTTATATGTTTGTACCAGCTATGGTTGAACATCTATAATTAATTTCTATATTAAGTTATGATGTGTTTCATATAATGATAGTGGTCAGTGATGGATATATATCATATGCTTATTTTACAGTTATCATACTTAGAGTGTTTTATCTGTATCACTAAGTAGATTCTCATTGTGTAATCTAATGAAAGAACACATTGATTTTTTTTTAAATCATGTTATTCTAGGTAGATCCTAGTGGGGACGTTACATCAACCAATGTTTGGGCATGAGTCACATGCAATGATTTAAACTGGAAAAAAATAGTATGTGAGATATCTCTTTGTCCAAGTTGTGGTTTCATAGGTATTATTACATGTTCTCCACCTACACCACCTAATCTATCAACACCTACTCCTACACCTAGTCCCATTGACTAGCTTCCAATTATATAACCTGTCAATATAATTCATCAACTCTCTGGCCCTCCATAAGGTATGACACTCTAGTTTATTTCATGGGATAAAAAATATAATCATACTATTCCACCTAAAAATTGAATCTATCTAGCATTCTTGAGACATCATGCATATTGAAATAAAATTAGTGCAATGTTGCTTTCATCATCATGATCCAATACGCTGACACTATCAAAACAAAAATAAATAGTCAAAACACTAAAATAAATTTGAAACATTTAATATAGAATTTAAAATATGTATAACACATATTTTACTTGGATCTATATGAGCCTCATCCACCATAAGAGTTGCATCATGCATATCTACAACTACACCACCTTCTATTATTACTGCTATTGGTGGGTATACATGTGCTATATATTATATTACCCATAAAACTACCCACCTTTAAACAAATCCTACATCATCTAATCCTATCTTTATTATTGGGAAATCTAACTCATTGTCATTATTATCCCTATATCTCCTAGTTTTGGTGGTAATAACTCTTTTACTCACTAGGGGCATCACTTATATTGCCTTTGCACTAATTTGATTGGAGGTCTATCCTACCTCCACCCAAACTATTTAGTGACTCTTTGATACTAAAATTTATAAAATAATCCATGATGATCCTAATTCCATTATTTAATTTGAATCCTCCTTAACTCTATATCATCCATGGGCCATCTTAGGTGCTCTCTATATGGATGCAATGGAATTTCACCCTTCTACAAACAATCCATCATATGCCTATATCTAGTAATTCCATATGACTTAAGCATCCTTAAATAAAAATATACCCAACATGTTTCACATGGAATATCTAATCACCATCCTTAACTAGTAACCCACCTATGCTGGTAACTATCATGTGATCATAGGCTTAAACCTGCAAAAGTGTATCTAAAAAATTCCCACCACTTTGTGTCTCTTGTGTAAAAAGATATAAATCCATATATGAGTGAGTGATAATTATCTACCCACATGAATAAAATGTGTGGTGCTCCTTATTATCTTGTATAATTCATCACTATTTTTTCCAAATTTGTATTTATTGGTGAATTAACCTTAATTAAGATGAATTGAATATAACAAATAAGAATGTTTTAAATGACTTTTTGATAAGTAAATTTAAATTAAATGACTTAAATAAATAAGGTAAAAAAAAATTTAAATAATACTAACTATGAAATATAAACATAAACTTATCTATTTATGTCTTATTATTGACTATGTTGACTGACATACAATGGAAATATGAAAGTAGGAATTATATCTACAGGTGCCTAGAAGCTAGATCTATGATTGAATAAGGACATGATAGGTAGATATAGTACATGATTGACTCTTAAAACCATCCCAATTGGTCAATCTTATATTTTAAATAAAAATATTAAATTTAGGTTACAATTATGTGCGATAATTTAAGTTGGTTCTATAAGTATAGATTTTACAAGGTTGAAACCCTAGTAGGGCATTCAATGACTCAAAACCTATAAATAGAAAAGGGGGAGTGTAATGGGATGAGTTAATCCCAATCACCCCTAAGATGATTGAATGTTGCCTATATATCCAATACTCCAAGGAGGGAATTAGGTCCATGCAGTTCTCCCACCTATATTGCTTTGTGTAATTATACACATTTAAATACATGAATGCATATTAAAATGTCTTGAATAATTGATCATGATTTGCTTAAGGTTGGATAAAATAGGATTTAGACATGGTTGAAGACTGATTTTAATGATCAAAATTAGAATTGGGATGAATAGGGAGTTTCTACTCAGTGTGCACTTATGTAAATATGCCTGTGTATTAAAATTACCAAGTGATGTAATAAGTGACTTGAGTGTGAATTTATAGAAATAAAAAATGGTAAACCACACACTAGGAAGCCTAAAAACACAAAATACGAGATAATAGAGGGTTTAATTTCAAAAAGTGACCATCAAAGGATAAAGGATAGAAACATCCCATAATGACAGGAACACCTCCCACTCTTATTCCTATTGGATTATGTTATCCCTTAAGGGAAAATGTTGGGTTTTGGATCTGAGTTAAGTCATACAAATGCATAAGGGAATTTTTAGCAATTAGAACATTTATGTAAGTGAAAAATGATAATTAGAAAATAAATAGGCCTTCATAAGTGTTTGGGATAGGGTGAGGTATAAAAATAATTATTAATTAAGTGCACAAGTTAATTAAAGTGGAAAATGACCAAAACTAACATGATCAAGTATGCATGACCAAATTTAGGTTACTACATTGCCACCCCAACTGTTATTTTAGAAATGAAATTGTTATAATAAAGGAAATATATACCTTAGTGTGTAAGACACACTTTGTCTTTAAGTTGGTAATCCAATCGTGCAAGGAACCATAGTCTTTGGCAAACCCTACAAAACACATGAATTAGTTACTTTATTCTTTTTAAAACTGAGATTTGAAAAAGATTGATTTTTAAATTTGAAAATACTTGAATTTGAAACTTTCTTTAACTTGAAATTTTAAAAGTGATTTAACTTTTAAAATTTGAAAATATTTAAATTTGAAAATTGCTTGATCTTTTTAAAATTTGTAAATGCTTGAATTTGAAAAGAGAGCAAGGGAAGAATACACCCTGTATATGTGAAACCAATGTTATTTTTGTGACTTTGCTTGGATATGATGCTTCCTTCAAGCATATGAGAGATTGAATCTTCCTATGAAGCACTTGGATAATATTGGTTCCTTAATTAAACCAATGCGTTCCCTCAAGCCCCAAATTGAATTTTCACTAGTAGAATATAATCAAAATCCATTTAGAGATTCAAAAAACTCAATTTAACTCAACTGGTCTTTATAACCCCAAGACATGAGATGTGTTAAAATCCAAAATGGATTTATAGACATAATGCTAGAGGGCATTGAACCTCCAATTTATGCATTATACACTTAAACTGAGTAAACCACTACATATGGATTGTATATTAAATTACTATTTTTTTATTAAATACATGATTAAAAGAGAACTGAGTACACTCATGCTCCTACCATGTCCATAAATTAGAAAATAGTATTGAAATTCTGAAAAATAACATAGTGTGCATGAATCTCTATCATGCCCCATTGATAAATGTAGAATTTGTAATTGTATGTAAATTCCAATTAGAAATTTTGTTTGAAAAATTGTGCATAAACCTATATTATGTACTTAAAACCATATGAATTTTTTTTTATCTTTAAATATGTGTGTATATGCCCCCATAATATGTCCAATGAATGAATTTTAAACCATATCACAACTTTTAAAACTGTATTTTATACCAAGATTTATATTTGGTCTTGAAAAGGCATGTCTCTTATATGAAAATCCAACTAAAAATCCCCCATTTTAAGGTGAGGGAGTTGATCCTGAAAGTTACTCATCTCAAAATAAAAGTTAATTTGTGACATGTGTAGTAAGATGTAATCATTGAAAAATAAAGCATTTTTGGAAGGTATGCTAGGATATTAAGATTTACACCATTTGAATATTTGTATGTAACATGTGAGACAAATCATATAAAAATATATCAATGAAGCTCATATAATTAGAATGTATAAATAGTATATTATATTAGTAGTGCACAACATGGATCATGGAACTCATCTAACTTAACAAGCTCAACAAGCACACACACAAAAAACACAAAGATAGACTAGAGGGCCAGTGGTCTCACATAAGGGACATGTTCAAATGTTATAAAGTGAAATATTTTACATAAAACGAACATGAATAATGTCACAAATAAGGGATAGGTTCAAATATTTCACACAACATAGGGCTAAGGGCTAAAATCAATGGACATGTTTAAATGTCACACACCCCAAATAAGATCTCATAGAGATAAACAAGTTTTCAAACAAGGGCCAAGGGTTATATGTCAGGATCTTGCTCCACCAAAAGAGCACAATATGATTACCAAACCAAGCAACTTAATATGCAGAAATTAACCAGATTCACCAAGTAACTAGAATTCAGAATAACACATGATATGAGAGACAATACACAACTTGTATTAATACTTTACAGAAAAGAATACAATAAAGAAGATGCCACTTCTTCTCCACCACCTCTTCAGAGGCTCGCCACACCTCAAGTGAATAGTAATTCTCTCCTCAAAGCTCTCCCTCTCAGGTCCCAACACCCAACTCAAAATACAGAGTTGGTGTTCACCTCCTATGCTCCACGCACACCACAAGTGCTCCATGCACTCCACAAGTACTCCACGTACTCCACAAGTACTCAAGGTACTTCAAGTAGATCTCCCATGAACCTGCAACAACCTGCAATTCAACAGACCATACTTAAGGAAGGAACTCCCTTGCCTTCCTCTTTGCTCTATCCGAGTACACACCTGTACTCCAAGTAGATCTTGCCTGATACTGCTCCCTATTGTGTTGCTATCCTATCTGATCTTGCACACCTGCAAATCAACTTGGTTCTGCACACCTGTGAACCTTGACCTTGCACACACATACACCTGCAGATCAATGATCTTACTTACCATGTAGATCTCCTATATAGGCCATGCACCTGTGACCAAGATCCTACATACATGAAGAATCCTGCTGACTCTCCAAAACCAGCACCCACCTGGTACTGTGGAACTAGGAGGAACACCCTTGCTCACCTCTCACACAGAAGGAACAAACTTTGCTCAGCTCAAACTAGAACACTTTTCCAATACAACCATGAGTCTATTATATAGATCTCATCCAAACAATAATTAGACATCTAATTACAATAATTAGATCCGTAGCTCTCAGTCTAAAAATAGCTCTAATCATGCAAACACTTGGTTCATTAGCTAACTGCCCGTAATAAGCTCGCAGTCAAACCACACAGGTGACCGACGTCGGTCCCTGTCTGCCTGGAGGTGACCGACGCCGGCTGACCCATGACCAACGTCGGTTGCTTCTCTTCACTCTACTACCGACGTCGGCTGATCAGACCGATGCCGGTTGCTCTGACGCTTAGCAACCTTCAGCAACCCCTCCAATAGCCTTCTCCGTGTTTGCATCAGTGAAGCTTTTAGCTCCACAACCTAACAATCTCCCACTTGGAGATAAACAGCTGCACTGTACCTGTACCTGTACTCTATCTAATCTATTTCCTAGTTTGTATCCCTCTTCAAGCTCAATCCTGAAGACAACCCACCACACAACCTGTGATGTACCTCCTGTCATCTGAGTACTCTGCCACATCTGAACCTACAAATCCATGTAGTGAAGTCCTGAACCTGCATGTATACCTGCTACTGGTCCCTCTCAAATACCTGAGAACCCACTTCCCCGAATTGGCTCCTAACTCTCTGACAGCTCCCACTGCATGGGAATACTCAGGCCTATACCAGACCTCATGTGATTTCAAACATTGTACCTGTCCAGCCCTTAGTGTGCTCTGGCTCTGCATCCTGAACCTCACCAACACCTGATTCACATCAGCTCCCACTTGAGACAAAATCAACCGGTGATCTCCATGTCTCCCATGTCAAAGAATTTTGCTGCTCCAAACTCTTCCTGACATGCCACTGAACTAATCTTACCATTAGCTCAGCAAAACCCTGTATGTACAATCCTGCTAGCAAAACATACCATCCACATACAGCAACAGAATGATGTCATGACTCATCATCCACCTGGTAAGGCAAACCACAGTAATTACCCTGACATTGACTGAAGCCATGCTTCATCTTCCACCTGTCAAAACCTGTACCACTGTCCTGCAGCTCCTCAAGACCATATACCTGGTCTTTCGTCTCACGTATCCATTCTATCTATTCTTCAACTAAGGTATCCATTCGTCTCTATGCTTTCTCACCACCGGCAATCCTACCAAAACACACCTGTTTGGTTCTCCTCCAAGGAATCACATCCTCATCCATGCCAAGCTCACACCTATTTCCTGGATCCTTCTTGCTCTACAATCAGCAACATGTATAAAGAAGAGGAACAATGAATTTGAGGGCCTACTTACGTCTTCAGTCCTCTGTATGGGTGTTTGAGACTCCTTGACAACGTGCTGTCCACCCAAAATTCATTACAGTGACCGACCTTGGTCACTCCACAGTCTGCATCTGACCGACATCGGTTCCCATGCATCTGTCCCTGACTACCGACCCTGTAGACATCAGTGTCCCTGCTGCCGATGTTGGTCCTCCTGACCGACATCGATCTTACATACTGCTGACGTCGGTCCCATGACCGACGTCGGTCTTAACCTGCCCGACATCGTCAGCTTTGGTCTGCACATGACCGACATTGGCACCTGTCTGTTTGATGCCGGTTCCTCCTGACCGACGCCGGTACCTGTGTTCACCTGTGAGTGATGACTTTTTACCCGTGAGCTCCTTTGAATCAAAACCCATGTCCAAATTGCCCTGCTTAGAAGTATCCAGCACCATCCACTGGTTTCTGTTTGCCATCTCCTCCAAGTACACCAAGGATTTCCAGTTCTTAAGCCTGTCAAATATATCTGTCTTTCGCTTAAGAACATGCATCTCCTTTCTGCTCATGTGACCAAGCCTACGAAGCCACATCTCCGCAACAGAAGAAGAATTAGTAATATAAACAAGTAGATAAAGAATACCTATTTTCTTACCACCAGTTAATTCAAGTGCATCCACTGTGAGAGTTCTTGTGCATCTATCATCACCCAATCTTTCTAAAGAAATTAGCCATATCTCCAAACCTAGGACCTGCATGACCTTCATCAACACCTGTGTGTTGGCTGCCTGCAATTTCAGCTTCACTTCCCCTTTGCCAATTCTTTGGCAAGGCTCACCATCTCCTCTACCTGGGGCTGCATGGAAAGAGGCAACCGAATCTTTTATCCAAGATTCAACTTTATCCAAGAAACCTTCTAAAGCATCCTGTGCAACAACACCTGCTACATCTGCTTCTTCAGTTTCTTCATGCTGATCTGCTACCAACCAACAATAATCTTTTACCTGCTCTTTCTTTCCATAGGACCGTGAGTGACCATCTGTGCTTTTCAACTCCTCCATTCTTAGCTTACTTTCATCTGCCATTGCTCTACTCCCACTCAATCAAAAACCCCTGAGAGTGACCTGTAATCAAAACACACTACCCAGATCTAAACCAATCTATTAGTATCCCAACTAAAAGCTCTGATACCACTTGTCAGGATCTTGCTCCACCAAAAGAGCACAATATGATTACCAAACCAAGCAACTTAATATGCAGAAATTAACCAGATTCACCAAGTAACTAGAATTCAGAATAACACATGATATGAGAGACAATACACAACTTGTATTAATACTTTACAGAAAAGAATACAATAAAGAAGATGCCACTTCTTCTCCACCACCTCTTCAGAGGCTCGCCACACCTCAAGTGAACAATAATTCTCTCCTCAAAGCTCTCCCTCTCAGGTCCCAACACCCAACTCAAAATACAGAGTTGGTGTTCACCTCCTGTGCTCCACGCACACCACAAGTGCTCCACGCACTCCACAAGTACTCCACATACTCCACAAGTACTCAAGGTACTTCAAGTAGATCTCCCATGAACCTGCAACAACCTGCAATTCAACAGACCATACTTAAGGAAGGAACTCCCTTGCCTTCCTCTTTGCTCTATCCGAGTACACACTTGTACTCCAAGTAGATCCTACCTGATACTGCTCCCTGTTGTGTTGCTATCCTATCTAATCTTGCACACCTGCAAATCAACCTGGTTCTACACACCTGTGAACCTTGACCTTGCACACACATACACCTACAGATCAATGATCTTACTTACCATGTAGATCTCCTATATAGGCCATGCACCTGTGACCAAGATCCTACATACATGAAGAATCCTGCTGACTCTCCAAAACCAGCACCCACTTGGTACTGTGGAACTAGGAGGAACACCCTTGCTCACCTCTCACACAGAAGGAACAAACTTTGCTCAACTCAAACTAGAACACTTTTCCAATACAACCATGAGTCTATTATATAGATCTCATCCAAACAATAATTAGACATCTAATTACAATAATTAGATCCGTAGCTCTCAGTCTAAAAATAGCTCTAATCATGCAAACACTTGGTTCGTTAGCTAACTGCCCGTAATAAGATCACAGTCGAACCACACAAGTGACCGACGTCGGTCCCTGTCTGCCTGGAGGTGACCGACGCCGGCCGACCCATGACCGACGTCGGTTGCTTCTCTTCACTGTACTGTCGACGTCGGTTGATCAGACCGATGCCGGTTGCTCTGACGCTTAGCAACCTTCAGCAACCCCTCCAATAGCCTTCTCCATGTCTGCATCAGTGAAGCTTTTAGCTCCACAACCTAACGTTATACACAATAGACAAGAAATATTTGATCTACTATGTACACGTAAAAACATCAATGTAACATAGAACTAGAAATGTAGTCTAAATCATGCATATGTAATGTGATCATATCCTAGAAAATATAATATTCATGTACACTATGTAAGATAGCGATGTTACCCATACATTTGAAAATATTATAAATATAAATAGTATAGGAGTCACATAATGATAACACCCATGAATAATATAACGTATGTATAATATGCCCCTAGTCTAGCATGACTACGGGTAGAGGCAAATCCAATACCTTGATCCTTGTAAAGTTTGTTTGTCCTACTTAACACTCATGAATACTAGTGAAATGCATGTATGATATAGAAATAATATGTTTTATACTAATTATGAGATAAATAACATATTGCAAAGATGTAAAATATATTACTAATCATGCTTAGGTCTTGATTTTGGATTTTTTAGAATATTTTTAATTTTTTTGTCATTTTGCATATATTTGAATTTCTTCATACTTTTGAATTTAGAAATTAGAAACATTAAAAAATAGTGTCAATCAAAGGTTTGAAAGTATAATAACTAAGATAAATATGAACAATCCATGACATGTATCAATGTGAGATATGCTAGAAAAGGTTGTGTGGCCATATATGAGCAATATACCCCCATTGTAACATTAGGAAGCATGAAAGAACAAAAATAGTATGTGTTGATGATCAACATCCCCTATTCTCAGAATGGGGACCCTCCTTTCTTCAATTTTTGAAAAGTGCCCAAGATGTCAAGCATGTTAAATCATTTTACTGCATGGAGAATTGAATTAATTTACCAGTGCTTGTGATTTTGTAATTTTTAGTCAATCATTAATTTTAAAATAAGGATTAATACCTAGACATATTCAAAATTATTGCAAGTCTTCTTTGAGTTTTATTCAACAATAAATTATTGACCATTGATGGTTCAATGATGCGTAAAAAGACTCTCACTAAGGAAGTGCAACCTATCTCTCTAATAAACATAAACATAATAAGCTTTGCAGGATTTCATTAGAATAACATTATGTTTTGTTTAAGGTGTTTGCTTGCAAAATTTTTCTTTAAAACTATTTTAATTTTCTTAAGACAGGAAATGATGTCTTCTAGAAGCTAACTTAGTCTCTCACTTGACCTTGTAGGATGTCAAATTAAAGTTGTGATCGATGATGCCTCACAAGATGTCAAAGTTTAGACTAAAGCTTAAAAGGATAAGATTCCACCTCTCTGAGCTTTGCAAAGCCTTAACGATTCATCACATCCTACTTAAGACACCAGGAGATAATCTACCAATTCTGCATTATGTGGCATCATCTAGAGGGCTCACAAAGAAGCTAACCATTGAAATTTAAATCCTAAGGTTATGTGTCATGATCTTATCCACCACAAGCAAGCCCATTAAATTTGAGTTACCACATGTACCCCATGCATCCCACCATAATGCAGAAGCCCATGATATGCTACCACATGTCTTCATGGCAACCAACCAGACCCAAGCATCCTTCCAAAGTGATGTGTGTCCCCCTTAGATTCATATGAGGTTAATACATATCCATACCATGTTGCATCCATCTAAAAGTCATGAGTGCTTGTAAAGTTGACATGTAGTTTCACCCAATCTGTTTGATCAAGGTTTGATGGTATATAATTATCTAAGGTACCTTCCAAGAATGACACTTGGTAGGAGAATAAACAAAAGCCTATGAAAGAGATGCATGTCCCCTTTGGGCCTGTGTGATGATGTCACATATCATTCCCATGATGTTCCTATCTAAGAACCATAAGATCATCTATAAAAAGGATACATGTCTCCACCTAAGCCATCTGATCAATGCTAAGTTACCAATAGTTATCCAAAAACCTTCTAAGAGAAAAACTTGGCAAAAAAAAGCTGAGTGCCTATGAGAGTGACATGTGGCATTCTCATGACTAATTAAAGATGGAAAGCACCATCTGATAAATTAATACAAATCAAAATATGCCACATGGTGAGATATAAATGAGTCATCATGCAAAGCTACATTTTGATAGTCTACGAGGCAATCAAAAGGTGCCATATGTTCAAATTTTAGGCCAACAAGGTAGCTTAGTCATATTTAAGCCTTGTGAGTACCTAGATGTATCTAAGGTGGTAGCCACATGCCAAAATATGACAATGTTTAGATTTAAAGATAAAATTGATGGTAAATCAAAGGCAAATTAAAGATAAATTTGAATTCTTGTATAATTAATTACCAAAAGTAATAGATCGAAGATTATTTCAAATATATGCAAGGTTGACAATATTGCCATTAATACGACATGAACTAGGATCACCATCAACATTACATTAATTAGAGAAATATTTCAAAAGGATATATAGTCAAGGGTATTTCTATTTTCATTTCAAAGCTATACATGTTTACTTTCTTTATTGTCTACATTCTCACAGTTCGAGGCTATTTTCAAATCACACTCCCAATAGTCATTATCAGAGCTCAAAAGTTACAGAAGGATATGAAAGATATTGATTTATACCTGGAGTATTATAAGAAATGGAATAATTAGGTCCTTCTACTCTAGGTAAGAGTAGCTCCCTTGGGAATGATGGCTTTTTGTTCTAGTATGGTACTTTTGTCATCTTCAAAGACATTGAATTCATTCCTAAGGCCATAGCATTTGGCAACATGCACTACAGTAACATTTATTTCAATGTAGAAGTAGCTAGGGATGTTGATGAGGATGATACTATGCCTCATATAATACAAATATATTTAGATATCCTCACCATCAATGCAATTGGTCTCCATAACGTTACAACTAAGATAAAGGTCATGCCATGCACTGACCTAGTTTATGGTATCTTTGGGTGGTCAAAATGTGAAGACAGGCTACTTAAATCAATATATCAAGGTCTCCCTATTGTTTTCATAGTAGGAACAAGCTTTGAAAACTATTATGACCTTCCCTTGCCACATATTAAATATAACCAAGTCATCATCAACAACTAGTATGAAGTGCACTCCTTGAAGAAGGTCTTGGATTCATGGGTGACTGACCCAAAAGGAGCTATTATCATGGATGATCAAGGAAACTTACCCATCCAAAAATTTAGACAAGGGGTTAGAATTATCCTAACCCTCATGAACAAAATGTTTGGAAATCCACACATTGCTTATGTAGACATAAGGGATATTTCATTGATGTAGATTATCTTTGAAAACCAGTAGATTTACCACTTGGGGAAATCATCAACAACAATTCGGTATATGCAATTAAAGACACTTAAAATAATGGTGCCCCATTCTTCATGATGAGTTACTTGTTGGATGTAATCTTTAAAACTTCTCAACTAGGTCAGAATTTATGGTCTCTTGAATGATAAGAGGTTGTGCTCCAACTCTTCTTTGCAATGCATATTCATCAATTTAGATGTGACATAAGATTGATTGAAAAAGAGTTATACCTAGTGGTTTATAAGTTGATCACTGAATGTGAGATGTAGGGGGTTCCACCTAAATTTAGGCAAACCTTGAGAGACATGGGTAGTTACTGGTTATACCCAAACTACACAATCATAAGAATAGAGGGAGTGATGGTAACTCTTCTTAGACTACTGAGGTTTATGCCAATGAAGTTGGATGAAGAAGAAATAGCCTATCAACTTCTATATGGAGTTGATGGAGTCTTCAAGAATAAGAATAAAATATCCCCCCCATAAGGCCCCTTACAAATAGGGGAAGACCAAAATTACCAAATGGCATGACATTATTGTAGCTGCTAGGCATGGGGATTCATACCTATTGCCTAAAGATGACTTCAAACCATGGGATACTAACAATGTCATTACCAAACATCAATTCAAATTCAATAAATATGTAGCAATGGATTAAAAGCATCAAGAAGAAGTTTATGAGTAGATATACAGAGATGCTTTGAATGATGAGGTGGTGCTCTGGAATAATACAAAGAAGAACATTAAACTAGGGATGAGACTAGATAAAGAGAAGAAAAAGGAAGATATTGTTAGGTATTAGCCACCACCAACCCATGGGATCATGTTTGATGTTGATTATGAAGAAGGAAAAGATGATGAAGAGGACAAAGTTCCTCTTATTAAAAAATAGACCAAGGAGGCCTCCAGAACTTGCCACTTCAAGTGTCCAAGATTTACCTCCAAGCATTTATCAAGGAGGATCTAGCAGTCATCCTCACCCCTCCCAAGGGACCACACTAATATTTGCATCTGATATGGGAGATACTCTATAGAGCTTAAGTTAGCCTAACCCCACTGCCATTGACCTTGAGGAATTATAACAAGGTATTGAGCTCTTTATGGAAGAATTATAGGCACTGATCAGGAGGAACATTGAGAAGGTTTACAAAAGGAAAAGGGATCCTAATACCACCATGACTACTATTGATACCACTAGCACACCTATGGATCCCAATGTAATTCCCACTACCTTATTTTCTAATAGTAAGTACTTTTGCTTCTATGTTTTCTCCTCCCACAATTATTTCCCCATTAGCTTCAACATCATCAGCCTTTGCAACTACCACTATGGGACAAACTAGTAGTTCCTCAGGATTTACCATCCCCTACTTCATTTTCCATGACAATACAAATATTTCACCTTCATCAAGTTCCCAATGCACTAGTGCTAGTTAGGTTGTAGGTTCCACTCCTTCCTAGGTAGCCACAACGAGTGTATCACTTGCTATTGGTTTACCTGCATCAAAAATGCCATTAAATCCCATTTTAAAACTATTCACCTTCCCAAATCCACCTTTGCATACATCCCCATTCAATATTACTATGGCTACAAAGGTGAGTGTGCCTCCAAAATTACCCTAATTTGTTCTAAATATGGGCCCTGTAAGAACTCTATTTGGCACACTTGGGTAGATAGATTGACAAACTTACCTCATATTCCTGCTATATATTTAGCCTCTACCTCAACACAAGCACCCCCATTATGGCCACCTCCAACAAAGCCAACACCTACTATTGTCGCAAATTAGGTAAGATACATTAGACTAGTAGTAAGACAAGAGAAGCCTTAGGATGTCCTCTCTACACCAAAAATTGGCATGAGATTTGATGCTTATATGAGTACAATAGAAAAAGTGGTGAGGAGGTACATTGAGCAGCCATAATCTATCTCAGTTGTGGCCCATGAAAGTGAAGAGTCTCTCTTCATTGTGACAAAGAAGAAGAAGGTTAGCCTAGGTGAATTAGATGAATATGTAGAGGAAATTGTGTCTATGGTCCAAGCCAATGCATAATCAATAGTGGCCTTAATGAAAGGCATGTAACAGGAGATGAGAAGACTGAGGTAACAAGAATTACCTATAGTGCCAGAAGACACTACTATTTAGGTAATTAATGTAGTCATCAAAATCTTCAATTTATACAAGGTCATGAAGAAAAGATAAGAATATGGGACTCTATAGTATAATGTGATCATTAAATTTGACCAAAAACTTGTACTCTATGATGCCAAGTTGGAAAACCTATTTATGATTGTAAGGAGCAACAAGTTCCTAGACCTCAAGGTATTACCTCTTAAAGACATCATCCTGATTCAGACGATAATGATGAAAAGAAGGAGGATATTGAAGAGGTGGATGAAATATGTTAAGGATGTAACTACATCCTTAGAGAAAATAAAATTCAATATTGCCCTCTTGTTGAAGGATGTTATGGTCACTAGGGTGACCAAACCTAATGGTACCTTCATGGATGAGTAGGAATCTAGGGCTCAAATGAAGGTGTTTGTCTCAAAGTTCCAGCAAGATATAGCCAATGTAAAAACTACCACTGAGGTAATGAACATTGTGGCTTTTGCCAACCAAAGGCTAGAGAGAGTCGAGGCCATTGAAGAAGCATTACAACCCATACTTGTAGAACATGTTAGGCTCATTTAAGAAATGCCTGACCTATTTCAGCCTATGATCCTAAATTTTGGCCAAATTGACCAGGATTACTCAACATGATGGAAGTTTAGACAAAGGAAGAGGTAGAGAAACAAAGGTAGCAACAACAAGCTGGTCAACAACCTCATCCATGACCTTAAAGAATATTCAGCTTTGTTTTGTAAATTTAAATTTATAATATTCCATTGTAATATGTGACATTTTATCTGCCTAGATACATTTGGGCATCTTTTAATGTGCCCACTTGAACTTGTATAGGCAATTTTAAAGCCTATATATAGGGGTATCCCCTTTAATTGTAAAATAGGAACAATTGTTATAGAACTAATACAAAGGAGCTAAGAATTCAAGAGATTGTCTATATGATTTATTATGTATTTTTTAGTTTTTGACTCTCATGCTTTTAGATAATTAATGGTTTATTTTTTTCTAACTAATCTAGAAAAAACATCATTGTATGCATCTCTTGGTTTGAGTTTAACACTAGGCTAACAAATCTGCTAGTATATGTGCTATGTTTTCATCTTGATTGTAGTTGAATGTGTTTATGCAATTTAATGTGAATGAGTAACTTTTTTACAATGTATGCTTCTATATATATTCATTTATTTTAATTTGAAGCTTTAATTACGTTCATTTGGCTTTGAGTATTATGCTAGGGTTAGTGATTGCTAGTTTTATATGTTTTTTTCTTAGAAGTTGGAAGAATTGATACCTTTAACCATCTAAAGCAAACTCTCTTTTCTACCTTACCCTATTTACCTTTAGATATAACTCATGACTCACTTTAGTTTATCTCATTTTGTAAATATTCATGGTTTGTTTATGTTTGGTAAATAATTGGCAAATTTAGAACAATTTCACAAAGATTAGCAAGAAATAAAGTGTCACTATGTAATATCTATTGTCCTTACAACAAGGTCTGCTTGTAAACTTACAAGTGGTGACCATATCTCTTCTATTGTGCTATTTACAGTAGTAGTTGTGTAAACAACCCAAGCACTGAGTCTTCTAGGACTTAAAATTGAGTTTATTACTTCCCCCTATTCCCTAGTGATATATGGATCACATTAAGTGCATCATCAAGAAGGGAAACATTGGTGCTAGAAGGAGGGCCTTATGCAATTAATTTCATGCATCTTAGTGAAATTGTAGTTTACTTCATTAAATATATGCATAATTATTTAAAAGTATACAAATATTGTTAAATAGCACTAAATATATGCATTATGATGGAGAAATCTAGAACACAAATAGCTCTGATTCCACTTGTCAGGATCTTACTCCTCAATAAGAGCACAATATGATTACCTTGTATAAGCAACTAAACACGAAATTATACCAGAATGAACAAGTAACTAGAATTTACAAATAGCACAGAATATGAGAGACAATACACAATCTTGTATTAATACTCATCCAGAAAGAAAATACAATAAAGAAGATGCCACTTCTTCTCACACCTCTATAAGGCTTCCCACACCTCAAGGGCTCCCAGTAATTCTCAATCAAGAGTTCACTCTCCTACCAAAAATGGTTCCAACACACAACTCAAACACAGAGTTGGTGTTCACCTCCAACCAGTCAGTAATAACACTGCCAGTACACAAGTACTCAAAGTACTTCAAATAGATCTCCCATGAACTTGCAACAACCTGAAACTCAAATGATATTACTTACACATGTAGATCTACCATGAAATTGCAACAACCTATAATTCAAATGATCTTACAATTGGAAGGATCTACCTTGCCTTCCTCTATAGCTCTTATTACAATATATGCCAATGGGTCTATAAATAGATCCCATACTAAACAATAACTTAGACTTCTAATTTACAATAATTAGACACGCAGCTCCAAGACTAAAAATAGTCTTTTACATGCAAACAATCAGTTCAACAAACTAACTGTTTGTGCAATGAGCAGTTTTGGAACTGCACAGGTGATCGACGTCGGTCCCTGTCTGCTTGGAGATGATCAATGTCAGCCGAATCTTGCCAATGTCAATTTATTTCTATCCACCACTGACCGATGTCAGTTGGCCTAACTGACGCCAGTGACTGTGACACTCAACAACTCCTCCATGTCTGCATACAATGAAGCTTTTAGCTCCACAACCTAACAATCTCCCACTTGGAGATAAACAACTGCACCTGTACCTATATTTATACATAATTTAGTTTGTTTTTTGGCTTTACATCCCTCTTCAAGATCAATTTTGAAGAGCAACCACCAAAAATCTTGTGGTGCACCTCCTGTCATCCAAATCACCTACCATATCCCCATCTACAAACCCATGTAGAAAAGAACTTGACCCTGCATAGCATGTGCACCTGCTACTGGTCCCTCTCAAATACTTGAGAATCTACTAAACTGCCCTCCAGTGCTTCTTTCCTAGATTGGCTCCAAACTTGTGATAGCTCCCACTACTTGGAAAATCTTAGGTTCAGTACATACCATGTACTTAACCTCATTATGTGAATCAGGACACTATTCATAGAACTGTCTAACCATCAACGTGCTAACTAGTTTCACACAATCATCTGGAGACAAAATCACCCTGTGACCTTCCATGTCTCTAGAACACACTCATGCCAAAGAATCTTACTGCTCCCAGATTCCTCATGACACACTTCTGAACTAACTTTACCTTTAGTTCAGTAACTCCCTGTATGTGTAACCCTACAACAATCACACAATACAGTAACAGGATAATGTAGCTAATATTATCCAACCTGATAAAGAAAACACAATGGTTGAACCTCTATTATCCTGCAGCTTACTCAAGACCATATACCCTGGCCTTCTGTCTCACGTGTCCATTTCCGCTCTTCTTTATCCTGAAAATCCATTCATCTCTCAGTGCTTTCTTCCAGCTAGCAACTCCACCAAAAAACTCCCATTTGGTTCTTCTCCAAGGAATCACATTCCTCATCCATGCCAAGCTCCCACTATTTCTTAGATTCTACCTACTTTACTTCTATAATAATTTCTTGGTTCTTGACCATCAGTGAGCAACAAATAGTGTAAAGAAGGGAAATGATGAATTTGAGGCTTACTTACCCTTTTAGTCCTCTATATGGGCACTTGAGACTCCTTGACAACTTGCTATCTACCCAAAATCTGTCATAGTGACTGATGTCAGTCACATCTCAGTTTGTACCTGACTGACGTCAGTTCCATGTGACTACCTCATCGTTGATATCAGTTCCTCCTGATCGATGCCGGTGTTTTTTTGTCCAGAGTCACTGACATTAGGTTGCACATAGTTGACGTCGGTCTCTGTCTAGATGCCAACGTCAATTTTCTAACCGACGTCGGTCTCTGTGTTTTACTTGTGAGCGATGACTTTTATCCATGAGCTCCTTTTGGATCAAACCCTTGTCCATATCAACCTTGCTCTGCTTAGAATTCTTCAGCCCCTTATGCTGATCTCTATCCATCATCTTCTCCTTGAAAACCAAGACTTTCCTATTCTTGTCATGAACATCAGATTTCTCAAGAAATATCACTTTCTTTTTTTGCTTACAGTAATCTTGATCCATGCTTTTCAGATTTGAAAGCATATCCTTTGACTCAAGAACATGCATCTCCTTCTTATTCATGTGACCAAGCCTATTAAGCCATATCTTTGAATCTACAGCTGAAGTAGATAAACCAGAAGGAGAATCAGTAATACAAGTAGATAGATAAAGCATACCTACTTTATTATCTCTTGCTACAACAAGTGCACCCTTGGAAAATTTCTAAGAGTCTGATGTGAGAGTTACTGTGTAACTCTCATTACCCAACTTTCCAACAGAAATCAAATTTTGCTTCAAGACTGGGACATGCATGACCCCCTTCAACACCTATGTGTTGCTCATCTACAATTTCAGCTTCACTTTCCCTTTGCCAACCATTTGACAAGGCTTACCATCCCCTAAATAAATTTCTCCAAAGTCTCCCTGGACATATTCATAAAAAAATTCCCTATTTGGGGATGCATGGAAAAAAGAACCAGAATCTAAAACCCAAGATTATACTTTATCTAAAGAACATACCAGAGCATCATGTGCAACAAACTCTGCAACATCTGCTTCTTCATGTCCTTCATGCTGATCTTCATTCACCCAGCAATCTCTCTTTACATGCCCTTTCCACATTTTTAGCAAGTTATTCTGCCATACCTAGATTTGGATCTCCTGACTATCTTTGACCTTGATCTTCCTTGCTCTATCTTCTCTCTTTGCCTTCCCCTACTTTCAACACTGAAAGAATTTCTTGATGATTCACCTGTGCTTTTTCTATGAATCTCTTCATTCAAGATTACAGTCACAACATCATCAAATTTTAAGATCTTTGAAGTAGACGCAGTATTACTAACTGCCATTACCAAACTCTCCCAAATTTTAGGTAATGAGCATAAGATTAAGAGAGCCTTAATTTCATCATCAAAAACAATATTGACTAAATTTAACTGGTTTACCAAACCATAGAAATCACTAAGATGACTATGTACAGATCCACCTTCTAACATTTGTAAATTAAATAATTGCTTCATAAAAAATACCTTATTTGAAGCTAAAGGTTTTTAATATAAATTTGTCAAAGATTCTATCAACTCTATCATTTTCTTAGCCTGTGATAAGTTGGAAATCACAGACGATGCAAGACTCAACTTTATAGATCCTAGAGCCTTCCAATCAAGAACCTCCCATTCTTCATCTTTCATATCCGTGGGCTTGCTATCAACCCCACCCAACGGTAAGTACAATTTTTTTTGATATAGATAATCTTCTATCTACATCCTTCATAATTGATAGTTCTTGCCATTAAACTTCTCCATTCATAGCTTACTTTCTTCTGCCATTGCTATACTCCCACTCAAATAGAAACCCTTGTGAGTGACCTGTAATAAAAAAATACTAACCAGATCTGATACAACCTATTAATAACCCAACCAAAAGCTCTGATACTAATTGATGAGGAAATCTAGAACACAAACAGCTCTGATTCTACTTGTCAGGATCTTGCTCCTCAATAAGAGCACAATATGATTACCTTGTATAAGTAACTAAACACAAAATTATACCAGAATGAACAAGTAACTAGAATTCACAGATAGCACATAATATGAGAGACAATATACAATCTTGTATTAATACTCATCTAGAAATAAAATATAATAAAGAAGATGCCACTTCTTCTCACACCTCTATAAGGCTTCCCACACCTCAAAGGCTCCCAGTAATTCTCAATCAAGAGTTCACTCTCCTACCAAAAATGGTCTCAACCCACAACTCAAACACAGAGTTGGTGTTCACCTCCAACTAGTCAATAATAATACTGCCAGTACACAAGTACTCAAAGTACTTCAAGTAGATCTCCCATGAACTTGCAACAACCTGCAACTCAAATGATCTTACTTACACATGTAGATCTACCATGAACTTGCAACAACTTACAATTCAAATGATCTTACAATTGGAAGGATCTACCTTGCCTTCCTCTATAGCTCTTATTACAATACATGCCAATGGGTCTATAAATAGATCCCATACTAAACAATAACTTAGACTTCTAATTTAAAATAATTAGACACGCAGCTCCAAGACCAAAAATAGTCTTTTACATGCAAATAATCAGTTTAACAAACTAACTGTTCATGCAATGAGCAGTTCTAGAACTGCATAGGCAACCGATGTCAATCTCTATCTGTCTGGAGATGATCGATGTCAATCAACTCTTGCCGATGTCAGTTGCCTTCTATCCACCACTGACCGATGTTGGTCGGCCTAATCGATGCCAGTGACTGTGACACTCAGCAACTCCTCCATGTCTGCATACAGTGAAGCTTTTAGCTCCATAACCTAACACATTATTTATATGAATCTTCATATTCTTTGAAGAATTTCATCAAAGTTAGTGTTCATTCATATAAATTTTGTTAGGTTGTGAAGCTAAAAGCTTCATTGATGCAGACATAGAGGTTACTGAGTTGCAGAGCAATCAACATCAGTCTGATCAGTCGATGTCAGTCATATACAGTGAGAAGAGCAACTGACGTCGATTAAAAATCAGCTAGCGTCGGTCACCTCTAGGCAGACAGGGACTGACGTCAGTCGCCTGTGCAATTTCATAACTGCGAGTTCACGGATAGTTAGTTAACGAACTAATTTTTTGCATGTAGAAAGCCAATTTTAGACTTGAAATTGCGGATCTAATTATTGTAATTAGATGTCTAATTAATTTTTGCATGAGATCTATATAATAAATTCATGGGCTATTTTGTAATTTGTGCTAGAGAGTAAGAGAGCAAATATTAGCTCCTTCAGAGTCAAGAGAGCATGGTGTGTTCTTCCTAGTGCCATAGTGCCAAGTATGGATGATGGTTTGGAGAATCAGAAGGATTTTTCATGTATATAAAATCTTGGTCAAAAGGTGTACAAGGCCACGTTTGGAGATCTACATGGTAACTAAGATCATTGATTTGTATATGTTTGTGTGTGCAAGGTCTAAGTTTGCAAGTGTGCAGAACCAGGTTGATCTACAGGTGGCAGCAGGATCAAGGTGACAACAACACAATAGGTAGTAAGATCAGGCAGGATCTACTTGGAGTACGGTGTGTACTCAGTTGGAGAGCAAAGACAAAGGCAAGGTAGTTCCTTCCAAAGTAAGATCATTTGAGTTACAAGTTTTTGCAAGTTCATGGGAGATCTACTTGGAGTATGTTGGGTACTTGGAGTGGGTGAAACACTTGTGTATTGGCAGTAGAGATACTGACTGGTTGACTGGCAGTGTTGTTACTGGCTGGTGGAGGTGAACACCAACTCTATATTTGAGTTATGTGTTGGGACCGTAATTGAGAGAGTGAGCTTTTGAAGGCAAATTATTGAACACTTGGTGTGGCAAACCTGTAAGGTAGAAGAGTGTGGCATCTCTTTGTTGTAATTCTTTTTTGGAAGAGTATTAATACAAATTATGTATTGTCTCTCATATTTTGTGTTATTTTTGAATTCTAGTTACTTGTGCATTCTGGTTAATTTTTGCATATTAAGTTGCTTAGTAATCAATGTTGCTTCCGTGGGTTCCTAACAGTTGGTATCATAGCAAGATTTTTGGCTCATAGCTTGATACCTCTAACATTTGGTATCAGAGCTAAGGTTGCAGGGAGTAAGTTTTGTGTTTGGTTACAGGTCACTCTCAGGGGTTTTTGATTAAGTGAGAGTATAGCAATGGTAGAAGAAAGTACACTAAGAATGGAGGAATTGAAAAGCATGAATGGTCAATTACGGTGTTATGAAAAGAAAGAGCAGGTAAAGAAATATTGTTGATTGGTAGAAGATCAGCATGAAGGAACTGAAGAAGTAGATGTTGTTGCACAGGATGCTCTGAGATATTTCTTGGATAAAGTAGAATCTTGTTTTATAGATTTTGTTACCTCTTTCCATGCAGTCCAAAATAGAGTATTTTTCTATGTTAAGGTCTTTGGAGACTTTGAAAAGATTTATTTAGGGGCTGGTGTGCCTTGCCAAAGAATTGGTAAAGGGGAAGTGAAGCTGAAATTGTAGGCGGCCAACACATGGGTGTTGAAGAAGGTCATGCAGGTCCCAGTCTTGAAGATGCGGTTAATTGCTTTAGGAAAGTTGGGTGATGAGAGATGCACAAGAACTGTCATAGCGGATACACTTGAATTAACGTGTGGTAAGAAAGTAGATACTCTTTATCTACTTGCTTGTATTACTGATTCTTCTTTTGTTGCGAATACATGGCTTTGTAGGCTTGGTCACATGAGCAAGAAAGAGATGCATGTTCTTAAGCGGAAGTCAGATGTATTTGATAGACTTAAGAATTGGAAAGCCTTGGTGTTTCTGGAGGAGATGACAGACAGAGATCAATGGAGAAGGTTGGACATCTCTGAACAGGGCGGTTTGGACAGGGTTTTGATCTATGGAGAGCTCGCGGGTAAAAAGTCATCACTCATAGGCAAACACAGTTACCGACGTCGGTCAAGGGGAACCAACATCAAATAGATAGGTGCCAATGTTAGTCATGTACAGACCAGAGCCAGTGGTGTCGGGCAGGGTGGCTACCGGCGTCAGTCATAGAACTGACATCGGTGACCAGGTAAGACCGATGTCAGTCAGGAAATTGATGTTAACAGAAAGGATAGTCACATGAAATTGATGTTAGTCGGATGTAGATTATGTGGTAATCGAGGTCGATCACTGTAACAGATTTTGGGCAGACAACAAGCTATCAAGGAGTCTCAAATACCCATATGGAGGATTGAAATTGGTAAGTAAGCCTCAAATTCATTGTTTCTCTTCTTTATACTCATTGCTCACTGCAAAGCAGGAAGGATCCAAGAAATAGTGGGAGCATGGCATGATCAAGATGCAGAACCAAATGGGAGATTTGGTAGGGTTGCTAGCTGAAAAGAAGCACTGAAAGACGAATGGATTCCTTGGTTAAAGAATATAGAGAATGGATACGTGAGATGAAAGGCTAGGTCATATGGTCTTGAGGAAGTTGCAAGACAGTGGTACAGGTTTTGATAGGTGGATAACAAAGCAGGGCTTTAGTCAATGTCAATGTAACCATTATGTTTGTCTTACCAGGTGGATGATGGTTGTGACATTATCTTATTACTGTATGTGGAGGATGAGCTTGGTGCAGGTTCAGACATACAGGGTTTTGCTGAGCTAAGGGTAAGGTTAGTTCAGTGGCATGTCATGAAGAATTTGGAGCAGAAAAATTCTTTGGCATGAGTGTGTTCTAAGGACATGGAGATCACAGGTTGATTTTGTCTTCGAATGATTGTGTGAAGCCGGTTAGCACGCCGATGGGTTGGAAAGTTCTATGAACAGTGTCCTGATTCACATGATGAGGTTGAGTACATGTGTACTCCCTGAGTTTGCCCAAGTAGTGGGTGCTGTCAGAAAGTTTGGACCTGATCTGAGAAAGAAGCACTGGAGGGCAATTCAGTGGATTCTCAGGTATCTGAGAGGGACCAGTAGTAGGTACACATGCTATGCAGGGTCAAGTTCTTTTCTACATGTGTTTGTAGATGTGAATGCGGTAGGTTACTTAGATGACAGGAGGTTCACCACAAGAGTTGTGGTGGTTGGTCTTCAAGATTGAGCTTGAAGAGGGATACAAGCTAAGAAATAGATTAAATGGGGTACAAGTATAGGTACAATGCAACTATTTATCTCCAAGTGGGAGATTGTTAGGTTGTGGAGCTAAAAGCTTCACTAATGCAGACATGGAGGAGGTTGCTGAGTTGCAGAGCAACCAACATCAGTTTGATCAGCTGACGTCGGTCATATACAGTGAGAAAAGCAATCGATGTCGGTCAAAAATCAGCTGGCGTCAGTCACCTCTAGGCAGACAGGGACTGACGTTGGTTGCCTGTGCGGTTCTATAACTGCCAGTTCACGGATAGTTAGTTAACGAACTAGTTGTTTGCATGTAGAAGGCTAATTTTAGACTTGAAGCTATGAATCTAATTATTGTAATTAGATGTCTAATTATTGTTTGCATGAGATCTATATAATAGACTCATGGGCTGTATTGTAATTTGTGCTAGATAGTAAGAGAGAAAATATTAGCTCCTTTAGAGTGAAGAGAGCATGGTGTGTTCCTCTTAGTGCCACAGTGCCAAGTATGGGTGCTATTTTAGAGAATCAGAAAGATTCTTTATGTATGTAGGATCTTGGTCAGCATGTGTGCAAGGCCACGTTTGGAGATCTACATGGTAAGTAAGATCATTGATTTGCAGGTGTTCGTGTGTGCAAAGTCTAGGTTACAGGTGTGCAAAACCAAGTTGATCTGCAGGTGGTAGTAGGATCAAGGTGACAACAATACAATAGGTAGCAAGATCAGATAGGATCTACTTGGAGTACGGTGTGTACTCAGTTGGAGAGAAAAGAGGAAGGCAAGGTAGTTCCTTCCAAAGTAAGATCATTTGAGTTGCAGGTTGTTGCAAGTTCTTGGGAGATCTACTTGGAGTACGTTGAGTACTTGAAGTGTGTGGAGCACTTGTGGAGTGCGTGGAACACTTGTGTACTACAGTAGAGATACTGACTGGTTGACTGGCGGTGTTGTTACTGGCTGGTGGAGGTGAACACCAACTCTGTATTTGAGTTGTGTGTTGGGACCGTAATTGAGAGAGTGAGCTCTTGAAGGCAAATTACTAAACACTTGGTGTGGCAAACCTGTAAGGTGGAAGAGTGTGGCATCTTTTTGTTGTAATTATTTTCTAGAAGAGTATTAATACAAGTTGTGTATTGTCTCTCATATTCTGTGTTATTTCTGAATTTTAGTTACTTGTGCATTCTGGTTAATTTCTGCATATTAAGTTGCTTGGTAATCAATGGTGCTTTCGTGGGTTCCTAACAAATTTGGTAAATAGTCTGGATATTTGTCAAAATTTATGCAAAGATAGGATAAATACCCAATCCTTTAGGCATATTAAAGGTTGTTTTGGTCATATTTGCAAATGTTGGCATAAATTTGGTCAATAATTTGGATATTTGTGAGAATTTTTGCAAAGGTCAATCATTGAGACCTTGCTTTTACTGAATCTAGGCATTTATGATTGTAATTACTCTAATTTACTTAAGATTGAGTAAACCTTTATGTAGCTTTGCATTTAAAGATGTTTTGAAATGATTAAACACTCTTAGTTATTAAATTTGCCATAGAAATGCTTTGAAATTCTAGTCTAACACTAATCTTTATAGGTTAACATGCATAACTAACAATATTTGTGCAGGTATTGAAAACTCTGAGGTTTCAAGGCTTGCATCCTCAAAGATCAAGGTAAAGCTACTTAATCTAAGGATTTTTTGTAAAATTTGACTAATATTTACAGTATTTGACCCATGTGAAGCTACCTTTGAAATTCCTTTGCTCTCTATACCCATTATACATCCTAGAGTTTCCTAGGATTAGAACCAAGATCGATCTGAACCCAGGGTCCCTTTAACATCCCTAAAAACCCATAAAAAGGCTAAAGCAAATAAATGTAAATGTGGTAAGTCCAGTAACCATCCAAATTACCCATCTAACCATAATTTTCAACCCCTCTTGCCAATCATGGCATTGTTAGTTGGCTCATACATCAATGTCCCTAGATCCATGCACGATATACCAAGGAACCCAAAAAACTATTTTCCTCCCTTCACCCCCATCAATATAGTAACCATTGAAGAGCATATTAAGTCATTTGAGGCATCTTTGAGGTTGCTTAATGTAATTCATGAGGATGTGGCTTTCCATCTCTTTCCCTTTACAGTATGAGATGTAACTTATGATTAGTTGATCTAGGAGTATCTATATACATTTTAAAAGTGAAGTCATCAAATTACAAACTGATTGATGACAACATAAAAATCATCAAGAGATTTTTGGTGTAATTTGAATGGGTTGATTTTGAGCTTTTAGGTACAAGATATCATGTGTTGAAGATCGAACATGAAAAAAATTGGTTTGAATGAAACCTCCTGTTGGATGATGACAAGTGGTGAATGGAGAGTGGTCCACATGGTGGGTCCTTAATCCACCACATGGCTTGCCACCACCTTATTTCTCCATAGTCTAAAAAAATTGTCAACTCAAGCCTGAGTTGGGATACAAACCTGAATTGGATAGAAAGCTGAGTTGGGATACAGACCCGAGTTAGAATGTAGACCCAAGTTGGGATGGAGAGGCCAACTTCCAACCAAGATTGAGTTGGGGTATCCACAAAGGAGGAAAGTTAGGGTGAAGATCAAGTTGGAGTGCTTGAGCCTAAGCCAACCAACTTGAATGAAATCCAAGTTAACATGGTCTGGGTTAATATTTACCTCGGATGGGTTCCCAAATTTCCTAACACAATTTAGGTCCAAATTTACTCCAGATGCCAAGACATAACTGGGTTCCCAGAATAACACAAGCCTGTGCTACACCGTGATGTCCATTGAAAGTTACACACCTTTCAAGTTTTCCATGAAGGTTCCATGCTAAGTTTGGAATATGACATCCACATCATAACTAGTTCATGCCACAAATATCCATGGTTCTAATAAAGTTTCCATGGAAATGCCACGTTCCATACCAATGTTTTGGTAATACCCACTATGTGGGCTATGCCTTTTTAAAGGCATTAACAAACCCCCATTTTCATGGTATTAAAACATGCAAGGTGGCATGCATTTCCTAAATGTGGGATAAATGCCTTATCGACATTTTAAAATAGTCTTTCGAAGACTATTTAAAAGCTTAACAACTTTGAGACCCCATGAATGTGGGATAAAAGGATTTGCATTAAGCACTAAGCCTATACCATGGGTTTCAAACCCTTATCCTCTCGAATAAAAGGATAAGTGCCCCATCATCAAACCCGTGCATGTAAATGCTATATAAAGCATTGAGAAATTGTATTTTAACACAAGATTCCTTAGCCAATTATGCTAAGGCATAAGGACCTATTTGTACTCTTCCTCTTATTTGAGGCATCTAAAGTCATTTTTGGACTTTGAGGTAAACTAGTGAAATATTTTTTGTTTTTGAGATGATTCCAGCTATATGCTGAGCATCTAGATTTGAAGCCATTTATTGCAAATTTTGATGCCTGGAAGTGATATTTTTGAGTAGAGAACTTCTAGAGGTATTTTTGGGAAGGTGGATAATCTGTTCATGGATTTATTAGGATTCTTAGAAGGGAAAACATACACATTTAGACATGTTTAATAAGGTGGAGAATTTGTTTGTGTATGTACTAGGATTATTCAAAAGTTTGAACAAATGTAAGATTGCATTGATGACAGTAAGGTGGAAGGTCTATTCATGGGTTTACTAGGACTTTCTAAAGCATTATTGCCAATTTATATTTAGTCTTAAAGTGTCCATTTTATGATTGTGAGAATTGGTCATATACTCACTTTTAATGGAAATGGATCGATTTGTACTATAAGTAAACCTAAAGATGTAGGCATTGATGAACTCCGTAATCAACTCTTGTGTAGTGTGATTGGTATTTTTCCATTATTTTTATTTGAAGTTGATTTTTTTGTAGATAATTTTTTTGTATTTAATAATTTGTCTACAAGGATCCAAGGTAAACATTTTAGCATAGAAATTAGTGCTAGTTTACAGATTAGGATTTTAACCCGAATCAAATGATTGGAGCATGATGGTCTAGGATATTGATCCAGGAGGATACATTCTAAAAGTGAAGTCATCAAATTGAAAACTAATTGATGATAACATAGAACTCATCAAGAGTTTTTTGGTGTAATTTGAATGGGTCAATTTTGAGCCTATATGCATAAGATATCACATGTTGAATATTGAATAGGGCAAAAATTAGTTTGGATAAAACCTCCAGTTGGATGATGACAAGTGGTGAATGGAGAGTGGTCCACATGGTGGGTCCTCAAGCTACCACATGGCTTACCACCACCTTATTTCTCCATAGTCTAAAAAAATTATCAACTCGAGCCCAAGTTGGGATATAGACCTAAGTTGGATAATAAACTGAGTTAGGATACAGACCTAAGCTGGATATTGAGTTGAGTTGGAATATAAACCCGAGTTGGGATGGAGAGCCCAAATTCTAACCAAGACTGAGTTAGGGTATCCATGAAGGAGGTGAGTTGGGGTGAAGATCGAGTTGGAGTGCTCGAGCCTGAGCTAGCCAACTTGAATGGAATCCAAGTTAACATGGTCTGGGTTAATATTTATCCCAGATGGGTTCCCAAAATTCCAAACACAATCTGGGTCCAAATTTACCTCAGATGCCAAGACACTATCGGGTTCCCAAAATAACACGAGCCCATGCTACACCATGATGTCCATCAAAAGTTCCACACCTTTCAAGTTTGCTATGAAGGTTCCATGCTAAGTTTGGAATGTGATATCCACATCATAACTAGTTCATACCATAAATATCCATGGTTCCAATGAAGTTTCCATGGAAATGCCACATTCCATACCAATGTTTTGGTAATACCCACTACATGTGCTATGCCTTTTTAAAGGCATTAATAAACCCCCATTTTCATGGTATTAAAACATGCAAGGTGGCATGCATTTCCATCCTGTGGGATAAATGCCTTATCAACATTTTAAAATAGTCTTTCAAAGACTATTTAAAATCTTAACAACTTCGAGACCCCACAAATGTGGGATAAAAGGATTTGCATTAAGCGCTAAGCCTATGCCATGGGTTTTGAACCCTTATCCTCTCGAATAAAAAGATAAGTGCCCCACCATCAAACACATGCATGTAAATGCTATATAAAGCATTAAGAAATTGTATTTTAACACAAAATTCTTTAGCCAATTATGCTAAGGCATAAGGACCTATTTATACTCTTCCTCCAATTTGAGGCATCTAAAGTCATTTTGGACTTCAAGGCAAACTAGTGAAATATTCTAGTTTTCGAGACGGTTCCAACTATATGCTAAGCATCCAAATTTGAAGCCATTTATTACTGATTTTGATGCCTAAAAGTGAGATTTTTGAGTAGAGAACTTCTAGAGGTGTTTTTTGAGAAGGTAGAGAATCTATTTATGGATTTACCAGGATTATTTGAAGGGTCAAACATACACATTTGGACATGTTCTATAAGGTGGAGAATCTATTCTTGGATCATTAGTTCCTCAACTTGCTAAAAGATTACATTACGAGGTAGGGTTAGTTAAATGATACTTTTATTTCCCAATTTGGTAGGGTAGTAAGCCCAGGAGTTATGTATCAACAATTTACTACCCTCAAAAGGGACATGAAAGAACTAATTAGAACATTTAATGCAAGGTTACAAAAGATGTATAACTTGACATCCCCATTTGGATGTAGAAATATACAAAAATTCCTTAGATATGATGACAATTGTATTCATAAAAAGAGCCTTGAACATTGACATGTTGCCTTTAGCATACATTGAAGCCATCTATATTGATGAGAAAATGCACCCGTAGGGGAATCCTACCTTTGCTATACCAAATAATGACCCAATACTGCCTGATCTAAATGTCATACTTGACATGAATCAAAATCATCTTGCATTAAACCAACTACCAGTAATCAACCAATTTCCATTAAGCCACACTGCACCCAACTAACAATGAGAATTATTCAACTAAGTGAATATTGGATCACATCCCCAGAATAATATCAGTCAAGCACTGGTGCCTGTAAATAACACCAACATGAAAATTGTCATTCAAAGCTAGAAATCAAAACCTCTAAAGGGAAAATTAGATTCACTATAGAGAAGCATTTAAAAACTCACTAATGATTTTTCGGATCTTAAGAAACAAATGGAAAATACTGGTGAGAGTTCCAATATAAATTACAACTTTCAAAGATATAATAGACCATTCAATAGGTCTAATAATAATAGTGAGCCTCCCTTGAGCAAGTTGCCTGAGATCAACATTTGTGAGTTAGCCTTGCCCAACTAGTGTCGAGTACACAATACCACCAGACATGGAGAACTAGAATTATTGAGTTCTACCATGGATTCAAATCCATTTAGAATCAAATGGAAGGTTTTGAGATGAATCCCACTGATCAAAGTAATGCTAAATGCTCTGATGATACCAATTATGCTTCTTGAGATCCAAAAATAGTCCTCATGTTTGAGACCTATGATTTTCCCAGTCAAAATGAAATCAGCCTAAATATAATGTTGAGGAGGTGCATGATTTCAAGCAATACCAAAGGAATAACTATGCTTTGAGAAGTAAAGATCAAAATCCACCTCTGATAACTTCCACCCCACCTAATAAATAGATACACTTCCTAATGGTAGGACACACAATAATCCTCAACCCCCTAAAGGTAAGGAGAGTGTTTCAAACTGTTTTCGCTTTTCTACATTCAAAAGGAAATGAGAAACTAAAAGAAATGGTTTAGGGTTAGAAGATACCTGGATGAGGTTTGCACACCGTTATCCAGACGTTGTGAGAACTCCTCTTTGGTTGTGTAGGATGACACCTGAAGAAGAAAGAGACTAGAACAAATAAGGCGTTAGATGGATAGATGGTGGACTGCCAAGCGAAAGCTTGGTCCTAGAAGTGCAGAGACTCCCTTGAGGGATGACAACCCACTGATTGATAAAAATAATGTCTGATAAAAAATAGAATGATAAAAGACTAAAATGATTAAAGACTAAAATAGAAATAGAAGCAAATGCTTACCTGAATGCTGCTGTCGGTCTAGTCACAGTCACCGACGTCGGTTAGGCTGTCGGCATCGGTTGGTCGAGTCTGTCGATGTCGGTTAGTCTGCCAACATCGGTCAGGGCAGTGGTCTTTGCGACTGGAGTCGGTCAGGGCAGTAGTCTTTGGACGAGGTCTAGATGGGTTTATGGTCTATGGATGGGTCTGAGAAGGGCTCTGGGTCTGGTTGGAGGTAGTCTGAGAGTCTGGTTAAATGCTTTGTGTAGGGCTGCAAGGCAGAGGGTGTGGTCTGAAAAAGGGACCAGGTGGAAAGCCGAGGCAATAGGGATATAAGGATATGGGAAGGCCTCTCAGCCTTTTTGGGGGGAAGTCAAGTCTGGTCTGGTTGATAGTCTGGTCTGGGTGGTGGTATTACTTAGAAGCAATAACTAAAAAACATAATGAAAACATAGAAGAAATACTTACCTATGGCTTGCTAAAGAATGTGTGTTACAGATTGGTTGTACCTATTGTTGGTGGTGTAGAAATCCTATTGCTGATGTTGTTAGTGTAGAAGAACTATTGCTTGATGCTTGCTGTGTGTACCTGAGAGAGAGAGAGAGAGAGGTTTGAAGATTGAAAGGTCAGCTGCTTGCAAGAATGAAAGATCAGATTGATGAAGGTTGAAAAGTCAGATTCAAGAGATTGGAAAAGTGGATTGAAGAATTGAAAGAGCGGATCCTACATTCGGGTCAAGAACGCAGTTATGAAGAAAACTGACGCCGGCAATATCATCGACGTCAATTGACAGTTGACCGACGTCGACGGCTGGAAGGCAAGAAAAAGGCTAAAAATAGCTTTTTGTCCATTTTCCCAACTGCCGAGTCAGCGGGCCGGGGGAAGAAACAGTCGAAGGTGGCTTAATAGGCATGGGAAAGAGGGGAAGAGAAGTTGGAATAGGTCATGAATGGGGTTTAGGCATTTAAGACTTGGCATGGGTTGAGGAATGGAATCCAAAGAGGGCATCCAAGGGTGGTGAGGTGTCATGGGTGAGATGGCAAGGGGAGAGAATTATTAATTTAAAATAAGATAATTATTTTAAATTAATAAGACATAGGTTAGGAGTGGTTAAGTGGACCAAGGGGGCTAAGGGGGGAGGATGACTAAGGCGTAGACACGATTTCGGTGTCTACATTTGCCCTTTTTTGTCTTGTTGGTTGTTCTGGATAAATTGCAAGACAAAAATAGGAGTTGATTGCCCCAGGTATGGGATGAGGTCTTTTCATCTTGTTGGTTGTTCTGGTGAACTGCAAGACAAAAAATGAAAGGAGGGTTGGTTACCTCGATTATGGGATGAGGTATTCCCCCTCAAAGTAGGAGTCAAGAGAAGGGAACCTAAAATCGGGTGCTGATTTGATAGAAAGTGGATGGATAAGGTGAAGGTGGAGTGAGAACACTACAAAAGTTGAGATTGTGCGCATACCACTTTACGAGATGGTCTGGTCAAAATTATCACAGGTCGAGGGTCGAGGAGTGCCAAAATAAAAATAACTGGGCCCCAACATTTGGTCTTAGCTGATTGGGTTATTTGATCCAAGCTGTAGCTCCAATGGGTCATCGTGTTTCAGGTATCCCAGGCTCAGGAAGTGCTCCTGGAAACATGAAAAATGTCACAAGTAGTGGGGATCAATCGGCTTGCGATCCTATACTTGTGAGGGTCAAAATATGGGTTGCAAACAATTTTACTAACCATTCATGAGGTAGCATACATGCAAAAACAACCAAGGCAACGTTTGTCTTAGAAGTGGTCAGAGTCTGAGGAGATAGTCGTGATCTCCAAGGTCATTTGTCGAGGTGGGTTGAGATATAAGTGATCTCAAGTGACGGGTGTTGATAGATGGTCCATTGGATGGATGGACGAAGAATGTGGCCGAGCTAACCTCAGAAGATGTCGTGTGATCTGAGTGCTGCCTACATATCCCTTGTGTGAAGGGCCTCAGGCCAATATAGTTCTCCCTAAAAGGGAGGAAGAGGGTCAGTTGTGGATTGGTCTTGGTCGAGGTCAAGTCATGGTCGAAGGGTCAAAATGGTTTGTCCATCAGATAGATGAACAAACAGATGTGGCCGAGCTAACCCCAGAAGATGTCATGTCATCTAAGTGCTGCCTACATAGCCCCTGGTCGTTAGGACCTCAGACTAATGTAGTTCAGAGTGAGAATTGAAATGGTCGATAGGTTAGTCTTGGTCATGATGAAATGATGAAAGAAAAAAAGATGTTACAGCCTTTTCCATATTGTGTGATGGTGTATTCTGTAACATTGGTTGAGGGGTCTTTCATCCCTAGCAATATTCCATATTCGTGATGGATGTATGCTAAAAATGAATTGAGTCTATTTATGCTTCAGCAAGTAATGGTTTATGCTTAACATAAATTGTGTCAGGTTGATAGTTTCCATGTGTATTGGTGTCCACAGAAACTATGTGAAATGGACTGGGTCATGTTGGTGGTCTGAAAATGTTTTAGTTTGATTGGGTTGAGTTGGCAAAATGATTTGGTTGGATGTGTGACCAAGATGTGTCAGAAGTGAAAGGCACGTTTCTCTTTTATTGACAAGGATGAAAATGAAAGCATGGATAAGGGGTTGTTTAGAAACAAAAATCCCCGTTCATGCTTTACGTCGTGGACCAGTGGTTGTGTTAGAGAAGTAATCGAATCACTTGACATTAAGTGAGCTCGAAATCCCTTGAGTATGTTGGGGTGATAGGTGTGATGTGATATATGGAAGGGAGGGGGAAGCCTTTTTGGTAGGAACAACTTTGCCCCTTTTACAGGTGACCCTGATAATGACTATAGACAAGTCCATGACTTCAAAGTTGTCAGTCAGTTTTTTTTTTGAGGGCAGACTGATCAATGTGGGAAGTCGGCGAGGGGATGGTGTCTTGCTTTGTGGTCATGTTGTGAAGCTGATTGATGCGGTAAGCTTCAGAGATAATGCTATTTATAGCAAGAGTTTAGTCATAGCCATCCTTCGAGGGAGTGGTCTATATTTTGCTTTTGTATGCTTTTGATATGACTTTGGCCTAGCTGTCCTTCAAGGGAACAGTCTAGTAAATACAACAATTATGTAGCTGTCCTTCGAGGGAGTAGTCTACATTTAGAGTTTTATGACCTTGGAATATGCATCCCACTTTTATATATATTTTTGACTTTTTTTTTTGACTGGACTTTTGGTCATGGACTTGACTATAGAGGTTTAGAGGGTTTCCCTTTTATTAAGACAAAGCATTCATGCTTGACAAAAGGGTTGACTAATGTTTGTAGGGTTGAGGGTTGAAAAAGGAATAGGAATGATGATGATGGGGATTGCTCAATGGACGAGCTCAAGTTAATGTCAGGCGAATAATTACTTGACTAATAGTTAGACTGGTCGAAGATGCAAGGCATAAAGAGGCTCAGGTGCTGATAAGTTCCTGACCCATGCTTGTGTGTCATGATGTAAAGTCCGAGTCAATTAAGAGCAAACTTGCCCTATTTACTTTGTTTCAAATTGGTCACATGTTGGCTGATGATTGGTTGGATGAAGTCATGATTAAAAAGTTTGGTTGATGTTGATAAATGCTTGGTCAAGGCTAGATTGATTGAAATATGGTCGGTTCTTGGTCGAAGTTGGTCGAGGTCATGATTAAAAGGTTGGTTGATGTTTGGTCATTGTTTGGTCGATGTCTGGTTGAATGTTTGGTCAATGGTCGATCGAATGTTTGGTTGAGGTTTGATCGATGGTCTGGTCGAGGTCATGATTAACAAGGTTGGTTGATGTTTGGTTGAGGTCGAGTTGAATGTTTGGTCGAGGTCGGGTGAGGCTTGGTCGAGGCTTGGTCGATATTTGGTCGAGGCTTGGTCGAGACTTGGTCGAGGCTTGGTTTAGATTGTTATTTGGTCAAGGTTGATGTTTGGTCAAGGTCATAGTCGAGGCTTGGTCGAGGTTGATATTTGGTCGATGTTTGATTGAGGTCGATGATAGCCAATTAGGATGTTGTTGGCATGGGATAAGGAGGCCGTCGAGATCTCACTTGTAAAGAAGTCCGCCTAACATGGTGTAGTGAGCAGTGTTCTTGATAAAATCTCTCTATCTAGTGCTAGAGAGTTTGGGAGGGATGATAGAATATGTCAAGTAGTCACAAGCGTCATGTGGACTAGAGTAGTTAGGAGGAATTTCCCCTAGTGATGATAGTCGAGATGAGCCCAAAATAAAAATATTGAGTTGTGTGGGTTGAGAGGTCTTGACGAATAATGGATATGTTAAAGGTGTAGAGGTCTGGTCTTTTCCTTTATCCTTCATAGTTTAGGGCCTGGTGGCCACATCAATTGTGTTGATTTCGAATAAAGGTTGATGAGGTGGTTGAGGGACCATAGTTTTGCGTTGAGATCCTTATTTAGGTGACAAGGTTTTGGAGGCATGTGACTGTGTCGGTGATTGGTCGAAAAGGTGGTCAAGAGAGTCCTCGACATGAGGGGTGTCCCTGGCCAGATGTTGATGGATGACAGCCATAAGGGTGCAACAACGTTCAGTGTCCTGCCCCGGTGTGCGATGATACCAGCATATTTGAATTTCATCGAACCAAGATGGTTTTGGTCTGAGAGGTTGGTAAGGCTTGATAGGCAGGAGGATGATGCTAGATGACTGCAACAATTGACATAACATTGAAGCATAAGAACCCTTTAATGGGTCTGCATTCTTTGTCGCGGTAGAGGTTGAAAATTTTTGTTTAGAAGTTGGAGGAGGCATTGGTCAGACCATCTTTTTCATTGGCGGTGTGGCCACGCGTGTAGATGGCATTTGTTTGATGAGAGGTGTTGGGTGTGGGAGCAATCCTGCTAAAGTGGAAGGATGTGGACCCAAAATCGAAGGTAATGATGAAGGTGGGGGAGGAGTTCTCCGATGGGGTCTAGTAGCCTTCTTTAGTTTAGTGTGAGGACTATTATTATGCGAGGCGAGGGCCAAGTCTACCTTTACTTACGGGTGAGTGAGGGTTAATGTAGGATGAACACCGAGAGGTTTGACCTGTTTCAGCATAGTAGGCATCTGTAAAGGTTTAGGTGATGTCATGTGAGGCTTCATAGTTGATTGTTTAAAGGGTTTAGGTGAGGTGATAAGTTCTTCTCTTGGTGGAGAAGGGATTGGAGAGGGTGGCTCTTTAGTTGGATAGAGCATAGGGGTGGTCATGGTCTCGATGTGTGGTCTAGGCATGGGGAAGGTATGATCCCCCATTGATGACAAGAAGGATGAGGGTGAGGCAGTTAGCGTTGGTGCCATCAAAGTATCCTCCAGTATGAGAGAGGTCAAGGTAGATTCTCCCACATGTGAAAGGGGTGTGGATGAAGGATTATCCTCCATTGGTGGAGGCAAAATAAGAGAGGAAGGTTCCTCTACCCGTGGTGGAAAAGTAGGAGAAGAAGGTTCTTCTACTTGTGGAGGAGGTTGGTCAGGGACAAGAGGCGAGACCGTGTAGATCGTGCGTATATCATGCTCTTGGGAGCCATCGGTCATGGTCTGAATGTTGTTTTGGCTAGAGGGATGGTTAGGAAAAGGTTGTTTGAAGATGTCTAGGTTTTGGTTGGCTAGGGCATTTGGGTTATCCAAGATAAGATCCCCCTTGTCTAACATGTCTTGGACGATGTTTGTGACGGTTTGATAGTTGTCTGTGTCATGGCCTTTGACATGGTGATAGTTGCAGAAGTCATTCTCCCTATACCATGTAGGGATAGGTGTTAAGGGGTCGAATTGAAGTGGTCAGATTTGAGGGAGATTAAGGACCCCCTACTTGATGAGTTTATCCAAGACAGAGGCATATGACTCTCCAATTGGAGTGTATTGACGTTGTATGGATTGTCGTTGGAAGTGTTTATTGATGTAGTCTGATGTTGAAAATTGAGGTCGGTTGGTTGTTATTGAAGATGATGGTCTAAAGATGATAGTGTTTGTCAACCCCTTGGACTGAGAGTGGGTAGAAGAAGGTTTGGACGAAGAAGGGTCATTAGATTTTGCATTGTTATTATGCAATTTGACCTTATTTTTGTCGATGGCACAGAGTTCAAGATTTCTTGCCATGGTGAAAGCTTCTTCAAAGGATTGAAATGTCTAGACCCACAAGGTAGAGGAGATATGTTGGGCACACGCCTGAGAGGAGCTCAATGAGCTCAGACTGAGGCAAAGAAAAGGAGAGTTGGTTGATTAGGCCTCTCCAATGAGCAACAAAATCGGGTATTGATTCGTCATCAAATTGTTTGATAGAGTAGAGGTCCGTGATTGAGACTTTTTTGGTGATATTGATTGAAAAATGGTCAAGGAAGAGTTGGGCTAGTTGAGTGAAAGAAAAGAGGGAATGACTGGGAAGAGAACTATACCAGTCAAGGGTGGCCCCTGAAAGTGACATGGGGAACGTGCGGAGTAATAACGCATCATCATGCGCTATGAGATAACAAGCGTGTCTGAACGCTCGAAGATGTTGTTGTGGGTCCTACTTACTCTAAAAGCGAGTAAATTTAGGGAGTTCCCACTGGTTGGGATAAGGTTGAATGGGCACAGAAGGATGAATGGGTTTGCTACAGACTTGATCATATGAAAGAGCATTGCTTAAACCAGAGATGGATGTCTCAAGGCTAGACATCTTGTCCATCAGCATCTTGATGAGATCAGCTGACGGATTGGCAGGTGGGGCACCCCCTAGGTTATGAGGTATCTGGAATGTGGTCGAAGAGGTGTATGACGTACTTGGTTGTGCTTGTGTAGGTGCAACATATGGGTAGTGCATCATAGGGATAGATGTCATGGTCAAAGGGGCTTGTGCCATGAAGTTAGAAGACACAAGTTGACTAGATACTGCCAGAGGTGGTTGAGTGGTGGCACTGGTAAAAGGATAGGTTGTCACTCCCATGTGTATAGGTGCAAGAGTGGGTGAGTTCGAGATAATCAAGTTCTGGTATGGTGTAGAACTTGGTTGAATTGTGTGTGGTTGAGGGGGTAATGACAACCCAATGGAGGTAGGTTCAAAAATAAATGGGGAGGCCAAAATTTTCATATTGGTCATGGTCGAGTGACTAGTCAAGACAATAGGCTGAGTCACGATGGTTTGGGTAGCGGATGACGTTGATGTCATTGCCGCTTCACCCGAAAGGTCTTGCATTTGGTTTCTTGTGAGATAGTGTTGGAGAGCCTTAATGTTGCGGTTAAGAAGCCTCTCAAAGTTTGGGTCCCCTTCGAGAACAATTAGATGTTGGTCGGGGGTAGGCTGGTTAGGAGTTCGTTCAGTCTTTGAATGATACTCCATTAGAGGATTGGTTGTGAAAGGCAAAGGCGAAAGTGGTCATTGCCTTGCAAGAGTCTTGGTTTGACTACGTGTCAAAACCATTCAAGGCAAGAAGGGTCAGGTTCTAGAAACTGTGTTTTTTAGTTTCAGAAACTCAGAATGGAGGTTAGACAACAAGAAAGTTGGGTTTTAAGCTTGCTATTTTGAGAAGAAAAATTTGGATAGTGACCGACGTCGGTTAAAAAACTGATGCCGGTGAGAATAAGTGGCCGATGTCGATCAAATAACCGATGCCGGCGAAGAAAGGTTGCCAACGTCAGCGGTAAAGCCGATGTTGGTTACTGTGTTTTCTAGAAACTCAAAGAATTTGAAAGTTTTTGGAAAGAAGAAAATGTTCTCACTAGCTCAAAAAACCAGATAGGAATAGAAAAATAGATGGAGACAGACAGACCCTAACGTTAATTCATAAGAATAAACTTTTAGAATCTTGTTGGCTTATGCCTTAGAGTGAATGTGTTGAGAGGTTGGCTTGTAGAGCAGGTCCTAGAAGAAGTAGTCTATGGTTGGTTTCAGGTTAGTTTTGGTGCTCAAGAGTCTGTATTAGGTTCGGTACATGGCCTGGTGCTAAGGAACAAACTCCCCTCACTTCACGAGCCCAATGATAAGCTGGTCTTGCTTAGCCAGTATATACGTCCCCTAGAGATTATCCTCTGCCAGAGAACAGAGTGGGCTTTCTCCTTGGTGGTGAAATCCAAGTGGGATTGCCGGGAGGGGTAAGGTATCTGCTGGGTGATGAAATCTCAGTCGGACCTTGTCTCAGGTGAGTTAAGATGTTTGATTTGTGCAAATGGTTCAGATGTGTAACATAAGTGTGATTAATTCATGATGTTGTCTAATTACTAGATGTGAGAGCTAATAATGCAAGCAATCAGAAATGAAATGCAAAAGATTTTAAGCCCAAATAGAAATGTGAGTTCATATGAAGATAAGTGAGAAGAGGTTGAAGAGTATGAATTTTGACTAGTCTAAGATGCAAGAAAAGAAAGAACAAGAATGATTCTTTTTAATTTTTGCTAATAGTGTCTTTTGGAAGAGATAGAAGAAAGAGATGTAAGGAGAAAGCTAATGCACCCTATATGAAAAGAAAGAAAAGAACCCAAGGAAGACCCTAGGGTCCCACCAGGCGTGCCAAAATGTTTCAAAATATTTTTGCTTTTCTACATTCAAAAGGAAATGAGAAACTAAAAGAAATGGTTTAGGGTTAGAAGATACCCAGATGAGGTCTACGCACCGTTATCCAGACGTTGTGAGAAATCCTCTTTGGTTGTGGAGGATGACACCTGCAGAAGAAAGAGACTAAAACAAAGAAGGCATTAGATGGATAGATGGTGGACTGCCAAGCGAAAGCTTGGTCCTAGAAGTGCAGAGACTCCCTTGAGGGATGACAACCCACTGATTGATAAAAAGAATGTCTGATAAAAAGCAGAATGATAAAAGACTAAAATGATTAAAGACTAAAATAGAAATAGAAGAAAATACTTACTTGAATGCTATTGTCGGTCTGGTCACAGTCACCGACGTCAGTTAGGCTACTGGCATCGATTGGTCGAGTCTGCCGACGTTGGTTAGTCTGCCAATGTCAATCGGGGCAGTGGTCTTTACGACTGGCATCGGTCAGGGCATTAGTCTTTGGATGAGGTTTGGTCGGGTCTGGATAGATTTATGGTCTGTGGATGGGTCTGAGAAGGGCTCTGGGTCTGGTTGGAGGTAGTCTGAGAGTCTGGTTAAATGCTCTGTGCAGGGCTGCAAGGCAGAGGGTGTGATCTGAAAAAGGGACCAGGTGGAAAATAGAGGCAATAGGGAGATAAGGATATGGGAAGGCCTCTTAGCCTTTTCGAGGGGAAGTCAAGTCTGGTCTAGTTGATAGTCTGGTCTGGGTGGTGGTATTACTTAGAAGCAATAACTGGAAAACATAATGAAAACACAAAAGAAATACTTACCTGTGGCTCGCTGAAGAATGTGTGTTGCAGATTGGTTGTACCTGTTGCTGGTGGTGTAGAAATCCTATTGCTAATGCTGTTGGTGTAGAAGACCTATTGCTTGATGCTTGCTGTGTGTACTTGAGAGAGAGAGAGTGAGAGGTCTAAAGATTGAAAGGTTGGCTGCTTGGAAGAATGAAAGATCAGATTGATGAAGGTTGAAAAGTTGGATTCGAGAGATTGGAAAAGCGGATTGAAGAATTGAAAGAGCAGATCCTGCATTCGAGTCAAGAACGTAGTTATGAAGGAAATCGACGCTGGTAATATCGCCAACGTCAGTCGATAATTGACCGATGTCGGCGGCTGGAAGATAGGAAAAAGGCTAAAAATAACCTTTTGTCCGTTTTCCCAACTACCGGGTCAGCGGGCCAGGGGAAGAAACGGTCGAAGGTGGCTTAATAAGTGTGGGAAAGAGGGGAAGAGAAGTTGGAATAGGTCATGAATGGGGTTTAGGCATTTAAAACTTGGCATGGGTTGAGGAATGGAATCTAAAGAGGGCATCCAAGGGTGGTGAGGTGTCATGGGTGAGATGGCAAGGGGAGAGAATTATTAATTTAAAATAAGATAATTATTTTAAATTAATAAGACATAGGTTAGGAGTGGTTAAGTGGACCAAGGGGGCTAAGGGGGGAGGACGACTAAGGCATAAACACGATTTTGGTGTCTACAGAGAGTTAGCCAATAATAGAATCTCCCTACACAACATCGAAAGGTGGATATAATAGAGTAGAATATATGAAAACGATCAAAATAAACATAACATTGTATGAACTCACTCAAATCACTAAAAAAATTGATTTGATATTAAAATCATCAAATGAAAAGCCTAGCTCCATCAAATCTAAACCAACTCATGTAAATGTGGTAATGTATAAGAATAAGCATGAAGTTTCACCATTTTTGTTAACTGTAAGGATTTTTGGTAAGAATCTTCATAATTGATTGCTAGATTATGGTGCTTCAACTAACATTATGCCTTTAGGAATATATGAAAAATTAGGATTAAACCCAATTAAATTAGAGAAGGTAGTGGTGTAATTGGATAAATCAAGAGTGAAAGTGGTGGGCGAATTGTCAAATATTCACATGCAACTCACTCATAAACCTTGAATCTAATAATTCATCAACATTTAGATCATTAACATATTTGAGGCTTATGGGTTGTTGAGTCATGACTAGACTAAATCCTTGAATGGATATATGTCCACTGATTGGTCCCATATGTGGCTACCTTGGCATGATATTCCAAATCAAATCAGGATTGATTAGGAACCCAAAATAAAATACACAATCACTGAATATAATCCCATGAATGAAAAGGTAAATTACCAATCCTATGAAATAGGTGTTTACACTTTGGAAACTACTAATGTTGTTAAAGATGATAAGGTGAAAGAAGAAATAAAATGTCCCTAGACATTGCACTTTGATGGTGCATGAGATAAACAAGGTTATGGTGTTGGAATTGTTCTGACAAATCCCAAAGGAAAATAGTATCTAGCTTCTTATAGATTATAGTTCACTTGTGCTAGTAATTTATCAAAATATGAAGCTCTTATTTTAGGACTTTAATTTTCAATAAAACATAAGGTAAAAGAACTATTAGTCTATGGTGATTCAAAATTAGTTATTAATCAGATTAGGAGTAGATATCAGTGTAAGATTTCCTATTTAAGAAAGTATGAATTTAGAGATTGGGATTTGATTGAGTATTTTAACTCATTTAATAATGTTTCCTTGCCTAGGGAGTAAAACTAATTGGTAGATGCTCTAGATTTAATAGCAAAAAACTTGTTTCCTCTAAAGCCTTTGAACTTTCATGAGTTTCCTATGGAAATAATTTCATACCCCTCTATGCTAGACAAATTCAATCACTTCCAAGTTTTTGATGATGATAGGCAAAATATTGATTTATTATGTAATTTTGGCATATTTGAATCCCACATTATTGATGAACAGGATGAAATTTTTGTAAAAGACTCAAAGGAAAATGAAGATGGGATAATCTAACTCAAGGAGAATCAAATCCCCAAGGGCATGATCTCCTTAGAAAGGATGTTTGACCTAGATAAATAAAAAACTAAAGCTAAGCAACCCAAGGTGAGCAGAAAATATTATAAGCAAGTCAAATTGGGAAATCCTAGGAATGAGTAAAGTGTCAACATTAGTTTAGTTTGCATTGATGAAGAGAAAAAGGAAGTTGCTACCCTTTTAACCAAGTTCAAAGATGTCATTGGATAGTCATATGATGATCTTAAGATATTTGATACTAGTGTGATTACTCACACTATCCCCTTGAAATAAGCTTACAAACCTTTCAAGTAAAGATAGAGGCTAGCGAATTTAGTGTTAAAACCACTAATTTATAAATAATTAAAGAAATTACTAGATGCAAGGATAATCTTCCCTATATGACACTCGACATGGGTTATAAATCTTATGCTAGTCAGAAAGAAGAATGGAGAAATCTAACTCTATGTTGATTTCAAAAAATTAAATAGATCCTTAAAAAAAGACAATTATCCCTTTCCATCCTTGAAAAAGTTCATTCAGTTAGAGAGTGGATCTAGAATGATTCCACTTCTTGATGGTTTTTCAGGATACAACCAAGTCTTAGTGAATAAAAATGAGAAAATGAAAACTACCTTCAACATTGAGCGGGGAATATTTGCATACAAAAAAATGCCATTCAAATTGATCAATGCGGGAGAAAATTTCCAATGAGCAATGGACCATGAGTTCGAAGGATTAATTGGTAAATGTATCATTATTTACATGGATGATCTAAAAGTTTTTTCTAAAAATAGAGGTGATCACATGATGTATTTAGAATAAGTGCTAGAGAAGTGCAGGAGGTATGGCATTTCTTTAAACCCTAAGAAAAATATCTTCTATGTAATTGAAGGAAAAATTATAGGACATGTAATCACCTAGGAAGGTATGAATATTGACCTTGATAGGATAAACACAATTTCAAAGGTAGAAATGCCTAATATTAATTTTTTTAAAATATTTCTTTGGAGAGATTAATTTTGTAAGAAAATTCATTTTTGGTTTTGTAGAGATTGTAAGACCAATCAACGTGATGCTAAATAAAATTGTGAAGATAGAATGGAATGCTGAAGCAAAGAAGGCATTTCAAGACATTAAGGATGCTATTGTTTTAGTTCCTATTTTGATAAGTCTTGATTATAGAAAATACTTTTATCTATATTATTTTACTTTTAATCATGCTATTTTTGTTGTCTTGATACAGAAAGAGGATGAAAAAGAGCACCCTATAGCATTCATAAGCACCAAATTGAAGAACATGGAACTTTGTTGTTCCCAAAATCTGTCACTTGTTTTTTATGGACAACATATCAACTATTTTGGTCTTGTAGGCCAAAATGATCTCTTCCTTTTTCAAAAAATGTTCTGAGCAGCCAAGTTCTTCAATTATTCAAGCATTTTCAGTTAAGAGACTCGCAAGTTCAACAGGTTCCACAAGTTCAACCGATGGGATTTCACAAAGAAACAAGTTATAAACACTTAGGCATTTCAAGGCTGGTTCAACATTGAAGTTCAATCAAAAGACTTATCGGTGGGCTTCAAACAATTGGAATGAACCACTTTGAACTATTGAACCATTGAACCCTACCTCTGTAAGGTTCAAAGGTTCAACGAGTTCAAAGGTTCAAAAAGAGTTAAGCGCTTCAACGAGTTTGAAGACTTCGATAAGTTAAAAAGTTTAAAGGCTTTAGTGGACTTAAAAGAAGACTTTGAAGAGTGAAGATTGAACTGTTGAACTATTGAACCTTAAACGAAAAGAGTTCAAAGTTTAAAGGTTCAACAAGTTTGACAGACTTAGAAAATCAAAGGATTCAAAGAGTTAAGATTTAACCATTGAACCATTGAACCTTGAACTTTGAAGAGTTCAATGAGTTCAAAGGTTCAATGAGTTTGACAAAAAAGGAAAGAATCTAGAGAGTTTGAAACTTCAAAGGATTCAAAGAAAGAGAATGAACTTTTGAACTTTGAACCAAAATGGTTCAAGGTTCAAAGGTTCAAAGTATAGATGAAAGCTTTGAGCGAATGAAGGAAGTGGAAGTTTCCAGAAAGGGTTCAACCAAAGAAGAAAAAGAGAATGAATGTGGATCTTTACAAAACATTAAACCAAAGAGCTGATTGAACCAAAGAGTCGATTGAACCACCTGAACTATTGAACCATTGAACTGATGCACTCTAAAGGTTCAAAGGTTCAAGGTTCAAAGTGGTTCAAGTGACTAGTAACCAGTGACATCCCCGTGGACATCAAATTTAGGGTAATAAAATATCTGTTGCTTTTCAGATATGGCATGGACCTAAAAACAAACTTAGTGACCGGCCAAAGAAGGAGCCAAAAGATCTAGTTGAAAGTGAGAAGATAGCCTGAGAGCTTAGATCATGAGGAAGAGATAAAATATAACAAAGAAAGAGGGAACGATGTAGAAAGACCAAAAATATCTGTGTAAGAGTTATTTATAGTAGGTGAAACAGTCCACCAAGTGGACATCAAAGAACATGAGCACTCAATAACACGGCCTATTTTTCTAGATCGAGTAAAGGTGAAGCAGACAGTTGCGCAAATATCAAGAAGAGGACCAGGCAGCCCATAATTTGGAGGAGACATTTGAGAAGAATTAACATGCCAAAGTTAAGGCTGATGCCCTGTTCCAGCATGGCCCCTTCACAAAATTTCAAAATGCATTCAAGGCATTGAATGCAGTATGGGCCATTTTGTGAAACAAAGCACCAAGTCTTTCTTGGCTGCTATATATTGTAATCTCTCATCTTATGTAAGGGAGATCTCTCAGTTGTAGAAGCAAAACTCTGCCCAAATTAAAAGGCATTACTGAGACTTTGAGCTCAGATTGTTAATCATATTTTGTTATACGAATGAGAAAGTAGGTTACTTTCAGACTTTGTGATGTAATAACTTGTGTTATTTAGGGGATTATTCTTATGTCTGTTTCCTAGATGTAGTCTTGTTCATTTAATTAAATAAGCAAAACTAGTGGAAGTAATCAGGAAGTTGCCTAAAGCTGACTGTGGAGAGACTTTGTGCTGCCACAATTATCTTTAGCATGTTTGTTTTTTTGTATCTATGTAAAGAATCTGGGGATGACTTTGTGCCCCCATTATATTTTGTATATTTCACTCTTTGGTAGTTGAGGTGGAGACTTTGTGCTACACTTCATCCTACTGTGTTACTGCGTCTAGTTACTTTTACTACCAAAAAAGAATCTGGCTGTTGACTGAATATTACTTCTGAAAGAAGAGAAGTACCTTCAACAATTACCTAGGATTTCTCCTTTGATCTATCAACATCATCTCTAAAAAAAAGAGATGGATGTCATTATCCTACCCTGAGTGTTATTTTTAGCTTATGTTTATAGTATATTAATATATCATAGTTATAAGGAGCCTCCCCTTTATGAGAGGAGAGATTTGTCCCATTTTGATGTGGTAAACTTGCTAATTTTGGCCGATCAATCTCCCTATGCTGTGGTTGAAACACCTATTTTGCCCTCAGTTAGCTGGTGACAAAATATTCACCCAATAGTTTTTGGCGACTCCATTGGGGATCAAATGAGTTATTCCAATTATTTTTCATCTCCATATTCTTATCCATTTCCATTATATACTCTGATATATGAAACCAGAGATTTTGGGTATCGAATGTTTCATTGCTATTGTCTACTCTGCCAGCTCCATGCCAATAGTTTTTGGTGACTTCGATAGGGACACAACAATTTTACAAAATTTGAAGCCTCAAGCTTCAGATTGTAGCATCACCTATGTCTTATCCATTATCATTATAGCCTTATCCATTTCCATTATATACTTTGATCTGTGAAACTAGAGATTTTGGGGATCGAACGTTTCATTGCTATTGTCTACTCTGCCAGCTCCATGCCAATATTTTTTGGTGACTCCATTAGGGACAAAATAGTTTTGTGTAATTTTAAGCCTCAAGCTTTAGATTGAAGAATCACCTGTGTCTTATCCATTATCATTATAGACTTATCCATTTCCATTATATACTCTAAGATGTGAAACTAGAGATGTTGGAGATCGAGTGTTTCATTTCAAAAGTCAATTCTCTAGAAACTCCATGCCAACTAGAAAGAATGCGTAGTTTGAAGCCTCAAGCTTCAAGCTAAAGCAGTGCCAATTATTTTCCATTTTTACTTTACAATTTGGTAGCTCCAAAGTATACAAGAAACTAGAGATCTAAAGGTATTGTTGACCCTATATTTGAGTTGGTACAACAAAGTAATTTTGATCTATTTCCTTGACCATCTCGCCTCCAACAAACTAGGAGTCTTCCTCCCACCAATATCAAGTCACCAATACAAGGCAAAGCTTATTTTTCCTCTACTAGTAGAACTTTTCCTATACATACTCCACCAAGATTTCTTATCCCCCCCTTCACAAGTCATGCAATGGCAACTCAAAGCCCCTAGGGTAAATATTTTGGTCCACTCAATCTAACTCCACCTCTACATGAGCTACCTCACAGTTCCAGGAATAATTTCACCAAATTATATGGTGATGGAAGAGTTTATCCTAATGAACATATTGCAACCTTCAATATAGCCTGTAGCATGATAGGTATGGAGTATGAGGATGTAGTAGTCAGGCTGTTTGTATAAAAATTTCTTGGCACTGATGTAGACTAGTTCTATCATCTGTAGGCCCAGACTGTGACTGAATGGAACACCCTCAAAGCCAAATTCAAAGCTAGGTTCAAGCCTATAGAAGATGCACATGCCCTACTAGCCCAACTCACACAAATGAAGAAAGAGCCTCATGAACCTATGAGGGACTTCATTGCCAAATTTGACAAGTTGAGGAATAGGATTCCTATAATTGCTCAGCTGATAGTTGAGAATCTCAAATGTTTCTTCATCAACTCTCAGCTTCTTGAAGTGAGTTTATTGTTGAGATAGGCTGGCCACATAGACCTTGCTATAGCTCAAGATTTGGCCACTGAGGTGGAAGATGATATTATCTTGGTAGAGAAGATAAGAAGAGAACCTAATAGAGGTAAATCTCCTTCATCTTCTGAATATTAATCTACATGCACCACTGATCCCATGGTGCAAAACCTAGAAAATGAGTTGCTAACTCTCAGAAAGCAAATGGCACAAGGGATGTCTAATCCTCCTTCATACTAAGATATACCAAGGAGGACATTTCCTAATCAGTCATACAAAGGCAACACTGCTAAGAATCAAGGGCAGTCAAATCATCTTCCTGCCCCTTAGGGGAAACTTGCTATTGAAGTAGCTCTAGCCAACTCAGTAGTTGGATACCTTGAAACATAATCAAATTTCTCTTTCCAAGCTGAGTTGAACCCAGAAAATGATGCTAATCTCTTCACAGAGGAAGAAGAAGAATTAGCTGGCGACTCTAACATTAGTTTCCTGAATTACCAAGAAGAAGTCAGAAGCAAGTCAGAAGCATTTGATAGATCATACACTGTATTTACCAGGGCCCAAAACCAGTCAGCTCAACAAGCTGATAATGGAAAATCAAGGGAAGGATCTCAACCAACAATTTCAATTTCTAAATGGGGGAATACTCTACCTTTTCAATCAAAGGACCTGGTGAGCAGTAAAAAAGTAAGTACTCCAAACATTCCTTCATCTTCAACTTCAAATTCATAGACCAATCCCACACCCCCAAAAAACTAGAAGGATGAACTTCCTTCCCCTATTCCCAATTCATTTCAGTCATTTGATATAGTTGACCATGTCAAGAAGACCAAAATTTAAATGTCTGAATTTGAATTCTTACAATCCAACCTTGAGCAGTTGGATAGGTTGGTTTAATGTGTGAAGAATAAAGCCATCCTTATAGGACGAGAAATCTTGAAAGTAACTCCTAGTCCCCCCAACACATCCACCTAAAATAACCTTGTCATTACTCCTCCAGCTACCCCTGAGATGATATAACCATTTTATGTTTCCCTGTTGATAAATGGTCATCGGCTGAACAACTGCATAATAGACTTAGGTGCCTCTGACAATGTCATGCCTGCCAAGGTGGTAGATTCTCTCAGCCTTACATTGACTAAAACTTTTGGGATATGTTTCTTCATGGAAAACAAACAAGTGCCACTTCTAAGATACATCAAAGATGCCCGATTTGCATTCATGGCCTTTCCAGAAAAAAGAATTAAAATGAGAGTCCTAGTGGCCAACATTCCTGCCTCCTATGGCATTCTACTTGGATGAAATTTCTATAAGGATGTTGGTGGAGAATTAAGCATGGACTTGTTTGAGGCAAGGATCCCTGTGAAGGGCATCATGTAGAGGCTACTTCTTGAGAAGGAGGCAAAATATATTGTCACCCAAACATCAGCCCCTGAAGCTCAAATTCTATTTGAGTCTTTAGGAATGGGTAACTTTTTCTTGTCTATAGAGGATGTCCCTTTTTCATCTGATGAAATTCCTATAGGTGACAATCCAAAAAATTTAGATAGTATAGTAGGAGAATTGGTAGAGCAAAGTTTAGATGCAAAAGAATCCTCCCTCCCTGACTAAGAGAAATCTAAAAAAAGATCTATTTCTGATAATGTATGGATTCTAGAATTTGATGGCAGCTATTCTTCTACCAGTGCTAGAGCTGGGATTATTCTAATATCTCCTTAAGGAGATATTTTTCCTTCTTCATACAAGTTACAGTTTAACAACACCAACAACACTACCGAGTATGAATCTCTGTTACTCGGGTTGAAGGCTGCTCAAGACAAAGGTGTCAAACTCCTTCACGCTAAAGGAGATGCTAAACTGATGGTTTATCAGGTGAGGAACCTGTGTCAAACTAAAAACAAAATATTGTGCCATTACTACAATCTGGTATGGGCTTGTATTGGAAGTTTTGATGCTTTCAATATATCTGTAATGCCCAAAGAGTTTCATAGTCATGCAAATTCATTGGCTGTCTCTATGACCCTCTTTGTTCCTCATAAAGACTTTGAAGATCAGAAGTACACTATCAAGTGGTCTTTTGACCAAGTGTGCCTAACAATGCCAATCATTAGTAGGTATCTGATGGGGACAATCAAATCATGTGCTAGACTAAACTAGAAGAGCAATGGATTATAGAAATGGACCATGCTACTACATGTCAAAATTAGGAAAAGAAACTCTTCTACAAGAGAACAAGGATCCATGATTTTTAGACTAGAAATCAAGTCTTGCTGAGGGGCAAGAGGACAAAACCAAAAGGAATGCACATAAAATTTGATTCCTAGTGGAGAGGTCCATTCGCTAATCATTGCTTCTAGGGAGAAAATGGTTTCTTACTGATATATCAAGATAAAACACCATTTTCACTATCTCATAGTGGGTGGCATATGAAGCACTTCAATCCTTGAAGTATCAGATACGATCAGTTGTACATATTTGTATAGTCTTTAGTTTAGTTTTGTTTGGTTCATTTTATTTTGTTTTTGTGCCTTTCTTTTTAGGTAACATGACTTTGTAGCTCAATGGCATACTTGAAGGCACTAAGATTCTAGTTTATACTCCCTTTGATTGTTTTTACAATCGATGGAAGTTCCTCAACTAGAGGCAGCTGTTGTTCCCAAAATTTGTCACTTGTTTTTTATGGACAACATATCAACTATTTTGGTCCTAAAGGCCAAAATGATCTCTTCCTTTTTCAAAAAATGTTTTGAGCAACCAATTTCTTCAATTATTCAAGCATTTTTAGTTAAGGGACTCACAGATTTAACAGGTTCCACATGTTCAACTGGCAAGATTTCACAAAGAAACAAGTTCCAAACACTTAGGCATTTTAAGGCTGGTTCAATGTCAAAGTTCAATCAAAATACTTATCAATGGGCTTCAAATAATTATAATGAACCACTTTGAACCATTGAACCATTGAACCCCACCTCTGCAAGGTTCAAAGGTTCAACGAGTTCAAAGGTTCAAAAAGAGTTAAGTGCTTCAACGAGTTCAAAGACTTCGGCAAGTTCAAAAGTTCAAAGGCTTCAGTGGACTTAAAAGAAAAGAAGACTTCAAAGAGTGAAGATTGAACTATTGAACCGTTGAACCTTGAACAAAAAGAGTTCAAAGTTCAAAGGTTTAACGAGTTAATAAGTTTGATAGACTTAGAAAATCAAATGATTTGAAGAGTTAAGATTGAACCGTTGAACCATTGGACCTTGAACTTTGAAGAGTTAAACAAGTTCAAAGGTTCAATGACTTCGATAAAAAAGGAAAGAATCCAAAGAGTTTGAAACTTCAAAGGATTTAAATAAAGAGAATGAACCATTGAACTTTGAACCGAAATGGTTCAAGGTTCAAAGGTTCAAAGGTTCAAAGTACAAATGAAAGCTTTGAGTGAATGAAGGAAGTGGAAGTTTCTAGAAAGGGTTCAAAGAAATGGTTCAACCAAAGAAGAAAAAGAGAATGAATGTAGCTCTTTATAAAATATTAAACCAAAGAGTCGATTGAACCAAAGAGTTGATTGAACCACCCGAACTATTAAACCATTAAACTGTTGCACTCCAAAGGTTCAAAGTGGTTCAAGTGACCAACAACTAGTGACATCCCTACGAATGTCAAATTTAGGGTAATAAAATATCTATTATTTTTCAAATATGGCACGAACCTGAAAACAAACTCAGTGACCGGCCAAAGAAGGAGCCAAAAGAGCCAGCTAAAAGCGAGAAGATAGCCTGAGGGCTCAGATCATAAGGAAGAGACAAAATACAACAAGGAAAGAGGGAATGATGTAGAAAGACCATAAATATCTGTGCAAGAGTTATTTTTAGTAGGTGAAATAGTCCACTAGGTGGACATTAGAGAGTAAGAGCACTCAATAGTGCGGCCTATTTTTCTAGATCGAGTAAAGGTGAAGCAGACAACTACACAAATATCAGGGAGAGGACCAGGTGGCCCATACTTTGGAGGAGACATTTGAGAAGAATTAACATGCCAAAGTTAAGGCCAATACCCTATTCTAGTATGGCCCCTTCACAAAATTTCAAAATGCATTCAAGGTATTGAATGCAACATGGGCCATTTTGTGAAACAAATCACCAAGTCTTTTTTGGCTACTATATATTGTAATCTCTCATCTTATGCAAGGGAGATCTCTCAGTTGTAGAAGCAAAACTCTGCCCAAATTGAAAGGCATTATTGAGACTTTAAACTTAGATTGTTAATCATATTTTGTTATACGAATGAGAAATTAGGTTACTTTCAAACTTTGTGCTATAATAACTTGTGTTATTTAGGGGATTGTTCTTATGTCTTTTTCCTAGATGCAGTCTTTTTCATTTAATTAAATAAGTATAACTTGTAGAAGTAATCAGGGAGGTGTCTTGAAGCTGACTGTGGAGAGACTTTGTGCTATCACAATTGTCTTTAGCATGTTTGGTTTTTTGTATCTATGTAAAGGATCTTGGGATGAATTTATGCCCCCATTGTCCTTCGTATATGTCACTCTTTGGCAGTTAAGGTGGAGACTTTGTGCTACACTTCATCCTATTGTGTTACTGCGTCTAGTTACTTTTACTACCAGGAAGAAATCTGGATGTTGACTGAATATTACTTTTGAAAGAAGAGAAGTACCTTAAACAATTACCTAGGATTTCTCCTTTGATATGTGAACATCATCTCTAAAAAAGAGAGATGGATGGCGTTATCCTATCTTGAATGTTATTTTTAGCTTATATTTATAGTATATTAATATATCATAGTTATAGGGAACCTCCCCTTGATGAGAGGAAAGATTTGTCCCATTTTGATGTGGTAAACCTACACATTTTGGCTAATCAATCTCCCTATGATATGGTTGAAACACCTATTTTTCCCTCAATTAGTTGGTGAAAAAATATTCACCCAACAAACTTAACTACCCTATTCTAGATAAACAAGCCTATGATTTGATGAAGGTTGTTAAGAAGTTTAGAAACTACATCCTAAGGAATAATATGTATGCCATAATATATGATCCATATGTTAAGTTGATGTTGGGATAAAATTAACTTGGATAATGAAGAGGGAATTGGATTAAAAAACTCCAAGAATATGATATAGAAATAAAATCTACTAAGTTAGTTAGAGGCCAAGGTGTAATCTAGCTTATTGCAAATACTGATCTACGTATTGACATTTTACATGTTAAAGTAAGTCAAATATCCAGTGATGATTGGTAAAAGGATATTGTTCACTATTTGTTGCATTGAGTGTGTCTCCCACACCTTAAAAGGGATCATAAAATGGATCTTAGGTTCAGATCATCTCATTTTATGATCAAAAGGGGATTCCTCTATAGAAAAAACTATGAGGGGACTATCTAAGATGTGTTTCTAGAGATGGAGCCACACAAATGATGAACAATTTCCATGATAAACTGGGAAGTGGTCACCCTTCAAGGTGTACCAAAACACATAATATATTGAGATAAGGCTACTATTAGCCAACCATATTTAAAGACACCCATGCTTATATGCGAACTTGTCATTAATGTAAAGTGTTTGATAGATGAGAGATAAAGACAACCATGCCTTTATAACCAATGATTGAAATGAGGCCATTTACGCAATGGGGTCTCAACTACGTAGGAGTGATCAATCCTAACTCCTTGGTAAGACATAAATTTATATTCATTACCACTAATTATTGCACTAGGTAGACTAAAGCAGTGGCCACCAAGAATAGTAGAGCGATTGATGTCATCAAATTTCTAGAAGAAAATATCATCACTTAATTTAGGATGCCCCTATCCTTGGTATGTGACAATGGCCCAACCTTTGATTTAGTCAAATTCATCGAGTGGACATATGACAACCAAATAGTCATCAAGTCTACTTCAAACTATTACCCTCAAGGTAATGGAGTGGCAAAATCTACCAACAAAAACTTGATGAATGCCATCAAGAAATTTAAAGAGAAGAAACCCAAAGAATGGTAGTTCTTGCTAAAGTATGCTTTATGGGTAGACATAACCAAATACAAATAGGTGTTCAAGGCATCCTAATTCCTACTGGTCTATGACAAACAACCTATCTTTCCTATCACATTGAAGTTGCCCACCTATGAGTTTATGGTCGAGTATATGATGAAAGAGTAAAATCTTGAATACTAAATATCATCCAAATGGAAGATGTCAGAGATGAAACATTAAATAATTTAAACAAGCATCAAGATGTTGTAAAGAGATGGTTTGATAAGTGATATGAAGTTAAGTCATTATACATATCAGACTTGGTCCTACTATGGGACAAGGCCCATGAGAAGGGAAAACATGACAATTTTACTCCTCTCTGGATTGGACCATATCAAGTGGCAAAAATATTGGGAAAAAATGCATTTAGGCTCAAAGACCTGCAAGGGAATGGCTTAACCTTGCCAGTCAATATGCAGTACATGAAACATTATTTCTCTACCACTCTATCACAAACTCTAGAAGGATAGTAAGCTTATTTAGGATTAAAGTAGGTATGAGTAGAGTAGTTTCATTTCTTGCTTTGCTTTCCTATTGTGTGCTTTATCACTTTCTACTTTGATTTCATGTTGTGTGCTTTATCACTTTCCACTTTATTTTTGTTTTCTATTTTAGCTTAGTAATAATTCCTTTGGATAAGAATTAATTGGCTTAATTTGTGTTAGTTTGAGCCTAAAATTGGTAACAAGGGATTTTTGGTTTTGAACATTGGTCATCCAAAGTTTGGAAACCTCTATCAGAGTTTCAATTTAAAAAAGTTGGGCAGGGTCAATTAGAAGTTAGTTTTCTCATAAAAATCCTAAGTTATTTTAAGACTATAATATAGTTTAGATGAATGAAATTTATTTGAGTGTTTGAATCTGTGTGGACCATCATACTATCATCTAAATTCAACAAATAAATTACCAGGGTAAAACTTGATATCTAAAAGTGAATTACATCTAGACTATGTTTTAAAAAAACCTTACACTTGGCCAATTATGGTTTCCAACCATTTTGGTTTATGAATGTAAGTATATATATATAAAACAAAATGATACACCAATGAAGTGAAATCAAAAACTACTTTTAAATTTCATGAATAGTGATTTAGGTAATCTCTATCAGGGTTATGCATGTCTGGGTAGTAGTAGAGTAAGGCCTAGAGTAGATCCAAAGGTATCTCTATTGGGGATATATATGCTTAGCTAGCAGTAGAGCAATGCCCAAGCCATCCTCAACTGAGCAAAGTATAATTTTATAAAATCTAAAGAATGCTTAATTCATTTCATGTTTGATATCTTAAAGATTGAAATTTATCATTTTTGAACCCAAAGGCAATGGTCAAGGAACCTCAAAGCACACACATAGTATGATTGTCTACAAGGTTTAAACACTATTTCAATCCTTTGGGTTTTTATTTAGTTCTAAAAAGTAGTTTTGGTACTGACTGAAGATCATAATTAAATAACTAATATTTTATTCATCTTTGAATAAAATATATGGATTCTAACATTTTACAATGTTTCTTTGTAGAGGTCTCCATTTATTGATGATCAACATTCCCCTATTCTCAGAATAGGGACCCTCCTTTCTTCAATTTTTGAAAAGTGCCCAAGATGCCAAACATGTTAAATCATTTGACTGCATGGAGAATTATTTTTATTTACCAGTGCTTGTGTTTATAGAAGTTTTGGTCAATCATTTATTTTTCCATAAGGATTAATACCTAGAAATATTCAAATTATTAAAATTCTTCTATGAGTTTTATTCAATAATGAATTATTGACCATTGGCTATTCAATGATGTGCAGATAGGCTCTCATTAAAGAAGTGTGACCTAGATCTCTAATAAACATAAACATAATAAGATTCACTAGATTTTATTAGACTAACATTATGTTTTGTTTAAGGCATTTACTTGCAAATTTTTTTATTTAAACTTATTTTAATTTTCTTAATATGGGCAATGACATATTCTAAATGTTAACCTAGTCTCTCACTTGACCTCATAGGATGTTAAATTAAATTTATGGTCGATGATGTCTTATAAGATGTCAAAGTTAAGACTATGTCTTAAAAGGACAGTTGTCCACCTCATCAGGATTTGTAATGCCTTAAGGATTCATCGCATCTCGCATACGACACCTGAAGCAAATATACCAAGTCTACACTTTGTGGCATCATCTAGAGGGATCATGAATAAGTTATCCATTGGAATTCAAATCCCAAGGTTATATATTAGGATCTTAGCACTTTTGAATGAGCCCATTCAATTATAGATGCCATGCATACCCCACACATCCACCACATTTCATAAGCCTATGAGATGCCATCACGTGTCTTTATGGTAACCAACCAGACCCAATCATCCTTTTAAAGTGATGCATGTACCCTTTGGATTTATCTAAGGTCATCATGTGTTTGCACCACATTGAATCCATCCAAAAAAATTCAAGAGCTCATAAATTAGACACGTAGTTATACCCAAGCCATATGATCAAGGTTTTATGGTATACAACTATTTAAGGTACCTTTCAAGAATGACAATTAACAGAAGAATAAAAAAAAGCCTATGAGAGCAATGTATGTCCCCTTTGGGCCCATACAATAATGCCACATGTCATTCCTGCACGGTTCCTATTCGAGACCCATGAGATCATCTCCAAAAAGGATGCATGTCTCCACCTGAGCCATTTGATCAATGCCAAGTTTCTAATAGTTGTCCAAAAGCCTTTTGAGGGAGACACTTGGAAAATAAAATCTATGAGTGCTCGTGAGAGCAACACGTGGCATTCTCATGACCAATTAGAGATGGAAAACACCACCCAAGAGCTCACTATGAATTTGAAGATGCCACATGGTGAGATAAAAATGAGACATCATGTAAAGTTACATTCTTAGACTCTGTGAGGCAATCAAAAGGTGGCATGTGTCTATATTTTGAGTCAATTAGGCAACTTAATCATATTTAGGGATTACGAGTACCTAGATGGATTTGAGGTAGAAGCCACATGCCAAATGGTGGAAATATTTAACTTTAAATCTAAAACTAATGGCAAATCAAAGGTGAATTAAATCTAAATTTGAGTTTTGATGCAATTAATTTCCAAAATTAATAGTTTGAAGATTGTTTCAAATATATGCAAGGTTGACAAGTTTTCCATTAATATGATAGGAACCAGGATCACCATAAACATTGCATTAATTAGAGTAATATTTCAAAAGGATATATAATCAAGGCTATTTCTATTTTCATTTCAAATCTATACGCATTTAATTTCTCTATTGTCTATGCTCTTATTGTTAAAAGCTAATTGTAAATTGCACTCCCAATTGCCATTATCGAAGCTCAAAAGTTATAGAAAGATATAAAAGATGTTGATTGATACTTGAAGTATTATAAAAAATGGCATAAGAAAGTCCTTCTACTCCAAGTAAGATTAGTTCCTTTAGGAATGATTACTTTTTATTCTAGTATGGTACTTCTATCATCTTCAAATACATATAATTCATTTCTGAGGCCATAACATCTGGAGACATGCACTATAGTAGAATTTATTTAAATATAAAAGAAACTAGGGCTATTGATGAGGATAAGACTATGCCTCATATATTACAATTGGATTTAGATATCCTCACCATTAGCGCAATTAGTCTCTACAAGGCTAAAACTAAGCCATAGGTTATGCCATACACTGACCTAGTTTATGGTATCTTTGGGAGGTCAAAATGTGAAGATGGGTTACTTAAATAAATTTACAAAGGGATCCTTATTACTTTCATAGTAGGACCAAAATTTGAGAAGTATTATGACCTTTCCTCATCATATATTGAATATAAATAAGTCATCATCAACAATTGGTACAAATTGTACTCCCTAAAGAAGGTCTTGGCTTTGTGGGTGATTGAACCAATAGGTGTTGTTCTCATGGATGATCAAGGAAACTTACCCATCCAAAAATTTAGACAAGGGGTCAAAATTGGCCTATCCATCCTAAATAGAATGTTTGGCAATCCACATATTACCTATGTAGACATAAGGGCTATTTTGTTACTACAAATCATCCTGGAGGACCATCAAATTCCCCCACTTGGGGAAATCATCAATAATAATTTGGTATATGAAATTTAGGAAACTTGAAAGAATGGTGCACCATTATTCATGATGAGATAATTATTGGATGCAATATGTACAACTACTCAACTAGGTCTAAATTCATGATCTCCTAAATGATAAGAGGTTGTGCCTCAACTATTCTTTGCAATGCATATTCATCAATTCAAATGCAAAATATGAGTGATTGTAGAAGAGTTATACCTAGTGGTTTATAATTCAATCGCTAAATATGAGATGTAGAGGGTTCCCCCTAAATTCAAGTAAACCTTAAGAGTCATGGGTAGTTATTAGTTATACCCAGACTGCATAATCATAAAAATAAAGTGAGTGATGATAGCTCCTCTTATACTATAAAGGTTTGTGCAAATGAAGCTGGATAAAGAAGAAATGGATTATCAAATTCTACATGGATTTGATGGAGTCTTCAAGAACAAGAAGAAAACATCCCTCCATAAGGTCCCTTACAAATTTGGGAGGACCAAAATTGCCAAATGGCATGATATTATTGTAGTTACTAGGGATAGGGATTCACACCTATTACCTAAATATGAATTCAGACCATGGGATCCTAACAATGTCATTTCTGTTGGGGATCAACCAACAATGATTACACTTGTGAAAGCAATAAACACGGAAATAAATCAGATAGATAAGTAACTGGAATGATAAATAGCACAGAACAAGAGATACAAGAAAACACCCTAAAAAATTGTATTAAAACTCTTTACAAAAGGAATAAAATTGAAGAAAATTCTTTCTTCCACACCTCTCTCAGATGCACAAGATCTCTCACTAGATCTCTATTCCTCAAGAGCTCTCTCTCTCAAGTACAATCAACTCCAACAACCTGGATTGATACAACTTTGTACTGTCCTTCAAACATTCACAATGTTCTACTCATTCAATTCAACTCACTAAGCTAAGAAGATCTTTCCTACATATAGAATTAGGAAACTTGAGCATGCACTTACAACAAACAGTTAAGCCTCTTGAACAAGGGCTCTAAAAACAATCTTGCTAATAATAGAAATGCGAACTTAAGACTAAGACTTAAACTCATCATGCAAACACTCGCTTCTGTCCTCAGAAATAGCATTCTGGACACACAGGTAACCGACGCCGATTCCTGCCAGTCTGCATGTGACCGTCGTCGGCCGATCCTCTGCCGACGCTGGTGTTCCTCCTACTGCTCCTGACCGATGTTGGTCGATCCTGACCGATGCCAGTGTCTGTGTAGACTTGAACCTGCTAAAGTGTGCTCCTTGGTAAAGCTTTTAGCTCCACACCCTAACAATCTCCCACTTGGAGATAAAAAGCTACACCAGTACCTATACAGCAACATCTTCTAGCTCCTCAATCTTCAACTCAATCATGAAGACCAATAGAAGTTGAATGAAGATTCAACTTCTCCTTAGTAACCAGCTTAGTTAACATATCAACATGATTCCTATCTGTATGGATCTTCTCCAGCTTCAACTCACCATCTTCTAATACTTGCCGTATGAAGTGGTACCTTAGCTGTATGTGCTTGGTTCTTGAATGAAAGGCTGAATTCTTAGCCAAATGGATTGCACTCTGACTGTCACTATACAATCTGCAACTCCCATGCTCCCTTCCAAGCTCTTCCATGAACCGTGTCATCCATATCATCTCTTTGCTAGGTTCTGTGGCTGCAATATACTCTGCTTCTGTAGTTGACAAGGCAACAACCTTTTGCAACTTAGATATCCAGCTAACCACCGTTCCACCTACAGTAAAAACATAACCTGTGGTGTTCCTCCTGCCATCCAAATCACCTGCCATATCTGAATCTACATAACCATGTAGAGAAGTATCTGAACCTCCATAGCACAAGTGTCTACTGCTGGTTCCTCTTAGATATCTAAGGATCCACTGAAATGCTTTCCAGTGTTCCTTACCTGGATTGGCCATATACTTACTTACAACTCCCACTGCTTGGGCAATATCCGGTCTAGTACACACCATTGCATACATCAAACTTCCTACTGTGGAAGAATATGGAACCTTATTCATGTACTCTACCTCATCATGTGAATTAGGACATTGTTCTTTACTCAACTTAAAATGTCCAGCCAAAGGTGTGCTTACCGGTTTAACATCCTGCATATTGAACCGTTTCAACACCTTGTCCACATAATCCTCTTGAGACAATATCAACCTGTGATTTTTTCCTATCTCTCTTAATGCTCATGCCAAGGATTTTCTTAGCTACTCCCAAATCCTTCATAGCAAACATTTGAGCTAATTTCACCTTAAGCTCAGAGATATCCTGCATGTGTGATCCTGCAACCAGCATATCATCTACATACAACAATAGAATAATATATCTACCGTTATCAAATCTCTTAAAATATACACAATGGTCAGATTGACACCTACTGAAGCCATGCTCAGTCATAAACTTGTTAAATTTCAAATACCACTATCTAGGAGCTTGCTTGAGGCCATACAAGCTTTTCTTCAATCTGCACACCAACTTCTCCTTACCCTTGACCTCAAATCCTTCCGGTTGTTCCATGTATATTTCCTCATCCAAATCTCCATGAAGAAACACTGTCTTAACATCTAGCTGCTCAAGATGCAAATCCTCAAAAGCAACCAAAGACAATACAACCCTTATAGAAGTCATCTTAACAACAGGAGAAAAAATCTCACCAAAGTCAATACCTGGCTTTTGTGCAAATCCTTTCACTACTAATCTGGCCTTATATCTCATTTGTCCATCCTCACCTTCCTTCAACCTGTAGGTCCATCTGTTCTTTAGTGTTTTCTTACCAGTTGGCAATTCAACCAAATCCCATGTTTGGTTCTCTCTCAGGGACTCCATCTCCTCAACCATGCCACGCTCCCACTGACTCTTGGACTCCACCTGTAATGCTTCTTCAAAACTCTCTGGTTCTCCACCATCAGTTAGCAATAAATAGTACAAAGAAGGAGAATATCTAATTGGAGGCTTACTTAGCCTTTCTGACCTCCTGATGGGTGTCTTGGACTCATTCTCAACACGCTGTCCACCCAAATCCTCTGACAGTGACCGACCTCGGCCACCTGTAGACCTGTTACTGGCCGACGCCGATTCTTCCTGACCGACGCTGGTGCCTATTCTGTCGACGTCAGTCTCTGTATGACTGACATTGGTTTCTGTACTACTGACATTGGTTCCTACCCTACCGACGTCAGTCTCTGTGTTTTCCTGTAAGTGATTATTTCTTTTTCCCGTGAGCTCATTTTGGACCATCACTTCATCCAATTCTCCATTGCTCTGCCCAGATTGATTCAGCTTCCTCATCTGATCACTATACATCTCTTTTTCATTGAAAACAACATCACGCTCCTAATTACCTTGTTAGTTCATAGATTCCAAAATCTAAAACCAAAATCATCTGAGCCATAGCCAATAAACGTGCACCTCATAGACTTAGCATCAAGCTTTTTTCTATTTTCCTTATCTACGTGCACAAAGGCTTCACAACCAAAAACTTTGAGATATGAGAGATCTACCTTTTTAACTGTCCATGCCTCTTATGGAATTCCACCATCCAGAGCTGTAGAGGGTCCTCTGTTAATCAGGTACACTGCGGTGTCAACAGCTTCTGCCCAAAACGCTAAGGGCAACCCAGCATGCAATCTCATACATCTTACATGCTCCATGATTGTTCTGTTCATCCTTTTAGCAATACCATTCTACTGAGGTGTCCTTGGAACCGTTCTTTGCCTATGGATTCCGTGTGTGTAACAATACCAGTTAAACTTAAAACTGCAGAACTCACTGCCATTGTCAGATCTCAAGCACTTCAATCTTCTGCTTGTTTCATTCTCAACCATAGCTTTCCAAATCTTAAAAGTCTCAAAAACATTAGATTTATTTTTAATACAATAGATCCATACCTTTCTTGTAGCATCATCTATGAACGTAACATAGTACCGTGATCCTCCAATAGAGGCTACCTGAGCCGGTCCCCACACGTCTGTGTGAACAAGCTGCAACTTATGCCTTTTCTTAGTAGACCCAGTCTTGAGAAAACTAACCCTTTTCTGTTTTCCAAATACACAATGCTCACAAAATTCTAGATCCATACTTTTCAAATCTGAAAGCATACCTTTAGACTTAACAATTGACATCCCCTTCTCACTCATGTGGCCAAGCCTTGAGTGCCACAATTTAGCATCCACATCTGAAGTAGATAATACAGAAGGAGATTTGTTAGTAACACAATTACACAAATAGAGAGTACCTTCTCTCTTACCTCTGGCCATAACAAGTGCACCCTTGGTCACCTTCCAAGATTCTACTGTAAGAGTTACTGTACAACCCTCATCTCCTAAATTTCCTGCAGAAATTGAATTTCTCTTCAAGCTAGGAACATGCATCACATCTCTCAACACCCATGTGTTGCCATTCTGCATCTTCAGCTGCACTTTACCTTTGCCAATAATCTTACAAGGCTCATCATCCCCTAAGTACACTATTCCAAAATCTCCATGGATATAGTCACTGAAATATTCTTTGTTAGGGGTAGCATGGAAAGATGCACCAGAATTTAATACCCAAGATTCTATATTATTATGCAAAGAGAAAATTAGAGCATCTTGTGCAATACCTGCAACCTTTGCCTCTTCCTTTCCTTCGTGCTGATTGTCCTCCTTAGGCTTTGACCATCAATCTCTGCTTATGTGCCCCAACTTTCCACAGTTCCAGCATTATGGCCTTCTGCCATTTCTGGATTTGGATCTGCCTCTTCCCTTAGACTTAGATCTTGATCTCCTCTTGCTCCTCTCTTTTTGCCTTCCCCTAATCTCGAGATTTAAAGCATTCCTAGATGTCTCTTCTATGCTTTTCTTGCGAATTTCCTCATTCAAGATAACACTAACAACATCCTCTACTTTTAAAATATTCGAAGCAGATGCAGTATTAGAAACTACCATTACCAAGCCATGCCAGCTTTCAGGCAAAGAACATAATATTAAGAGAGCTTTTATTTCATCATCAAATACAATATTGACTGAACTTAATTGATAAACAATTCCATGGAAATAATTCAGGTGATTAGATATAGATCCACCTTCTTGCATATGTAAATTAAATAACTGCTTCATAAGATATACCTTATTAGAAGCTGAGGGTTTTTCATACAAATTTGCTAACGTAGTCATTAACTCTACCGTTGTTTTTGCCTGTGACAAATTAGATATCACAGTGGATGCAAGACTCAGTCTTATAGACCCCAGAGCCTTTCTGTCAAGAACTTCCCATTCTTCATCCTCCATGTCCTTGGGCTTCTTTGCAATCCCACCTAACGATAAGTAAAGATCTTTCTGATACAGATAGTCCTCTATTTGCATTCTCCAATGTTGATAGTTCTTGCCATTAAAATTTTCCATTCTCAATTTACTTTCTTCTGCCATTGCTTCTCCCACTCAAACAAAAATTCCTGCAGAAACCCCTGTGAGCAACCTGTAATCCAAACACACTACACAGATCTGAACCACTTGTTAGTGAACCTGAGCTCTGATACCACTTGTTGGGGATCAACCAACAATTATTACACTTGTGAAAGCAATAAACGTGAAAATAAATCAGATAGATAAGTAACTGGAATGATAAATAACATAGAACAAGAGATACAAGAAAACACCTTGAAAACTTGTATTAAAACTCTTTACAAAAGGAATACAATTGAAGAAACTTATTTCTTCCACACCTCTCTCAGATGCACAAGATCTCTCACTAGATCTCTATTCCTCAAGAGCTCTCTCTCTCAAGTACAATCAACTCCAACAACCTGGATTGATACAACTCTGTACTGTCCTTCAACCATTCACAATGTTCTACTCATACAATTCAAGTCACTAAGCTAAGAAGATCTTTCCTAGATATAGAATTAGGAAACTTGAGCATGCACTTACAACAAATAGTTAAGCCTCTTGAACAAGGGCTCTAAAATAATCTTGCTAATAATAGAAACGCGAACTTAAGACTAAGACTTAAACTCATCATGCAAACACTCACTTCTGTCCTCGGAAATAGCATTCTAGACACACAGGTAATCGACGCTAGTTTTTGCCAGTCTGCATGTGACCGTCGTCGGCCGATCCTCTGCCGACACCGGCGTTCCTCCTACTACTCCTGATCGACGTCGGTCGATCCTGACTGACGTCGGTGTCTGTGTAGACCCGAACCTGCTAAAGTGTGCTCCTTGGTGAAGCTTTTAGCTCCACACCCTAACAATTTCCAAGCATCTATTAAAATTAAAGAAAGATATATCAATGGAGTACAAGCATCAAGAATAAGTTCATGAGTGGATATATAAAAATGCTTTGAATGATGAGGTGGTGCTCTAAAATGCTACAAAGAAGAACATTGAACTAGAGATAAGATTGGATAAAGAGAAGAAAAAGGAATATATTATTAGGTCTCAACCACCACCAAACCATGAGAGAATGTTTGATGTTAATTATGAAGAAGTAAAAGATGAAGAAGAATAAGACAATGTTACTCCTGTTAGGAACATATCAAAGAGGCCTCCACAACTTGCCACTTTAAGTGTCTAAGATTTACCTCCAAAATTTGAGCAAGGAGGATCTAGCAGTCAACTTAACCCCTCTTAAGGGCCCACACTAATCTCTACATATACTATGGGAGATGCTCTAGAGAGCCTAAGTCAACCTAAATCTGATGCCATTGACCTTGAGGAATTACAAGGAATTGAGCTCTCTATGAAAGAATTATAGGCTCTAGTTGGGAGGAACATTGAGAAGGTTTACAAAAGGAAAAGAGAGCCCAATACCACCATGATTTTTTTTGATTCCACTATCACACCTATAGATACCAATGTAATTACCTTACCACTACCTTGTTTTCCAATAGCAAGTATATTTACTTTTGCTTTTGCTTTTGTGTTTGTTCTTCCCACCATTTTTCCCTATTAGTTTTAGTATCATTAGCCTCTGTAACTACCACTATGGGATAAACTAGTAGTTCCTCAAGATTTACCATCCCCCACTTTATTTCCCATGGCACTAAAAATATTTCAGCTTCTTTAGGCTCCTAATGCACTAGTGATAGTCAAGCTATAAGTTCTACTCCTTCTCAGGCAACCACAACATGTGCATCACTTGCTATTGGTTCCCCTAAATCAACAAGGCCATTAAGGCCCATATCAAAATTATTTACCTTCCCAAATCCACCTTTGAATACATACCCATTCAATATTATTAGAGCTTCAAAGGTGAGTGTGCCTAAAAAATTTCCCTCATTTGTTCTAAATATGGGCCCTACAAGAACTCTATTTGGTATACTTGGGCAGATGGACCTAAAAAAATTGCCTCACATTCTTACTATAGATTTAGCCTCTACCTCAACCCATCAACCCCATTGTGGCCACCTCCAACAAAGCCAATGCCTACTGCTATTCAAAATTGGGTCAGAGACATTATACTAGCAGTAAGACAAGAGAGGCCTCAAGTGGTCCTATCTTTACCACAAATTGACATGAGATTTGATGCTACTATAGGTATAATGAAAAGAGTGGTGAGGAGACAAGATGAGCAACCAAAATCTAGCTTAGTTATGGCCCATGAAAGTGAAGATTCTTTCTTCACTTTGACAAAGAAGAGGAAGGCTAGCCTAGATGAACTAGATGAATATGTAGAGGACCTTGTGTCCACGATCCAAGCTAATGTAATGTTTATAGTGGACTTGATGAAAGGTATGCAGTAGGAGATGAGGAGACTGTAATAACATGCATTGCCTATAGTGCTAGATGACACTAATATTTAGGTAATAAACACAGTCATTAATGTCTTCAAATTATACAAGGCTATAAAGAGAAGACAAGAATATGGGACTCTAGAGTATAATGTGGTCATTAAATTTGACCAAAAACTTGAAATCTATGATGCCAAGTTGGCAAACCTGGATAGAGTTGCATGGAGTAACAAGTTCCCAAACCTCAAGTTATTACCACTTGAAGACATCATCTCGACTTAGATCATCATGATAAATAGAAGGAGGATATTGAAGAGGTGGCTGAAATAGGTTAAGTATGTAACTAAATCCTTAGAGAAAATAGAATTCAATATTACCCTCTTATTGAATGATATTATTGTCACTAGGGTGACTAAACCTGATGGCACCTTCATGGATGACCAAGAATTTAGGGATAAAATGAAGGTGGTTATCATAAAGTTCTAGCAGGACATAGCCAATGCAAAAACTACCATTGAGGTAATGAATATTGTGGCTTTTGCCAACTAAAGGCTATAGAGGCTGAGGCCATTGAATAAGCACTAAGGATTGTACTTACAAAACATAATAGGTTCATTCAATAAATTCTTGACCTATTTTGGCCTATGATCTTGGATTTTGGCCAAATTGACCAGGATTACTTAGCATGTACAAAATTTTGGATGAAGGAAGAGGTAGAGAAACAAAGGTAGCAACAACAAGCTGGTCAACAACCTCCTCTAGGACCTTAAAGCATATTCGACTTTGTTTTATAAATTTAAATTTAGGATATTCCATTGTAATATGTGGCATTTTATCTACCTAGCTATATTTGGGCATCTTTTAATGGGCCTACTTGAACTTGTATAGGTAATTTTTAGGCATATATATAGGGGTATCCCCCCTCATTATAAAATAGGAATAATTATTATAGATCTAATAAAAAGGAGCTACAATTTTGAGAGATTGTCATATGCTTTATTGTGTATTCTATAGTTTCTTCTTCTCATGATTTTAGATAACTAATGGTTTCTTTTATGCTAATTAATCTATCAATAACATCATTAAATGCATTTGTTGGTTTGAGTTTAACACTAGGCTAACAAATCTTCTAGTATATGTGCTCTATTTTCATCTTATTTGTAGTTGAAGCTTATGCAATTTAATGTGAATGAGTAACTTTTGTGTAATATATGCTTTTATATATATGCATTTATTTTCCTTTGAAGCTTCAAATACATTCATTTGGATTTGAGTATTATGCTAGGGTAGATGAATGCTAGTTTTATATGTTTTTATCATAGAAGTTGGAAAAATTGATACCTTTAACCATCTGAAGCAAAATCTCTTTTCTGATTTACCCTAATTACCTTTGGATCTACTTCATGACTTACTTTAGTTATCTCATTATGTAAATGTTCATGGTTTGTTTATGTTTGGGCAATAATTGGCAAAGTCTAGAACAATTTCACAAAATTATTAAGAAATAAAGTGCCACTGTGTAATATCTATTGTCCCTACAACAAGGTTTGCTTGAAAGCTTACAAGTGGTGACCATATCTCTACTATTTTTCTATTTACAGTAGTATTTGTGTAAACAACTCAAGCCCTGAGTCTCCTAGGACTTAAAATTGAGTTTATTACTTCCCCCCCATTTCCTAGTGACACAAGGAGCACATTAAGTGCATCGACAATATGTACATACTCATTTTATCAAATTTAGACTTATCTAAGTATGCCACATGTTTTAGACACTAAAATTAACATTTATTTCCAAAACAATATAATTGTGACCACTCTTTATACACACTTAACCTATGATCAATTCTATGATTTTGAACTGCTATTCCTTTACTTATATGTGGGTGACCCTATACCTTAAATCAATTTTTATATTAAATGTTCCTATTCCTCAACACAAAAAACCTAGACTCATTATTTTATTGATTTTCCCTTCCATTTTAGTTGTCTTTGTGATTTAGGTAAGGCCACTTCTTCAGGACAATCCCACTCACCGGTAGTGTTTGAATCTACTTGTTTCATCCTCTCACCAAATAAAAGAAATTTTCTCAAATTAAAACTCACCACAATGGGTCATCCCATGCATTTTTCAAGTCCCATTTGAGGAAATTATTCAAAAACCAATATAAAATAATATTTTCCATTCATTTGTTCACTAGATGGCAAGAGGCTCCTATGATTGAAAATCACTAGAATATTTAACTTCACATCTAAAGGAAAACATATATTCTTCATAAATTCTAAGTTTACACAACCCAAGTATCCCTGAGCTAAGTCTAACTATTTCACACATTCCATTGTTTCACGAGAGAAATACATGTATTTTTTATCCCTCTTTGAATTATTGGTATGTAATCAATAGTTAACATAGGGGTGTTGAGGTCAAACACAACGTCAACCACTAACCCATTTTCCCCATTTATTATATTTATTCCTCATTGTATATTGAGATAGGGTTACAAGTGAAGAATACGTTACATAATGGATTCCAAAATGAATTGAGTGACCCCAATCATACACACATGACCTACAGGTGAAGTTGCACTGATGTAAATTTATATAGAGGAAAAAAGCTATATTGAAAGCTAGCGCACCCTATAGATGCTAGTACAAGCCAACCTCATTTAAATAGTTTAGATTTTTCATAGGAACATGTGAATCCCTATTCTTAATTATTAGTGACATCACACATCCCCACAATAGATTAAAAAATCCCTATAATAATCTATCAGATCTAAGTTCCAGCTAAGTTATTTTTCTTAGTTTTTTCCCCTTTTAGCATTTTTATATAAATAATAAGTTCCAAATTAGTCTTGCATGATTTATTTCATATCTTATATATTCTAATTTTACTCATCAGTTTATCATAATTGGATTAACATTATGTTGAAATTTTCATTCTTGATAAAACAAATATATGAACAATATAGCTTTTAAAAAGAGAGATTTTGCATGGAAAAAAATGATTTTCATACTAAAACTAGGTGAAATATATAAAAATTATAAGTATTAATGATATATGTGCTCAAACTATGATTTATAGGTAAAAATGTCACATGACAAGATTGACCAACTAGGACAGTAGTGGAAGTCAACTCTATCATGTACTGGTCGATTGTATGCTTGACAAAAAATATAAATTTGTTAGTGTAAACTATAAATACAAAGACATAAATGGAAGAAGATAGAAAAATTGATCACTATTTTGAACTATTCAAATATATATAATGAAATAAAAGAATCAAGAGACCAAAAAGTCAACAAAATCCAAGGGCTTATAAGAATTGATCAATCGATTGCATGTGCAAGCAAATAGAAGAATAACTAATAACAATCAAGAAGTTATGTATAATCATAATTTTTAATGTTTTGAATTATTAGAATTTTTTTTGAGTTATTATTATTATATTTTCAAATTCAATAGGTTAACCAATGATATCATCACTGTGAGAATCATAATAATTTGTGATAAGTGGTAAAATGTATGACTTTTATTGAACTAAATGTGCATGTATCAAAATCAAAAAATGTATCATTGTGTTATAACCCTCAATTATATTTCCATACTCAACCAACATATTAGTTGTGTCATTTTAATCATCTTCTATATAAACATCATCATAATCATAATCATCCTCTTGATCCTTAAATTGTGGTATGCCAATCTTGTCTTCTTTTGTATCTGTATATGTAAAACTAACTAGCCCATACTTTGGTATTGAAATTTATAATTTTTTCTTTGCAATATGTATTAGATCATGTGCCTATACTATTATTATATTAGCTATATTTTATTGAATATTAACTGAATATATTTTTTGTTTTCTTTGTTCTTTTTCTAAATAAATTCCACCTTTTGAAATGGAAATGACTTTACCTTTGTGATAAAATGTAGTGTGATCATTATTTTTGATAGTCATTGCCCCTATTGATTTTAACCATGATCCTCCAAGAAAAAAATTAAATGTGAACTTGTATGAGAAATAACATTGAAATTAAGATAACACTCTTTTGAATTAAATATTCTTATTATCTCAATTTATCCAAGACATGATTTTGATGTGGTAGTTTTATCTATGTGCTGACAATTATATCCAAGAGATACAATAAATGATTTATAAAAAATATTTATTTTGTGATAGTCCATAACCTTGACATTGGTAAATTTATTTCCATCTACATGAGTAGTGATAGTGAAAGGTGTTGATGCCTGAATATGTATCACAGGTGTCTAGAGTCTTCAATAACACTTCTCATTTTACAAATCTAAGAATTCAATGCATGAGTTACAAGTTACGATAATCCTATTATCTATTGATGAAATGGAGGCAAAAAAAGTGGACCATTTCATAATATTCATAATGTTTGGTGGTTGGGAGCCACCATGGCCTAATAGTTAGTCTATGCAAAATATGAAGTATATTATGCTAAGAATGGTGAAATATGATCAAGAACTAATCTAAGATGGATATTTACAATGAGAATTAAGTTAGAGTGATCAATTTTAAAAAAAGAGCAAAATAAAAGGTAGGGTAGACAAGAGATGTTGTTGATCTTCATTCCAAACACTATGACAATGTTCAAATAACCTCCAGGCATAAACTTAACCAATGTATGACATGAAGTAGCATAATCTCAAATCCTATCACACATCAAGAAAACATCTAAATATGGTAGGAAATAATTAAAATAAGAACCAAGTTCACTTTAAATATTTACCCCTGCAAGCAAACAACATTAGCCCAAATACAAGAAGAGTAAGAAAATGGAATGAACCTAAGAATTTTCAATTAACCTATCATTGGCATAAGTTAACAACTCTGAATTCAAATGTACATACCATAAACTCACAAGAACCATTTAAATCTAAAAATTAGAACAAACAAGTGAGAGGGAAGCTAGAATAATAAAAGACACAAGTAAATTTAGACAAACTTTTAAGAATTACTTGCTTATATTAATTGCTCAAAAGTTACAATTGGTTTTTGGATCTAAGAACTTCCTCCCCTTTTTACAATTGACAATGCTTCTTTTATAGGATGCAAGGAAGTATGTTGATCAGTCTTATCCAATTATAAAAGTATAAGTGTTGGGACAACTATCCTTTCCATAAATGTTCTAGAATACACTAGACTTTCCCTAATGGGCGAATCAATAGGAAATATGTTTTCCAAGCTACACATGCCTTTACAAACAAAATATTCCACTTTCAAAGTGTACCATGTTAAGCTACAAAAGAATATTCCTAAATCAATTCATTTGACTTTGAGAACCTATATTGTAATTTTATTTCTCTACCAAGATATTCATTTTGTAATGTTGCTCTTGAATTAGCACAAGGGTGATAATTGGTTTCATGAAGAGTTCCTTCATTTTACCTGTTAAGCCCTTGTAGTCTTTATCTATCCTTCTCAATGCCTATTGATGTTTCTGGTTTCCTTAGTCTTTCTTTTGTAGTTAGAATCATACCCATGATCCTATCATTATCATCAACAACATTGTTAATACTTTGATGCCTTACCCCTTTCATAAACTGAGAAGCTCTTTACTTGAACTCATCATCTGTAATTAGACCAACTGGACTAAGTGTAGTAGGATCCTTGACTAAGTTTTTCAATACATGCACTATCCTATCTTCAAGTTGCTAGAGGTTATTGGAGACGACTCCCATTTCCTATGAATATTCACTCGTATCTTCCCTTAAAAAGCTTTTTCAAGCTATTATTATTGGATACTCTACAAAATTTCTCACTAGTAGACTGCAATTCACCTTATAGGTTGAATTTTCTTGTACAAATGATAATTCAACCTTTTTTTAGTATAAATATAATGCTCATAGGGTCCATAGTTTAATTATAGATTGAATTACCCCAAAAAAAATACCATTTAGCTTCTCTAGATTGATTATGATGAATACACGACTGAACTAGGGTTTTTGAAGGTTTTTATAGTGTTCTAATAGTGGAAATTATCTAGATTTGCAAGAGTTTCATCACTTAGATCCCAAATTATATCACTTGTTTAGACTTTTTTATTTATTGAGACTATGTGCTCTTCCACTTGGCACATTATAATGACATGGATATGATGTGGCATCACCATGGCATTCATGTGGTAGTTTCACAACATTTTTCTCACTCATATTTGAAAAATGATCATTGCCTTTGAAAATTTAGCTTTGATCTCGCACCGTCTGATCCATTTGTATGAATCAACATGGTCTATAGATATTTATATTATTTAGATATAAATATATATATTAAAATTTATGTCTAAATGCCCATCATTTGACATCCATGTGAACGTCTTTGACATCCACATGACCATCAATTTTAAAATACCTCCTTGAGACTCTTTACTGAGTTGAAGTTGTCAGGAAATCAAGGAACAACAAACATGCTCTGACTCCACTGGTTAGGATCTTGCTCCTCAGATAGAGCACAGTATGATTACCAAATATATAAGCAATTGAATATGCGGAAATAACCAGAAACACAAGTAACTAAAATTCACCAATAGCACAGAATATGAGAGACAATACACTATCTTGTATTAACACTAACAGAAAAGAATACATCAAAGAGCCGCCACACTCTTTCACCTTACAGAGATTTGCCACACCTCAAGTGTACAGTAATTCTTCTCACACACACTCTCCTACACAAAAAATGGTCCCAACAACCAACTCACACACAGAATTGGTGTTCACCTCACCAACCAGTCAGTAATAACCCTGCCGGTACATCAAGCACTCTATAGCACTTCAAGCTGATCTCTCATGAACCTGCAACCTGCAATTCAAAGACCAAGCTTACATGTAGATCACCAATGAGCTTGCAACAACTTGTAACTCATAGATCTTACAACTAGAAGGAACTCTTACTTTCTATCTCATGCCTTATACAATACATGCCAATGGGTCTATAAATAGATCCTTAACTCAAACAATAACTAAGACTCTTAATTTGGACAATTATCCTCGCAGCCCAAGACTCTGGGTGGTCTTGACATGCAAACTCATCGTTCACTTAACTAACTGTCTGTGAAACGAACACTTCGGGAACACACAGGCGACCGACGTCGGTCCCTGCTGGTCTGGTTCTGCCGACGTCGGCCGACTTCCTGCCGTCGCCGGTTGCCTTCTGCACTGGATCCTGCCGACGTCGGTCATACTGCCGACGCCGGTTCCTGTAGAACTCAGCAACCATTATTCCTCAGTTTGCAAAGATTGAAGCTTTTAGCTCCACACCCTAACAATCTCCCACTTGGAGATAAACAGCTGCAACCTGTACCTGTACCTGTACACCGTCTAGTTTGTTTCCTTGGCTTTGTATCCCTCCTCAAGATCACTCTTGAAGACCAATCACCACAAAATCCGTGGTGCAAAATCTGTCATCCAAATTACCTGTCACATCCGCATCTACTACCATGTAGAAAAAGAACTTGACCCTGCATAGCATGTGCACCTGCTGCTGGTCCCACTGAACTGCCCTTCAGTATTACTCTCCCGGATTGACTCCAAACTTGTGACAACTCCCACTGCTTGGAAAAACTCAAGTTTAGTACATACCATGCACTCAACCTCACTATGTGAATCAAGACCCCTGTTCTATGAACTGTCTTACCATCGGCGTGCTAACCGGCTTCACACAATCATCTTGAAACAAAGTCAACAAGACCTCCATGTCTCTAGATCACACTCATGCCAAAGAATCTTGCTGCTCCCAGATTCTCCATGACAAACACCTGAACTAGCTTTACCTTTAGTTCAGAAATACCTGTATATGTAACCCTGCAACAAGCACATCATACAGAAAATAGAATAGTGTAGCTAATACTATCCAACCTGGTAAAGAGAAACACAATGATCAAACCTCCATTGCCCGCAGCTAATACAAGATCATATACCCTAATCTTCCATCTCACGAATCCATTTCCGCTCTTCTTCATCCTCAACATCCATTCGTCTCTCAGTGCTTACTTCCAGCTGGCAACACTACCCAAAACACCTGTTTGGTTCTTTTCCAAGGAATCACATCCTCCTCCATGCCAAGCTCCCACTGTTTCCTGGATCTACCTGTTCTGCTTCTTCAATAACTTCCTGGTCCTATGCCATAAGTGAGCAACAAGTAGTGTAAAGAAGGGAAATGATGAATTTAAGAACTTACTTACACCTTCAGTCCTCCAAATGGGCGCTTGAGACTCCATGACAACTAGCTGTCCACCCAAAATTCATCTCAGTAACCGATGCCGGTCACATCTCAGTCTACAGCCGACCGATGTCGGTTCCCTGCGACTGCCTTACTACCGACGTCATTTTCCCCTGGCCGACGCCGGTCTATGTCTGCCCTAAGTCACTGACGTCGGGCTGAACATAGCCGACGTCGGTCCCTGTCTGGACGCCGACGCCAGTTTTCCTGCCGACATCGGTCTCTGTGTTTTTCTTGTGAGACCTGACTTTTTCCCGCGAGCTCTTTTTGGATCAAAACCTTGTCCAAATCACCCTTGCTCTGCTCAGAATTCCTCTGCACCTTGTGCTGAACTCTGTCCGTCACTTTCTCCTTGAAAACCAAGGCTTTCTCGTTCTTGTCACTAATATCGGATTCCTCAAGAAACCTTACCTTCTTCTTCTGCATACAGGAACCACGATCCATGCCTTCCAAATCCGAAAGCATATTCTTTGACTCAAGAACCAGCATCTCCTTCTTATCTATGTGACCAAGCCTATCAAGCCACATCTCTGAATCTACAGCTGAAGTAGATAACCCAGAAAGAGAATCAGTAAAACAAGTAGATAGATAAAGCGTACCTACTTTCTTACCTCTAGCTATAACAAGTGTACCCTTGGTAACCTTCCAAGAGTCCGCTGAGAGAGTTACTGTGCAACCTTCTTCACCCAAACTTCTTACAGAAATCAGATTCCGCTTCAGAACTGGGACATGCATGACCTCCTTTAACACCCATGTGTCACCTGTCTGCAATTTCAGCTTCACTTTGCCTTTGCCAACAACCTGACAAGGCTTACCATCTCCTACACAAATTTCTCCAAAGTCTCCCTGGACATACTCATGAAAAAATTCTCTATGTGGAGATGCATGAAAAGAGGCACCAGAATCTAATACCCAAGATTCTACTTTATCCAAAGAACATACCAGAGCATCCTGTGCAACGTAGCTTGCAACATCTGCTTCTTCTCCATGTTCTTCATGATGATCTTCACCCGATCTGCAATCTCTCTTTAAGTGCCCTTGCTTTCCACATTTCCAGCAGGTTATTCTGCCATACCTGGACTTGGATCTCTTGCCTGTCTTAGACCTTGATCTCCCACGCTCTGTCCTTTCTCTTGGCCTTCCTCTTCCTTCAACACTCAAAGCATTTCTGGATAATTCACCTGTGCTTTTCCTGCGTATCTCTTCATTCAAGATTACACTCACAACATCATCCACTTTTAAGACTTTTGAAGGAGACACAGTATTAGAAACTGCCATTACCAAACCTTCCCAACTTTCAGGTAATGAACACAAGATTAAGAGAGCTCTAAGTTCATCATCAAATACAATATTCACTGAACTTAACTGGTTTACTAAACCATGGAAATCACTAAGATGGCTATGAATAGATCCACCTTCCAACATTTGCAAATTAAATAAATGCTTCATAAGAAATACCTTGTTTGAAGCCGAGGGTTTTTCATATAAATTTGCCAAAGATTTCATCAACTCCACCGTTGTCTTACACTGTGATAAGCTGGAAATCACAGTTGAATCAAGACTCAATCTAACAGATCCCAGAGCCTTCCGATCAAGAACCTCCCATTCTTCATCTTTCATATCCAAGGGTTTGCTAGCAACCCCACCCAACGGTAAGTACAAATCTTTCTGATACAGATAGTCCTCAATCTGCATCCTCCATAATTGGTAGTTCTTGCCATTGAACTTGTCCATTCGTAGTTGACTGCTTTCTGACATTGCTCAACTCCCACTCAAACAGAAACCCTGTGAGTAACCTGTAATCAAAACACACTACCCAGATCTACACTAATCTGTTAGTATCCCAACCAAAAGCTCTGATACCAATTGTTGGTATCAAGCTCAAGAACCTACAACCAAGGCTCTGATACCACTTGTCAGGAAATCAAGGAACAACAAACATGCTCTGACTCCACTGGTTAGGATCTTGCTCCTCAGATAGAGCACAGTATGATTACCAAATATATAAGCAATTGAATATGCGGAAATAACCAGAAACACAAGTAACTAAAATTCACCAATAGCACAGAATATGAGAGACAATACACTATCTTGTATTAACACTAACAGAAAAGAATACATCAAAGAGCCGCCACACTCTTTCACCTTACAGAGATTCGCCACACCTCAAGTGTACAGTAATTCTTCTCACACACACTCTCCTACACAAAAACGGTCCCAACAACCAACTCACACACAGAATTGGTGTTCACCTCACCAACCAGTCAGTAATAACCCTGCCGGTACATCAAGCACTCTATAGCACTTCAAGCTGATCTCTCATGAACCTGCAACCTGCAATTCAAAGACCAAGCTTACATGTAGATCACCAATGAGCTTGCAACAACCTGCAACTCATAGATCTTACAACTAGAAGGAACTCTTCCTTTCTATCTCATGCCTTATAAAATACATGCCAATGGGTCTATAAATAGATCCTTAACTCAAACAATAACTAAGACTCTTAATTTGGACAATTATCCTCGCAGCCCAAGACTCTGGGTGGTCTTGACATGCAAACTCATTGTTCACTTAACTAACTGTCCGTGAAACGAACACTTCGGGAACACACAGGCGACCGACGTCGGTCCCTGCTGGTCTGGTTCTGCCGACGTCGGCTGACTTCCTGCCATCGCCGGTTGCCTTCTGCACTGGATCCTGCCGACGTCGGTCATACTGCCGACGCCGGTTCCTGTAGAACTCAGCAACCATTATTCCTCAGTTTGCAAAGATTGAAGCTTTTAGCTCCACACCCTAACAGAAGTTTGGCATATGTACACACATCATTTGATGTTTATGTGCACATTTTTGACATCTATACGACCATAAATTTTTAACACCTCTTTATATCTCTTTAATGATATTAAATTTGATGTCTGTGTACCCATCATTTGACATCTGTGTGAATGTCTTTGACGTCCCCGTGACCATTAATTTTAAACACCTCCTCGAGACTCATTATTGGGCTTGTCACTTATCACTTTTGGGTTTACTCTAATTCTTGTGTGTTCCACTTGGCAGCTCTGTGGGGCTTATGCACTTTATATTCTATCAACTCTATCGGGTTAACGTTCTTTTACCACGTGTCATCTCTACATTTGTTCGTATCTTCATTGAAAAGTTAATATCCACCTCACAACATCAAATCACTTTTATCCATGAAAATATGTTGGAGAGTTATCAATGATGTCATGGTGATATCATGAATGTGTCTTGATGAGTGGATGAAGTTCTTTGATAACCTAAGTGATAATGACAAAGTGTGCAATGTGCTGGTCTTAGTGTGCTTGAAGTTGGCTTGGTTGACCTTTAGTCTTGACATGGTTAAAGATGTTCAAGAGTGAGTATGGAGTATTAAGCATGTTATAGGGGTCATACAATAGGTTTTTTATGATTTTAAGAGCTTGTGTGCATAAGTGAAAGTCACCTGATTCATCATTGTTCTCATCTAAACATTTTGGGTCTAATGGCAAAAGATTTCAGTAGGTAGTTTGATGACATCATAATTGCCACGTATGAATGAGTCACGGGGAGTTGGTCATATGGTTGTGATCATATTAGTCCCTATTTTATATGTAAAAAGTCTCAAGTATAGTGATGAAGTGTGACAAAAGATATGCTGGTCCAAATTTGGGATCGTAGGCATTTTGATGGTATTTTTCCATAGCCAAATTTACATTGTGGTAAGAAAAGTTGAGTAGGCATTTTGATGATGGCATATCTCACACATGTGGAAATTTTAGGAGAAGGTGATTATATGGGGTTGTTTAGTTTTATTACTAGTTCATTTTTTATAACTTTTAGGTTAAGCGCTAAAGTGAAATAAAAGATATGCATGTTCAAAGTTGGCCTCCCAGACAAGTTTTTGACATAGTTGGCTCTATGGCAAAAAAATCTAAGTGAGCATTTTAATGTATTTATATCTCACATGTGTGAGGGTTATATGAGTATATTTACACATGGTTGGATTATCCTATGTGAGGTGATCATATGGTCCAAATTTTAGAATATGCACTTGAGCGAAGCAAAAGATAAGGAGGTGGAAAGTTGGCCTTCCATGCAGATAAAAATGGTCCCCATACTTAGTCTACTTTGCACGATGTTAAAGATTAGGAAAAATAAAGATATAATGGCTCATGATAAATCATATAATGAAAATATAAAATTAACATTAAGTCAAATAGGTCAAAGTGTTTTTTGGTTAATAGAAATAAATATTGAGCTTCTTCTAAGATCCAACGGTGCATAGGCGATTGTAAAATTTTGATCTAATAGTGCATGTTGAGCGAGATGGTAAGAAATTCATGATGTTTAATAGTATAAGTGATTAGAAGGAATGTGAGGGTACCAAGTGTCATGATCATGGGGGTGAGCAAGATCAAATGGTAAGCGCTATAACATAAAGTCTTGACTAATTTGTAAAGATTGACAGTGTAAATTGAGTCAATATTATAAGAGTGCACGAAATGAGGTCAACATGTTCAAGGTTTAATGTTTGGCATTAGTGAATTATGTGATAAATTTAAATCTTCATATGATAAGATTGATGGTGTGTGTTTAATCTGAGCAGTGAGGACTCAAGATGATAACATGATGTTTGAGGTTTAATTGTGACTGTTTGAATTCAAATATTTGAATTTAATAAAGGAAAGACTAGTGCCTGGTTTTTGAGCCATAAATTTTGATCTATGTATAAATTTACAATGGTGTAAAAAGATAATATGTAGAGGAATCCAAGGTGAATTTTTAAATATGAATTTTAAGGTCTAATTGTGAGTACAATAAAAGATATTGAGGTTCAAAGTTGACTATGTGTTCATGCATGTTATGCAAGTAACCCGAGAAGGGTATTTGAGATTGTTTTGATGTTGTTTCAATATCTCATGATGATTAACTATTGGGGAGTGTTTTATAGTACATAAGGACAATTTTTATGCATTTTTAAGGTTTGAATAATCATATATAGTATGAACAAAGGTTTCAAATTTGACTATGTATTCGTTCATGGTGATTGTGTGTACAAAATGTTGTTTGAAAAAATTGTGCTTAAAAAAAGGGTATTGTGATGGTTATTGGAAGTTAGGGAGGACCTATAGATCATGTTTCATGGGTTCATGATTTTTAAAGTGTTCCTATGTTCTTATTTTTATTGTAGAAGTGTCAAAGTGGTGAATGGGTTTTTAGAGGACCTAAAAGGTGACTTAGGCCTATTAGAAAGAGAGTTGTAATTAAGTGTGACGCATGTAAGATGCCTTAAGGGTGAAGGCATATGTTATGGCTGCTAAGAAATATTATGATATTTATAATCATGATAGATCTATATATATTTAAATGAAAGATGATGTTTTATAGACTTTATGAAATGAATACAAGGTGTATGTGAGAATTGTGGAGCGAAGGAGAGGTAGAGTTCCCAATTGATGAGTTAATGAGTAGAGAAGATTGAGGACTATGTGTATGACTTGTAGGTCATAATTATGATGTTAAAATAGTTTTATTTTAGTTTGAGTATATGTAAAGAGGTTTGAGTGTGCATTGAGGATAATTAGAGTGAATAAGGAGAGAGATTATGGTATGCTTATGTGAGAGGCCTATATGAAACAGAGAGAGAGTTTGTGTAGGGGTTAGAAAATAAGAGATCCATCATTAGGTGTTGAATACATTAGTTATAAGGTGGAGGTGTTCACATCAAAGGAGGGTATAAAGGGTTTGATCTTCCTTAGGGCTAGTTACTCCTTATGAAACATGTGTTTCACTAAGGGCCTTCGGTTAGGAGGATATGATCAAGGTTTGATGGACTAAAGGAGTTGACTAGTATTTTTATTTGTAAATTATTATAGGACAAGTAGTCCATGTGTTTTAGGATTGAGAGTGGGTTTTACTCCCCATTGGGGTTTCTCATAGGAACTATGTGTTATGTGTTTGGTCTTGTGTATGCATTGAATGAATGAGCTCTCTTATTAATGTTTCTTATCAAGTTGATATATGTTGATTGTTTAAGTAGTTTTGAAGGATTGGAATTGAGATTAAAATATCTAGGCTCAGTGATTCACCCCCCAGTAATTATACCTATAAAAAATGCACTTTATTGGATCATGATTTGAGGGATGCACCATCATTGGCTACTTAATATCCTATTAATGAACTCATGACACTTATCATCACCTTGGGGATTTGAATTTTTAACATTTGTCATGCTCAGTTGGATCAATCTCATCCAAGAAAATGTGAATCATTGATCCTATAGACAAGCATAAAAGTTATGCTTGAGAATATATATAAAGAGCTTAGTATAAAAGACTTAAGCTAAGTTCTAAATATCATACACAAGACCCTTGAAAATAGTAAAAGACATAACATATGGTCTTATCCTAAGGTTTTAATTTGTATTAATAAATACAAATTAAGCTTTAGGCTAAGGTCTTAACCTAAGTTAGGAACATATTAAAGGGGATCCCATGAAATAAAAAGACATAGGCTAAGGTTTTAATAAATATGATAAACCTTAGGGTAAGGTTTTAGGCTAAGCCTTATAACAAAGGAACCATGTATTTACTTAGACCAAGCTAGAATAAAAGGGAACAAAGGGGTCATGGGACATAAAAGAGACTAAGCATAAGATTTTTAGCCTAAGGCTTGGTCATGTTGAAAAAAATGACTAAGCCTTAGGATAAAATTTAAACTAAGTCCATGGAATGATAATTGTTCTCATGCAAATTTAAAAAAATTTCTTGCCAAACTTAAAAAAAGTAGGACATGAGATAGGGTATTTGGGATTAAGGTTTTAAGTTGATCAGTCATGAGTTCAACTTGATTTCAATAGGCCAAAGGATAGTAAAATATCAAATCATTATTATATCATAAAACCTTGATATTGCTCATTCTAAATGGACTCCATGGGAGTTGTGAACTGCAACATAAAGATCAAGTGTTAATGACTTTAGGAAAAATTAAATTAGAACTATGAACAAATGTGCCAACCAAACCAGGTGTAGATGATTTTCAAATAAAGAATATGTGAAAAATTATAGTGACACTCTGATCAAGAGAAATTTCAATTTTAAGGTACAAATTTGCATAATTTAACACAAGGGTCTCCATTTTTTAGGAATGGGGGTATATTGACCTGAACAAATGGTGACTTTTAGAGGAAACATAGAAATATGTTAGAATTTAGAGACTCTAGTTTAGACTAATAATTAAGATACATATTCCATTAGATCAAGCACCATTACTAAGACTATTTCATAGTCAAAACAAATATTGCACATTCAAAATTAAGATCAAACACCAAGACATAGCCATGTTTTGTGTGTGCTTTGATTCCACTTACTGATTGCCATAGGATTTAGAGAACAACTTCCAAGTTCATGACTTTAACCATTAACATTGACTTTTAACATGTTTGAATATTCATTAAGAATCATGTTTTAGCTCAGGGAAGTCTTGGGCATTGCTTTGCTACCAACCAGGCATCTATAGCCCTGATAGAGATTACCAGAATCACATCTAATTATAAAGCTCTTGAATTTTTCAATAGGTTTCTTGTTTTTTGTATTTTTCAAGCCATTTTGACTTTCTAGTAGAGGTTGAGAACTAGGTTAGCTAGGTTTTGGGATTTGGTCAAGTGTTTTATCTTCAAATAATCATCCTTGGCTGTAAACTTTATCCCTAAGTAATTAATATTTTTTAAGTGCAAGCATGAATGTATCCTAATAATATAGTAATTCACCCTTCATGTGTAATCCTTATTAAAGCCAATCTTAGATCATAACTATGTTCAAAATCATAAGGAATAATTAACCTATTTATTATTATTTACTAGTTTCTCTAAACTATAACATTAAGCTCATACTTCAACAATCCATGGTCCACCAATTCTAAGAAAACATAGTTGCATTCCTAAATTTTGAGGCTTATTTTGAGCAACCATATAGATCCTGAGATGAGGACTATCCAAAAGGACTTATTAGAAGTAAGGAACAAAGCATGAAAAGTAAACACACCAAACACAAAGTAAAAAAGCAAACAAATATATACAAACATATGTATAAAGAAGGGATAGGAAGGGAAGAAAAAATAAATTAAGCTAGCCTACTTACACTAACACCAACTAGCCTTACAGTTATTCCATGAAGACCCTAGGTGGGACAACAGAGAAATAATGCTTGAGGTATTGCCCATTGGTGGGAAGTGTGAAATTTTCTCCCTATAAGTCTTTCATCTTGAAGGTGTTGTCTCCAAGTATCTCATCAATCTTATAGGGACCTATCCACAAAGGTGTGAACTCCCCATGTTTACCCTTAGGATTAGATGCCATATCCCAAAGAATAAATAATTATCCTTCCCTAAACACCTATATTTTTTAATATTTATTAAACCACCTTTTGACTATGGTTTGGTGTCTGTTAAAATTGGCAAAAGCCTCTTCTCTCACATCTTCCATCTGTATGATGTCCAACAACCTTAAACTTATAAATTCTTGGTCTTCATCCATATAATCTTGCATGAACTTGTATATTGGTAGCTTGAGGGTGATGGGGAAGATGGGTTCTTGACCATAAACTAGCAAGAATGGTGATGCTTTGAGAGCTTTTTTTCTTCTAGTTCTATCTACCCAAAGGGCGTACTTAAACAAATTATGCCATGTCCTATGTTTATCAACTAAAAAATTCTTTATAGCCTTTATCAAGTTATTATTTATTGATTCAGATAATTTATTACCTTGAATATAATGGTTTGATTAGAAATTAGGGATGCTGCTTTTATCATATGCCCACTCTATCATCTCTATAAATATAAAAGCAAATCTATTATCATAGACTAGAGATATAGGTGTCCCAAACCTGATGCATATGTTTTATTCTAAAAATTTGATCACCTCTTTGGTCTTACACTATTTAGTTTCCATTACTTCAGTCCATTTGGTGTAGTATTTGGTACAGTCAGAGCATACCTATGACCATAAGAGGAATTGGGGTTAATGACCCCCAAAAAATCTAACCCCTATTGGGCAAAGGGTTTATCAATCACTAATGGGTTTAGTGGCATGGATGACTTTGGATCTTTTATGTTGAGGACTTGGAATGAATGACACTCTCTCACATGCTTGTGAGAATCCTTCAAAATTATAGGCCAATAATAACCAACCTTTAATATTTTGTGTATTATTGTCCTTCTAGATGGATGTTCACTTCCTAAATTTTTATGGAAGGTGCTCAGGATCTTAGTTGCTTCAAATTTATTCTTATACATCACTCCATCCTTGATCAAAAAGTGAGCTACCTTGAGCCTTAATTCTCTTCTTTGTTATTCACTTAACCCTACAAGACAATAACCATTTATTAGTAAGTGTAAAATGGTATCATACCAATCATTAGGTTTGGAACTTTGTTGCTTTACCTGCATAACACTTAGCTTGGGGTTAGTATTGGTAGTCAATTGAATTAAACCCTAAAACCTTACCAATTTGGTAGTCTTCATCTCAATGTCATATTCTTAGAGCACAAAAATCTACTTACCTCTCCTTTCTCCTAGTTCATTTTGACATAGCATGACTTGGTGGCAAGGTCTGGTAGAATGGAATGCACCTTATTCCTAAGGATATAATGCCTAAACTATTTTACTACATTGATAAAATCAAATGATTTTTTATCAATCAAATAATAGTTCAACTTAGAATTTTTAAAATTAGTACTTATAAAATCAAATGTATGGTCACATCCATCCATCTTCTAAGTTAAAATTGTATCTATTGTATGATCAAAAGCAAAGAAGTAAAGATAAAAATCTTTAGTAAAATCTAGACTTATTAGGACTGGGGCCTACCCAATTGCCTCTTTGATGTATTGTCTCTTAATTCCAAGTGATATTAGCCTATTTATTCAACATGCCATTCAAAGGTTTTGCTATTTTTGCAAAACCAAAAATAAACTTCCTTACAAAATTTATTTTACCAAAGAATGACTTTAATTCCTTCCTACTATTAGGAGGCACTATATTAGATATTGCATTTACTCTATCAGGGTCTATATAGATTCCTTCCTTAGTGATAACATGTCCTAATAGTTTTCCCTCAATAACATAAAAAATAATTTTCTTTGGGTTGAGATTAATCCCATAACTTTTGCATTTTTAAATACTTGTTGTAGGTGCATAATATGATATTCCCTATTTTTAGAAAATATAGATAGATCATCCATGTATATGATAATGAATTTACATAAAATACCTTGGAAGGCATTATCCATATCCCTTTAAAAAGTGGCTCTTGTATTTATCAATCCAAAAGGCATTCTCTTGTAGGAAAATATGCCCCACTTGGTAGTAAAATCAATCTTCATCATGTCCTCTTAGTTCACTAGCACCTGGTTATACCTTGAAAAATCATCAAGAAATGACATCATGGTATAACAAAAAAAAATTGTATCACTTATTCAAGAGAAGGTAGGGGGTAATTATCTTTCTCATATTCTCTATTTAGATTTCTAAAATCAATACACAGTCTGATTTCACCATTTTTATCCCTAACTAGGACACAATTATCCACCTAATTAGAGTGCCTAATGGGAAACACAATCTTGGCATCTAAGAGATTCTTGACCTCTTTGTATATTATTGGTTCTAAGACTAGGTTGACAAGCCTTTGATTTTATTTGAAATGTTTGAAATTTTTTTTAAAGGTATGGTATGTGTGATGACCTTGGAATCAAAGATCTTCAGGTCATCATAGGACCATGCTATGATATATTTATATTTGGTCATTATTTCTTTGGATTTTTTGGACTCAATGTTTGTACACATTATACCAATATTAACTAGTTGAGGTTGACCTTGAAATCCAATATCAATTGCATTATAATCTTTCCCACTTACTTTGGGAATCTTGGTAGCCTCAACTAATCTATCAAAATAAAAGATTCTCTCTTAAGGTTATCATGCATTTGGGGATCTTATTTTCATTAAATTGAATGACCCTATCATTGAGTTTGCCTTCAATGTTCTCATCATTAAAGAGACTAGATTCATCAATAATGTGACCCTCAAACACTCCTAAACTAGCCATGAAGTCTATGATCTATTAATCATCACTAAATACTTGCAAGTGGTTGATGTTATTTGGCACTGAAGGACATGGAATTAACTCAATTGTAAGGCTTTACAACTTGGAACTTTGATCTGGCATAAGGTTGGTTACAACTGAAGCAAGTTCATCAGCAAACTTATTTTCTTCCTTATAGATTGATGTAATATTGAAAGCATCAAAAAATTTAATTAAGTCCCACACTCTAAATTTATATATCTTGAGATAGGACAAATTGCATTGATATTTACTCTTGACTTGATTAAACACTAACTCAAGATCACCAAAAACTAATGGTCCCTTGGCCTCATGTTTGATTGTGAATTGTAATCCAAGAATAAGAGTTTCATACTCAGCTAAATTATTAGTACATGGGAATTGAAGTTTGTAAGAGGCATTGTATTCTTTCTAAATGGGATTGATTAATACCACTCCTATTTCAGAACCTAATTTGTATCTATCACTATTAAAATAATTTTTCTACAACCTAGACAAAGCATGATAAGTTTTAGAGTTACATACCTTTGTGGTGTCAAGAGTGTAAACACCAAGATCTGAGTTAACCATGTTGACCCTCTCATTGATTTCATTGTACCCAGTGATCATGTGCTTTATTTTAGGCTCTCTTTCTATCCTAATTTGGTTGGGAGCTCCCTTCCAAGGTAACCACATATGTGAACAATCTGTTGACATATAACTATTCAAGATCCTAGTCCAATCTCTGCTCAATAACATCTCATAATCATTAGGGATGTCCACCACTTAGATATCAATGAACTATTGGATCCTTTGATATGAGGTAATCTGCATGTGAACATTTAACAACTCACCAATTTATTTGACTCTTGACTTATCTAGCTAAGTTACAACTCTATCAGATTTAATGGGAGTTAAGCCTAATTACTCACAAATACCCTTAGGCATAATATTTACAGATGCACTAGAGTCTAAAAAAAATTATGTAGGTTTTTACCAAAGATCCTAAGTGTAAGTAGAAAACGAGGAACATCTACCTTAATTTTGTGTATTAGAATGTTAGCATGTGTAGACTTTTGAGACTTACCTAGATTCTTAGATAAATATTATAACAATAGATCCCTCTATTCAACAACATGTGTCAAATCATGTAAGGTAGTGTTAGCTTTGATATTTTTCATGTCCTCTACTATGTTATACCTAGTCTTATTAGAATAATTAGATGTATCAACATTGGGTTTAGAAGTAATTCCCTTAGGAGGCCCTAGATTTTTATTTGATGTATTATCAAGAGGAGTCTCAAAATTATTTAGAGATTTAAAGTGGTCAATGGTTTATTTTTCTCTTGGTTTCTCAAAGGATAGGTCTTCTTCAAAAATTGCTAAAAATCATGGATATCTTTAGGAATATCCTTAGGCTCATTATCCTCTTGGAAAGGGAACTCAAATGTCTCCATCATGAGAGTTGAATCACATGGTCTAGATGACCATGAAGATATTGATATACCTGCATCACAATCCTTATTAGGGACAACTTTGAAAGTATCTAATTCTTCATGGAAGGCTTCAAAAGCATTACAAAATCCACACAGTCTATTTCTCCATGCACAGAATTGTAATGAACTCTTTAATAGTTAGGTAAAGCAACATTAGTAAGATTTATATCAGACACATTCTTGCTAGTAGATGGATCATGGATCTTGTTGTTGTGGTAACTATCATTATGAAATCTATTAGTGGGCCTATTGAATGGAAAGAGAAATTAATACTAGAGCTCTCTTCAGTGTTGCTTACTTGATTTTATAATTGAAGGAAGTCAATGCTAAAATTATGAACTTGTGTATTATCATTAGTTGTAGGCATTAAAGCTTTTTGATCCTGTGAATTAGATACACTGGCAGCATTGTTCAAGAATCCCAATTTTTGAGTAGGATGTGCATGCCTCAAAGGTAGTTGGTTCAAGATTGGAAGTTGGTTTAGGGTAGGAATATTTTGGTTAGCATTGGGAATAACATTAAAAATGGGTAAATGTGGATTAACATTAGGAATAGAGTATGCCAATTGTCTTTGGGGTTGCATCTGGTCATTAATGATCATAGTCTTAACTTAAGCTAAGGCTAATGTGTTCATAGGCCCAACAAGTCTCTTTATAAACATAAAAGTCATAATAACTAGGGTATCCTTATATATTACCAAGGCTAAAGCCTCATCAGTTCTGTAGGGAGCTATGGTCATACTAAACATTTTTTGGAACCTAGCATTTAAGGCTCTTATGGGCTCATTTGCATCTCTTTTCACTATGGTGAATTGCTAGTACAAAACACAGGGACTAATAATCTTACCAAATTTGTCAATGAAAACATTATTAAAATCAACCCAATTGGTAATTTATTTTTTTAGAGAGGTTTATAAATGATTCATATGCAACATATTTAAATTTAAAAGAAAATAGTCTACATGTTACATCTTCATGAGTCACATATTACAATCTTAATGCAACTTTGAAACTCTTAATGTGTTCTTCAGTAGTTATAATGCCACTAAGACTAAATGTTCAAAAATAATTTTTAGGATTATAAGGAAGGTCATGTAACACACCTAGCACATTGATTGAATAACAAACTATCCAAGCCATACCTTGATAGGGATTGAACACAGGAGCACCCTGAATTGGTGAAGTTGGCAAAGACTTTGAAAGTCTATGCTTACCTTTGTCTTACCTAACATTCCTGTGAAATTCTAATGAGAGAAAAGGTTATCTAGTCTCTAAATGTGACCTTATCCTAATTATAGGTAATTCCATCTTATGATCTTTAAATCTTGTTTGAAATATGATGCATCAATCTTATCTTTGTAGGAAACAATTATCAGACTTACACATTAAGCAATTTTTGAAAATATTTATATAAAGGATGATAAAGCACATCAATATTTAACTAATTTATCTCAAATATGTATCAAAATACATAAATATGATTGATATTTATATGTTTAAGTTCAAATAAACTCAAATTAGTAAAGGATTTATCAATATTTGATCAAAATAGCTATAGCTAAACTCAAACCTATTGAATTGACAAAGCTTAAGCCATCTTTACCATAATTAAGCATATACCCTTAAAGAACATAAATATTTATCTAAAATAAGCACAAAAATGGGTGTAATCCCATAAAAATCAATGAAATTTATACAATTTTGCAAAGATTGACATAATTATGCAAATATTACACCAATATTTGAACACAATTCACAAAAATGAGCAAAGAAACTTTAAATCTACAAAGATCTAACAAGACCTCCTTCTAGCACAAGTGAAGCCCCTCCTGTTGATGCCTAAATATGTATCATAGGTTCTCAAAGTGTTCAAGAACACTTCTCATTTTAGAATTCTAAGAATTCAATGCATGAGTTACAAGTTGTGATAATCCTATTATCTGTTGATGAAATAGAGACAAAATAAGTGGACTATTTCACAATATTTATAATGTTTGGTGGTTGAGAGCCACCATGGCCTAATAGTTGTCAATGAAAAATATGAAGTATGATATGATAATAATGGTGAAATATGATTAAGAATTAATATAAAACTAATATAAGATGGATATTTATAAATATAATTAAGCTAGAGTGATTAGATTAAAAAAAGGAGGAAAAGGAAAAGTAGGGCAGAGAAGAGATGCTATTGATATTAATTCCAAACACTATGACAAAGTTCAAATAACCTCCATCCATGTAATTAACCAATGTATGACATGAAGTAGCATAAGCTCAAATCCTATCACACATCAGGCACACATCTAAGGATGATAGGAAATAATAAAAATAAGAACCAAGTTCACTTTAAATATTTACCCCTACAAGCAAAAAACATTAGCCCAAAATTCAATAAAAGTAATAAAATGAAATGAACCTAAGAAATTTCAATTAACCTAGCATTGACACAAGTTAATATATATGTATTCAAATGTATACACTAAGAACTCACAAAAGCCATTCAAATTTGGAAATCAGAACAAACAAGTGAGAGGGAAGCCATAATAACAAAAGACACAATCAAATTTGGACAAAATTTGTAGAATTTTTTTCTTATATTAATTTCTCAAAAGTTACAATTAGATTTTGGCTCTAATAACTCCCTCTCTTTTTTACAATTGACAATGCTCCTTTTATAGGATACAAGGAAGCATGCTAGTTAATCCTATCCAATTACAAAAGTACAAATGTTGGGATAGTTGTCCTTTCCATAAATGTTCTAGAATACAATAGACTTTCCCTAAGGGATGGATCTATAGGGAATGTGTTTTATAAGCTACACATGCCTTTACAAATAGAATGTTTCACTTTCAAAATGTACCATGTTAAGCTACAAAAGAATATTCCTAAATTAATTCATCTGACTTTGAGAACCCTCTATTGCAATTTTTTTTCTCTAATAGGTTCTTCATTCTATAATGTTGCTCCTAAATTAACAAAAGGGTGACAATTGGTTTCATGAAGAGCTCCTTAATTTTACCTGCTAAGCCCTTATAGTCTTTATCTACCCTTCTCAATGACTTTTGATGTTTCTAGTTTCCTTAGTCTTTTTTTTACAGTTAGAATCATACCCATGATCCTATCATTGTCATTAGTAATTTTGGCTATGCTTTGGTGCCTTACCCATTTCATAAACTGGGAAGCTCTTTGATTGAACTCATCATCTACAATTAGACTAGCTGGATCAAGTGTACTAGGGTCTTTGACTAAGTTGTTCAATACATGCATTGTCCTATCTTCAATTTGCTTGAGATTATTAGAGAGGGATCCCATTTCCTAGGATTATTCACTCGCATCTTCCCTCAAAATGATTTTTTGAGCTGTTATTGTTGGATACTCTACTAAATTTGTCATTAGTGAACTACAATTCACCTTTTGGGTCAAATTCTCTTGTATAGATGATAATTCAACCTTCCTTCATATAATTATAATGCTCATAGGGTCCATAGTTTAATTCTGGATCAAATTACCCCTACATAAATGACCATTTAGCTTCTCTATCTTGATTACAGTGAATACATGGCCAAACTAGGGTTTTTGAAGGTTTTTACAGTGCTCTAATGGTGGTAGTTGTATAGATTTTCGTGATCTTCATCATTTAGATCCCAAATTAGATCACTTATTTATAACTTTATATTTCTTGGGACTATGTGATCTTCTACTTGGCACATTATATTGATGTGGCTCTAATGTGGCATTATTGTGGCACCCATGTGGTAGTTTCATGGTATTTTGCATGTTCATATTTGAAAAATGACCGTTTAATTTGAAAATTTAGCTTTGATCTTGCACCATCCAATCTATTTGTATGAATCAACATGGTTCACATATCTTTAGACTATTTAGATCTAAATGGCTATCTTAAAATTGACATTTATGAACCTATCATTTGATGTCCACATGAATGTCTTTAACATCTATGTGATTATCAATTTTAAGATACCTATTTGGGTCTCTTTGTTGAGCTTAAGTTTGACATCTGCATGGCCATCATTTGACATCTTCATGAATATTTTGACATCCATACAACTATCAATTATAGAGACCTCCTTAGAACTCTTTATTGAGCTTAAATTTTATGTTTATACACCCATCATTTGACATTTGCATGAACATCTTTGACGTCCCTGTGACCATCAATTTTGAACACCTCCTCAAGACTCATTGTTGGCTTTTCCATTTATCACCTTCAGGTTTTCTCTGCTTCATGCATATGCCACTTGGTAGCTTTTCAAGGATTCTACACTTTGTATTCTATCATCTCTATTAAGTTAATGCATTTTTTCCACGTGTCATCTCTGTGTTCATTCTTATATTTATTGAAAAGTCAATGCCCACCTCATACCTTTAGATAAATTTTATCTAGGTAAATGCACTCCAATGCATCACAATCTGAGGGATGTCATCATTGTCTACTTAATATATTATTAATGAAATTGTGGAAGTGTCATCATATTGGGGATTTGAATTATCAACAATCTTTATGATCTATTGGATCAATCTTATCTGAGTAAATGTAGATCATTGATCCTACAAACAAGTACAAAATTTAGGCTCGAGAATATATATAAAGATCTTAGGATAAAAGACTGAAGCTAAGTTATAAATATCAGACATAGGACCCTTGTAAATAATAAAAGACATAACATATGGTCTTAGCCTAAGGTTTTAATTCATATTAATAAATATGAATAAATCTTTAGGCTAAGGTCTTAAGCTAAGTTAGGAACATATTAAAGTGGACCCCACACAATAAAAAGACATAACATAAAGGCATAGCCTAAGGTTTTTATCATATTAATAAATATGATAAACCTTAATGTAAGGCTTTAGCCTAAGCATTATAACAAAGGGACCATGCATTTACTTAGACCAATCTAGGATAAAAGGGAACAGAGAGGTCACATGACATAAAAGAGACCAAGCATAAGGATTTTAGCCTAATGTTTGGTCATGTTGAAAAACATGACTAAGCCTTAGGATAAAAATTAAACTCAGTCCATGGAATGATAATTATATCCACATAAATTTAAACAATTTTTTTTCCAAACTTAAATAAAATTTCCCACCAAAATTAAATAAAAGTAGGACATGAGCTAGGGTATTTGGGATTAGGTTTTCAAGCTGATTAGACATGAGTTCAACTTGATTTCAATAGGCCAAAGGATAGTAAAAGATCAAATCATCATTAAATCATAAAACCCTGATATTGGTCATTCTAAATGGACTCCATTGGAGTTGTGACCTGCAACATAAAGATCAAGTGTTAGTGACTTTAGGCAAAATTAAATTAGAACTATGAAAAAATGTGCCAACCAAACCAGGTGTGGATGATCTTCAAATAAAGAATATATGCAAACATGCTAATGACACTTTGATCAAATGAAAATTTAATTTTAAGGTACAATTTTTTATTATTTAACACAAGGGTCCTCATTTTTGAGTAATGGGGGTATGTTGACCTCAACAAAAGGTTTTTCATATGAATAAGGGATTGTAATTGCATCCTTTAGAACATGCTTATAACACTAGTTTTTGTAGGCATCTCTTAATTTTGAACCTCTTTTGGGGGAAACCATTTCTAAAATATATTGTCTTGATTAGGTTTAAAATTCTCTTTTATTAATTTCTCTTTTTCTTATTGTAACTATTATAGCCTTTGTTTTTCTAGTTTTCTTTTTGTAATCGATCGTTCTCAAAAATTTCTTTTAATAACTTGTCATTTTTCAGTTGTTCATTTTGTAACTTTTGCTTTTCAAATTGTTCCTTTTTTGATTTTTATTTTTGAAATATTGTTTGATATAATTTTATCTTTTGAAACCTTTATTACTCTAATTTTTCCATTTACAACTTTTTTTGTTCTAAATTATCTTTTTGTATCCTTTTTTTTGTCTTTGTTCCTTTTGCACTAGTTTTGATTTTGCCACTTGTTATACTTGCACTTGTTCCTTAGGAAATGAAATAATAATGTGATTGGGTTTCTTGATTTATGTATCTATTATAGTATCACTACTATCAATTAATATTTTTATTTTATTTCTCAAAACCAAAAAACTATTTGTATGGTGCTTGTACATTATATGATATGCACAATAGTATTTTTATATTCTTAGAGGAGGCATAAAAGGTAATTTGATCAACTTGTTTCAAATAATTTCTCTTAGGATATCACTTGAACTTTTATTAACCTTTTTCATACTTTTTGAATCACTAGTTGATGTATTTTGTGTTATTGTCCAATCTTCATATGAAGTCTTGTTAGACATAAAATTTCTATACGAAGATACAAATACATGATTAACACTAGTATAATATTGATTATTTGTATATGTGTAATTATTTTCCCATAATTTTATGTTTAATTTGAAATAATTATTTTGCTTTTGAAACTATTTTATTGACCTACTCATATTGATGATTTGTTCTTGAAGGGCTTCATAACTACACAACCTAGGTACTTCTGATTAAATATGCATAAAAACACCATTAAGACGAGATGTGGGAGGTGAATAGGTTTGAGGAAGGACATGTTGGTTACCTTATTTTTTCAGTATGGTATGTGTCACCTTATCTTTTGGTATGGTGATATCATGGACCTGGTTATAAGGAAAGTAGTTATCACCATCTTGAGAATGGATGGTAGAAGTGATGAAAGAATTCATAAATGGTTTTTTCCTTCCAGTAATAAGTGATAAAAGCTTTGATTTAATGTTTAAAAAATGATAATTAATCAAGACTTGAGGTTGTAAACTAGGCCTTATAACATCTTGAATATATGATTGTTCTTATTACCATGTTATACTTGATTTGAAAAAACTTTATATTAATGGTATTTTTATTTTAGCATGTGATTTTTGAAAAATTTGAAGTAAGAAATGTTCATCATATATATCCATATACTCTTGAAAAAAATAAGAAATATAAAATCTATCACTATGGGATGTGTCACCTTATCTCTTGGTATAGTGATATCATGGACCTGATTATAAGGAAAGTAGCTATCACCATCTTGAGAAGGGATGGTAGGAGTGATGAAATAATTCATAAATGGTTTTTTTACTTATAGTAATATGTGATAGAATCTTTGATTTAATGTTGAAACAATGAGAATTAATCAAGACTTGAGGTTGTAAAGTAGTCCTTCTAGCATCTTGAATATATGATTGTTCTTATTACCATGTTATACTTGATTTGAATTTTTTTTGTATTAATGGTATTTTTATTTTAGCACGCGATTTTTAAAAAAATAGAAGAAATGTTCATCAGATATAGCCATATACTCTTGAAAAAATAAGAAACATAAAATTGAAATGTAAGATCCTTAAAAAAATGTGTATGTAGATTTGTAAATTTTTATGAAATCCAAGGTCAAAAGAATATACTTTTGGTGTCAAATATAATCCAAGATCAAAATAAAATTATTTGTGTTAGATAGTATGTTTGAGGTTGAAAGCAAGTTCATTTAGTGTCAAATTTAATCCAAGTTTGAAAAGAATTTTTTAGTGTCAAATATTCAAGAATTTATCTAAACCCTAGGACAAAAAAATTGGAATCATATAAGGTTATAACCCTAAGGGAAACTTAAGGTTTATCAATGTTTAATCAATAAATTGGTTCACCAATATGTTTTTTATAAATTTGGATTAATAGGTGAATTAACCCTAATTAAAATAAATTAAAATAATAAATCAGAATGTTGGAAATGTACTTTTAATAAGTAGAATAAAAGTAAATAACTAAATTTGATAAGGTAAAAATTATTGGACAAAAACTAACCATGAAAATGAATGATAAACTTAGATTTTTATGTCTAATTGTTGACTAATAAAGAGCATAATCAATAAAATAAAGATTGTATTTTTAGGTGCCTGGAAATTGGATATGTGATTAAATAAAGATAAGATCAATAGATATAGGATATGATAAAATCCCACTACTATCCTAGATGGTTGATCTTATATTTTGAAAAAAAAAAAAAATTTAGGTCACAGTCATGTGCAACACATTGTATTGGGTTTATGCATAAATTTGACCTTCATAAGTGTGTGGATAACTTCTCCAAGATTGAATCACTAGTAAGACATACAATGATTGAAATCCTACAAATAGAACAAGGGGGGAGTGTAATGGGATAAGTTGGCCCTAATCACACCCATAATGATTATGATGCCTATGTATCAAATACTCAAATAAGGGAATCAAGCCCATGTAGTTCTCCCACCTAGAGTGCTTTGTGTAATTATGCTCATTTGACTGAATGAATGCATATAAAAATGGCTTGAATACTTGATCATGATTTTATTAGGGTAGGATAAAATAGGATTTAAACTTGGCTAAGGACTATTTTTAGTGATAAAAATTAGAATTGGGATGAATAGGGAACTTTTGGTCAGTGTGAAATTATGTAAATATGCCTTTATATTGAAATTTCTAAGTGAAGTAATAAGTGACTTGAGTATTACTTTATAACAATCCAAAAGGGGAAACCACAAGCTAGGAAGCATAAAAACATAAAAGATGAGCTAAGGGAGGTTTTAATTTAAAAAATTGACCATTGGAGGATAAAAGATAGAAACATGCCATAGGGATGGGAATGCCTCCCACTATTGTCCCTATTGGACATTGTTGTCAACTAGGTAAAATCATTGGGTTTTGGATCTAGGTTAAGGCAAACATATGCATAAGGGTATTTTGAGAAATTAGAACATTTATGTAAATGACATACGATAGATTAGAAAATAAATAGGTCTTCAAAAGTGCTTAAGATAGGGTGAGGAGTTAAAATAGGTACTAATTAAGTGCATAAGTTAATTAAATTGGAAAAAGGCCAAAAATAACATGTTCAAGTATTCGTGACCAGATTTAGTTTACTACAGTCACATACCATCATAGACCACAACTCCAATAATGTTTACTACCATGAAAACTACTAATATAATGATAATATCTCTAAAATCATGGAGTTTCCATGGTCACTATGTCTCCAAGAATAAGACTATGATCTACTATAGCTTGACTATTGAGTTGTGGAGCTAAAAGATTCACTGATGAGCTAATGTGGAGGTTGCTAAGCTTAACCAGTAACCGGCATCAGTTACACAGTAACTGACATTGGTCAGAACCAATTGACATCGATTAGGGTTGACCGGCATTGGCAAAATTGGTCAGAACCAACCGAAATCAGTTAGGGGTCGACCGACATTGGTCAGGGGTCGGCCGACATTGGTCATCTTCAGACTGACACCGACTTCTATGCATTTCCAGCCGTTTCTAAAATTCCTAATTTTAGACGAACATCTAGTTTGCATGTAAAAACTAAAATTAGTCGTGAGTCTATTTTTCTAATTATTGTTTGCTTTGGGTTCTATTTAAGAGACCCATGGGGATATATTGTAATGTGAGCAAGATCAACTAGATCTGCAAGGTGTAAGATCAAGAAGATTTGCAAGGTGCAAGATCAAGAAGATCTGTAGAAGGGGAAGACAACTCAGTAATTGAGTTGGTTTTAATTGAGAGAGAGAGAGAACTCTTGAAGGAGAATTACTGTACATCTAAGAGGTGTGAGAAGAGAGAGGTTTATCTATTGTATTTCCTTCTGGAAGAGTTTAATATAGATTATATTGTTTCTTGTATCTCCTATTATTTGATGTTTCTAATTTCTAGTTACTTATTACTTCTGGTTTAATTTCGTGTTTAGTTGCTTATACAAAAGTAATCAATTGTGATCTAAGATCCTGACAAGTGGTATCAGAGCTTTGTGTATACACTAACAATTGGTATCAGAGCACAGGTTTCAGAGCATGTTAGTGTTTGTTGATTACATAATTCACTCACAGGGGTTTCTGATTGAGTGGGAGCAAATCAATGGCAAAAGAAAGTAAACTAAGGATGGAGAAATTCAATGGCAAGAATTATCAATTATGGAGGATGCAGATTGAAGATTATCTATATCAAAAAGATCTATACTTACCGTTGGGTGGGGTTTCAAGTAAGCCCACAGATATGGAAGATGAAGAATGGAATGTTTTTGATCTAAAGACTCTTGGATCTATAAGGTTGAGCCTGGCAGCTTCTGTGATTTCCAACTTATCATAGGCAAAGACAATGGTAGAGTTAATGGATACTTTGAAAAATTTATATGAAAAACCCTCAGCTTTGAATAAGGTATATATTATGAAGCAATTATTTAATTTGCAAATTTAGGAAGGTGGATCCATATCTAATAATCTTAATGATTTCCATGCAATAGTAAATCAATTAAATTCAGTCAAAATAGTTTTTGATGATGAAATTAAGGCTCTCTTAATCTTATGCTCTTTACCTGAAAGTTGGCATAGTTTGTTAATGGTAGTTAGTAATACTGCATCTGCTTCAAATATCTTGAAAGTTGATGATGTTGTTAGTGTAATCTTGAATGAAGAAATTCGCAGGAAAATCACAAGGAAAACATCAGGTAATGCTTTAAGTGTTGAAAGCAGGGGAAAGAAAAGAGAAAAGGGCAAGTAAGGAAAATCAAGGTCAAAGATGGGAAGTAGATCCAAATCCAAAAATGGAAGAATAACCTACTGGAATTGTGGAAAGAAAGGGCATGCAAAGAAAGATTGTTGGTTGAAGGATAACAAAGAAAATCAGCATGAAGGTAATAAAGAAGCAAAAGTTACAGGTATTATTGCACAAGATGCTCTTATATTTTCCTTGGATAAAATAGAATCATGGGTTTTATATTCTAGTGCCTCTTTCCATGCAACCCCAAATAGAGAATTTTTTAATGATTATGTCCATGGAGATTTTGGAAAAGTTTATTTAGGGGATGATGAGCCTTGTCAAATTGTTAGCAAAGGAAAAGTGCAGCTAAAATTGCAGGATGGCAACACATGGGTGTTGAAGGATGTCATGCATGTACCCATCCTGAAGAGGAATCTAATTTTTGCAAGAAAGTTGGGTGATGAGGGTTGCACAGTAACTCTCACAGCTAAATCTTGAAAAGTTTCCAAGGGTGCACTTATATTAGAGAGTAGGTACACTTTATCTATCTACTTGTATTACTGATTATTATCTTTCTATTTTATCTACTTCAGATGTAGATGCAAAGTTGTGGCACTGTAGGCTTGGTCACATGAGTGAGAAGGAAATGAATGTTCTTAAGTCAAAAGATAAGCTTTTAGATTTGAAAAGCATAGATCTAGATTTTTGTGAGCATTGTATTTTTGGGAAATAGAAGAAAGTGAGGTTTCACAAAATTGGGTCAAAAAAGAAGAAGCACAAGTTGGAGCTTGTTCACATAGACGTGTGGGGACCAACTCAGGTAGCTTCTATTAGAGGATCACAGTATTATGTTTCTTTCATTGATGATGCTACAAAAAAGGTATGGGTTTATTGCATAAAGAAGAAATCTGATGTTTTTGACACATTTAAGAAATAGAAAGCCTTGGTTTTTAATGAGAAGGTGATGTACAGTGATCAACTCAAGAGGATAAACAATTCTAAGCAGGGCAATATTGATTTGGAAGAGGTTATGATCCAAAATGAGCTCATGGGTAAAAATCATCACTCACAAAAAAACACAGAGACTGATGTCGGTCAAGTGGAAACTGACGTTGGTTAGGTAGAAATTGATGTCAGTCAGGTGTAGACTGACGTCGGTCAGAGATGACCGGGATCAGTCACTGTCAAAGTGAAATTTGGGTGAATAACAAGCTGTAAATGAGTCTCAAATGCCCATAAGGAGGTCTGAAAGGGTAAGTAAACCTCCAATTAGTTATTCCCCTTCTTTATACTACTTGTTGCTCACTGATGGTGGAGAACCAAATTTTTTTGATGAGGTAATGCAAGTAGAATCTAGGAAATAGTGGGAGCATGGCATGAATGAAGAAATTGATTCTTTGGAAGAGAACCATACGTGGGATTTGGTTGAGTTTCCAGCTAGAAAGAAAGCACTGAAAAACAAATAGGTTTATAGGTTAAAGGAAGGAGAGAATGGACAAATGAGACATAAGGCCAGGTTGGTGTTGGAGAGGTTCAATATGTAGGATGCAAAATCGGTAAGCACACCTATGGCTAGACACTTCAAGCTGAGCAAAGAATAGTGTCATAAATCACATGATGAGGTTGAGTACATGAGTAGAGTTCCATATGCTTCAGTAGTTGGGAGCTTGATGTATGCAATGGTATGTACTAGACCTGATATTGCCTAAGTAGTGGGAGTTGTCAGCAAGTTTATGGCCAATTCAGGAAAGGAACACTGGAAAGCAGTTTAGTGGATTCTCAGATATTTGAGAGGGACCAATAGTAGGCATTTATGCTATGGAGGGTCAAACACTTCTCTACATGGGTATGTAGATTCGGATATCACAGGTGACTTGGATGGCAGGAGAAGCACCACAAGATATGTGTTCACTATTGGTGGAATGACGGCTAGCTGGATTTCAAAGTTGCAGAAGGTTGTGGCCTTGTCTACTACAGAGTCAGAATACATTGCAGTCATAGAGGCTAGCAAAGAAATGATTTGGATGACTCGGTTCATGGAAGAGTTGGAAAAGGAGTAAGAGAGTTGTAGATTGTATAGTGATAGTCAAAGTGTAATTCATTTGGCAAAGAATTCAGCCTTTCATTCAAGAACCAAACATATACAACTTAGGTACCACTTCATTAGACATGTATTGGAGGATGGACAGTTGAAGCTGGAAAAGATCCATATAGATAAAAACCCTACTGATATGTTAAAAAAGCCAGTAACAAAGGAGAAGTTGAATCTTCATTCAAATTTTGTTGGTCTTCAAGATTGAACTTGAAGAGGGAGAAACAAGCCAGAGAAACAAGCTAGAGGATGTTGCTGTACAGGTATAGGTGCAGCTGTTTATCTCCAAGTGGGAGATTCTTGAGTTGTGGAGCTAAAAGCTTCATTGATGAGCTAATGTGGAGGTTGTTGGGATTAACCAGTAATCGACATTGGTTACACAGTAACCGACATTGGTCAGAACCAATCGACATTGGTTAGGATCGACTAGCATCAACAGAATCGGTCAGAACCAATCGACATCAGTTAGGGGTTGACTGACATCGATCAGGGGTTGGCTAACATCGGTCATCTTTAGAACGACACTGACTTTTGTGCATTTCTAGGCATTTCCAAAATTGCTAATGTTAGACGAACATCTAGTTTGCATGTAAAGACTGAAATTAGTCTCGAGTCTATTTTTCTAATTATTGTTTGCTTTGGGTTCTATTTAAGAGACCCATGGGGCTGTATTGTAATGTGAGCAAGATCAACTAGATCTGCAAGGTGCAAGATCAAGAAGATCTGCAAGGTGCAAGATCAAGAAGATCTGCAAGGTGCAAGATCAAGAATATCTACAGAAGGGGAAGACAACTCAATAATTGAGTTGGTTGTAATTGAGAGAGAGAGAGAACTCTTAAAGGAGAATTACTGTACATTTGAGAGGTGTGAGGAGAGAGAGGTTTCTCCATTGTATTTCCTTTTGGAAGAGTTTAATATAGATTGTATTATTTCTCGTATCTCCTATTATTTGTTGTTTTTGATTTTTAGTTACTTATTACATCTGGTTTAATTCTGTGTTTAGTTGCTTATACAAAAGTAATCAATTATGATCTAAGATCATGACAAGTGGTATCAGAGCTTTGTGTATACACTAACATTGACATAGTCAAATCCATGTATACTATCTCATATAAGAAGCCATCTCAACTCAAGAAAAATCTTAAATTAACACCTACCATCCCCTAATGGGAATGCAAAGTATCATTTATACATCTTCCAATGTAATGGTCATCTCCCCAATAGGTAACCAAAAGGTGAAAGTATCACAATCCCACCACTCAATGAATGCAGTTTTTAAAAGAATATCATGGGAACCACACCCAAAAGACTAACATGGCCAAATCCATGGGAAACATTTTATGTTTGAAATATATCATTAAGTCCCAAATATATTATCAAGTCCATCATGTGGATCTAATGGCATTCATAAATATGGATATCACTCTACAACCATAGAAATACAAAAAATTAACATTAAAGTTTGAGATAAAAATAATCCAAATGAAATAAATAACACACACACACACGCGCGCGTGTGCACATGCACACACACACACACACACACACACACACACACACACACACACACACACACACACACACACACACACACACACCTCAAATTATATAAATCAAATTAACTAACCACTTTTGGGTTAGATGTTCCACCTTCAAAACAAAATTTAGATAAACATGACCACAGTCATGGCCACTTTTAGGAGACCCTATCCTATTTCAAATAGGGTTGACCATTTTTTGTCAGACATGACCACTTTAGAAATATAGTAAAATTTATGATGTAAATCTTATTTTTTGGTTCTAAGAATTTTTAAAAAATTAAAAATTACTCAAAAATATATGAAAATTATTAGTTATGACACTCGTATCTGTATGTCCTCACCAACAATTATGATTATGTGGACACATTCCAATTGTCTTAACATAATAGGTCACCTAGTGACCATATTCTCTCTTAGAGCTCTAAATCAATAATTAAAAATGAAACAATGACTCTATTTTTAGGTTAAATTTTATTATATTCCCCATGCATTTTTCTAAAGATAATTTATTAATTATTAAATTAATATGATTTAACCATCATTTTTTAAATTTGGTTATATCATTTCACCTACCAAGACATACAACACTACTCCCTTATTTGACTTATCAAAACATTGTGTTCTACATTTATTATTGCCATGCCATTTATTGTGATTTATCATAAATGTATTGGTCCTTTCTTGTGCTTTAATGATTATATCATATATTATCATAGATAACACATTATTACATCGATTTTATTTCCTTCATATTGCAAACACATCCATGATTCATCATGAGGGAATTATTTTATCACTTTTATCATGAGCTTTATTTGTTACATCTCACCCTTAATGGGTCATGTTTGACATTGGTGCCTACTTATTGATTATACCTTGCCTATATTGGGTGTAATAATTTCTTGTGAATTGATATTAGATATCGATGCAAGGGAATCTTATCCATGACTTTATTAATTACACTTTAATTGTTTGAATCTTACTACACAAATATGTCTATAGATTTGACATTGCTTATTCTAAGATAGGATTTCTCTTCATATTCTTCATACATCCTAGTGATATTGTAGTTGCTATATTTGATACATTCATTTATATACACTACCCATATTTAGGCATTTATTACATGCAAAAAAATCATGTTTCCCTCTTTAATTTTTATAATGGGGCATACCCATTATTTCTATTTTCAAGGTACCTTGGGGACATATTAATTTCCCCTCCCTTTCATTTTACACCTTTACATGTCCATGCTTCAATTTCAACGTATTAGTATTGGGTTATAGGTTATATATTGAGCTTACATGATCATTTATTTTTATGTTTCTATATTTGATTACATTATACACGAGCTTTCATGATGGTTAAAACTCTTTTATTTATATGTATGTTACATATGGTGTGTTTCACTCTTTAATTTGAGATGAGTAATTTTTAAGAACATTCCTTGCCTAAAAGTGAGGGTAGAAATCAACTTATTTTGTCTTTGGTTATAAGGTTATAGGTTACATGTTACAAGTTCAAAGTACCATGTGTTTAATTCTTTATACAAGAAGAATATTTTTACCCATGGAATGAGTCATGAGGATCCTATTTTAAATTTGATTTTTTTTATCTTTCAGTTTCTTTGTTGTCATATTTGGGAAATTGAAGTTCATTTCGATTTCAAAGTTTTAGAGACAACATATGGTTTGTATATCATTAAGTGTGTTTATTTTTTTCTATTTTTTAGTTTTATAATTGTTTCATTTGGTTGCATATCATAAATTTATTGATACATTGATCTATTTACATGCATTCATGTTTGATTTTAGGTACACTCAAAATGTTGAACTTTGAGCATTGATGGAGTATTCACATCGATTCTATAGAGTTTAAAGACTTCCTTCTTGAAACCCTATTAGATATTGATTTTTTATTTTGATATACATGCATGCACACACATAAAAGTGGGGAATTATGTAGATACCTAATTTTGGTATAAGCATTGTAATTACAATGTTATTAATGTGATTTTTTGCATATGAATCATTTTTTCATATTATGTACTTATTAACTTTTCTCTTATGTTTTTGCTTCTTATTTATTCATTGTGTGGCCCCATGATTATCTATTTTTTATTTCTCTCTCTTTTATATGTTTTATATGGCTTGGGATCCATTCATTTATCTTCATCTATTATTTTTGGTTCTTTACCATTTTTAGACTAATTTGAAAGTGATTTAACCTATTTTGGAGAAGTTCAAAAGATCTTGCTTTGCCTTTTTAGTCCCTTTAGCCCTTGTTCACTTTTATTTTCATTATGTGATCCATTTTTGTTAACTTTTCCATATTTTATTGTGTCAAGTTACATGCCAATAGGTCATTGATTTAAATTATATATACATACATATATATATATATATATATATACACACACATATATATATATATACATATATATATATATATATATATATATATATATATAGATATATATATATATATATATATATACATATATATATATATACATATATATATATATATCTATATATATCTATATGTATGTATGTATATATATATATATATATATGTATATATGTATATATATATGTATACACATACATACATACATATATACATATATATATATACACACACACACACACACATATATATATATATATATATATATACATATATATATATATATGTATATATGTATGTATGTATGTGTATACATATATATATATATATATATATATATATATATATATATATATATATATACATATATACACATATATACATATATACACATATATACATATATACATATATATACATACATATATATATATATATATATATATATATACATACATACATACATACATACATACATATATATATATATATATATATATGTATATATATATATATGTATATATGTATGTATGTATATATATGTATGTATGTATATATATATGTATGTATGTGTGTGTGTGTATATATATATATATATAATAAAGAATTTGAGGAGAAAGTGAGAAAAAGTTTCATCAATTACAAAGGAGTAAATCTATTAATCGTATCTATTATTTTATTATAAATTTTCTTATTATTTGCATGCTTGTACCAAGATAATGCCTGTACATATTTTCATATAGTTGCATTATCATAGGGAGAGAAGGTGGAGGCTTCTCTCACTCATTGGTAAGGGACAATCACATGTATTAAAACTACATTGAGCCTAATTCTCATTAATGATATGTAGTTGTAACCCATAATAGGGGTGAGGAGCAGGGGAAGTGGGGGAGTGGGGTGATTGGCTGAGGAAAAACCTTGGACATTTACTTTTATATTGCATGTTTTACTAAGCATTGAGTTTGAATTAGGGATACATTAAAGTAGACAATATTTTGACATCTATGCACACTTATTTCAAAATATTATAAATGATTCTACACATATATTGTTGATGAAGGTTCTAAGAATTTTTAGATTATGATGATCTATAGAGCCATTTTCAGAGCAATTTTTTCATTTTTAGCAAGATTGGCACTTTCAAAGTGGTCCAAAACTAAATTGACATTTTTTAGACCAAACCAAAAGTTCTCACTACAACAAAACATAGTATGATTTATAGAGTTCATTTTTCACATTTCAAAATCCTTATTTTTAGTACATTTAGTCACTATCAAGATCTTGGTAAGTCATAAATAGATATTTATCTCATCATTTTCATTTCTCTTTTGAAGAGGAAAATAGACCACAAAAACTAGAACATGAAAAGCAACAAAAAAAAAATATAAAGTTATAAAAAAATGGAAAATGGAACACACACATGATACATAATATTTTCACCTAGGAAAACTATTTTGGGAAAAAACCTAGCATAACAACCTTCTTCCTTATTGCATTAACTCAAGCATTTATAATACAATAATGTACTTTCAATTTTTTCCTTACCCTAATGCTTGTGATAGTATTTGTAGCCACATCAATAGGAAACTTTCTAAGATATATTGTAATATAATGGATACCAAATCCATGGGCTAAAACCACACAAAAATTCCCATACACGTACAATCTAGATGAGTTTAAATTGTGTAGAGTGTAAATCATGATAAGTTTGCAACACATTTTCAAAATTCTCCCATTTATTTAATAATTTACATAGGGGACCATAAGGTCATACTTTAATCAACTAAGGGAATCCATTCCCATTGATATTTTACACCAATAAAATTTCTTAGTTCTCACAATCTTCATCAATACATCAATATTATTCTCTAAAGTATCAAACTTTTCTAATAAAATCTTCTTGTATTCAATCATGTCTCTAAGAAAAATGGTATTGTACATAAATATGTTTCAACAAAACTTGATAAGTGGGGTTCTTTTCCAAATAGATTACAATATGACTGACAATATATCCTCATTATTTTTTATATAAAACTAAAATTTGAACACTATCTCTATAATCAAACAAATTCATTACTTACATGAATGGTTTCCATGTATTTATCTTTTGTATTTGTTAATTAAATTTTTACATGCCTTTTACTCATCCATCCAGACACTCCAAAAAATAATTTAAATACATAACCACTTATAGATACTTAACAATTAAGATCTCTAGTCCATTCAACATCAACAAGCCTTGTATATTTACTATTTTTTTTTGTTCAAATTTTCCTTGGTAGCATATTACACATTTTGATGTGCCACGATGATATTTGAAAATACTTTTCATATAAAGCAAATATTCCTTTCTAAGGTTGGATATTTATGCTCACAACTCTCAATGCATGGAAAATGTGAAGTTTAGTAGAGACCATAACATACACTAAGATTCTAATAATACTTATATACATAACTTAAGACATTTCTTCAATCTCTTATTATGTTTTGGGATAATGTTCACTAGATAATTTTTGACCAATAGGAAAGGGAATAATAAGATTAAATTCATACATCCTAAACCTCTACAAGATCATCTCAACATATTTCCTATGATTCAACCATAGTTTCTTATTTGGTCAATACCTTTTAATTTCCATTCCCAAAATGAATTTTTTAGCACCTACATACTTCATATAAAACTAATATGATACTTTATTTTTCACCTACTTAATAATTTATTTTTTGATATTAATTAACAACATATCATCCAAATTAAAAAATACAACAAAAAAATTATCACTTACCAATTTGAAATACACACAATAATTAGATTTTCTTCATACAAACCTAAGTCCAAATACCAAAATGTTAAATTTTTGATTAGACATCCTTGGATATTTATTCAAGACATAAAGTTGCTTATTGGACCTACACACCAAGTCCTCTTTTCTTTTAACCTTAATTTTTTTTGGCTACATCATGTATATCTATTCCTCAATCTCTCCATGTATAAATATTGTTTTCACATATTTTTATTCTACTTAAAGATCAAAATCAACATAAATATCCAAAATGAATTAAATAAAATTTAATTTAGGAATAAGATAAAAAAATATCATGAAAAATCAATTCCATTTACTTGATAAAATCCCTTTACTACTAGGAAAGATTTATACTTCTCCTTTTTTCATCTTACATTGTACTTCTCAAATAACCATTTGAAAACAATAGGGTTTTTACTAGCAGATAATTTCACCAAGTCCCATGTCATATTTTTATCTAATAAATCCATTTATTCATCCATGATCTTATTTTATAAATTATTTACCTTTGAATCAAGGGCTTTCATCACAATCATAGGATATTCATCTATCATAAATAACACTGACAAAAGAAATGTATAATCAAAATCAGTTGGACTATACCTTTCTAGTTTCTTCGCATTCGATTAGATATGCTCAATACTAGAGTTTGAGGTCCATACTCTTCTGGTTCATATTTTATTGCTTCATCTAAATATTCCTTGGCCAACTCTGTTATTGGGTCATCTTCTTTAGTTGATTTGTATTTAGACACATATTCTCCCTCTTTTAAATCAATGTGCACATATTTAGTTTATTCCTTTGGTTTTAATTCTTGTTTTGGAACCTCCTTAACCTATCTTAACATTACATTATGATTGTAAAAAATCTTCTTTATTTATGGGTTCCAAAGGTTATATCCTTTTACACTCATACTATATACAACAAAGATATACTTAACTGATTTATAGTCTACCCTGTTATTTTTCTTTAAAAAATGAATATAAGCATCAAAAGCATAAACCCTAATATGTCAGAGAGAGAGACTTTCTTACTAGCCCATGCTTCTTAAAGAGTATTATTGATGAGGGTTGATGTTAGTGAGCTATTGATCAATTAATAAATAATTATTATTTACTCTTGCACTACTAAGCATACATCTAGCCTTATCCACCAAACTCATATTCATTCTTTTTGAAACTCCATTATGATGTAGTGTATATGAAGTTATCTTTTTATTTTTTATTCCACACTTATTACAGAACTACTCAAATTTATTTGAGTAGTAATATCCACCATTATCACTTCTATAAACTTTATCTTTATATATATATATATATATATATATATATGGTTTTTAATAAGTGCCTTAAACTCCTTGAATTTACTAAAAACCTTAGATTTGTTCTTGATACAATATACCCAAGTTTTCCTCAAGTAGTCATCTATGTAAAAACATACTACAAATATTTTTATAGTGATGTAAGCTTCACAAGTCCAATCACATCATGATGTTTTAAGTGTTAAATCTCATATTCTCTTGTATCACTACTAGGAAAATTTACTTGAATATGTTTCCCATCTACACAATGTTCAAAAAAATAAAAATATGAAGGAAAATAAAAAATTACTATAGCTATAGTATAGTTTTTTATATGCTTGAAGGCATTTATCTAAAATATGTCCCATCCTCTAAATTTAAATCATTATATTTTATACATGTATCACAAGGGTAATTCCACATGTATAATCTAGACAAGTGTAAATCATGTAGAGTGTAAATTATGAAAAGTATATAACATAATTATAATATATTTGTCATTTATAGTTCAAGCTAATTTTATTCCCTGCACTTATATACTAGGTAAGTCCATTTTACCTGATTTACCTTGTGCCATTGTTTAACTTGATTGGCATAGTGTTTTTAAAAAATTATGTGTCCTTTTGATAAAAATCTTTGCATGAGATTTTATTTTATTTAAAAAACTTGTCTTAATTTCCTTTTTTTCTTGCCTAAATCATTTACATGCATGCATTATTATACAAGTCCTTGAATGCTTTGTTCACCTCTTAAACTTATGTGTAACCAAGAACCTATATAGAATATTCCTATGTAGAAATTTCCTTTTATATATGATATTCCTTATAAAAATATTATTCCTTTATTTGTATAACGTTCTTTCTATGCATAATATTCATTTTTCCCATAATATTCCTTGCATGTAAAACATTTATTCCATGCATAATATTCCTTACATAAAAAAAATTCCTTCTTGCACACATTCCTTTTGTACACATTCAATTTTTTGCACATTATTTTCATGCAAACATTCCTTTTACACATTCGTTATTGTACACATTCATTATTGTGCACATTCATTCCTAATAACATTCCTTTTACACATAATATTTCTTTCATGAAAAACATTCCTTCTTACAATCATTCCTTATATGCATATTCCTTCTTACTATTTTGATGAAAAGGGAATCTAAGTAAAATATACTACTCTAATCATAAATAAATGAGGCACATAAGTAAATCTGATCTAAATAAAATAAAATTTAGTAAATAAGTACCTACCTATGTTCCCAAGGGTAATGGATGAAATTAACTTTAATGATTAGTAATTAAAAATGAGGTTTATGGATGCATACATGATTCTTGACTCACCTAAACTCTGATCAAGACTAAAAGTGTTGAGAAAGGAGTATATAAATAGTTTATCAAGAAATATGACCATGACCTGATGAAACAACCAAAATAATATTATCTTAATAGAGGATATCTAGTATCAAACTTTTTTGATAATGACAACTTATCCCAAAAGTGGCCCTTTGGTTCCAATAGTGGATGTTTAAGTATAATCAATCTAAAATTATGTGAATCCCTTTATTTTTGACTACTTAATATAAACCTCATATCAATGAACTAGTGTGAAAAAATTATAGGATGTCTTATCCCTTGATTCAATCACTAATCCATACTATGTGGCCTTACAAAGACACAAAAAAGTTGGATTTTTTTTAGGGTCTGCACCAGTCACACCCCTACATTTTTACATGTTTAAAATCATCACTCATGTATGTCAACAATTAAATCCATGTACATGATAAACCCAACCCATATCCCTATGATATAAGATGTAATGAAATTAGACAATTATATATGCTCCTTCACTAGTCCTTCTTTTGGTAAAATAATGCATCAATAAATATAATGCGATAAAAATAACATTTTAGATGTTATATCTAGATATATTTATTATGATTGCATTGTTATTTTTAAATGATCACTTAATTTCTACCTAGTCCTTTTATAAAATGTATTAGGATGCTTGTGTATATATAGACTTCTAAAATTAAAATTAGGACATTATTCACATGCAATCCAAAATTATGGATGTAATAAATTTGATAATAAAAACATAATGAAACATGGTGAATTGGAAAAAAAGACCCAAAACTGACATGACTAGTATCAAGATGGTCTGACAATGGCAAAACTATTATCAGATTGTCTTGATAACAATCAAGCTTATCAAAAATCAAGAAATAAATATGAATGTGTTTGAGGGTGTATTTATGATTATCCCAAGGTTGAAAAATGATATATTTGAATATGTTCATGATTTAATGGGAGCAATGAAAGGCTAGGATACAACACAAAGGAAAATGCACCAAAAAGAGCTTGATTTAAACCAATTATCTATATCTATGTAAACATGATCATAAGATTATAATTACAAGGCCTATACTAAAATTATCTATCTACATTATAAACTTTCTATTTTTTCCACATTCATTCTATGAAAACAATATTCCTTCCATGCAAAACATTTATTTTATACAAAACATTCCTTCTCTATATAAAACATTCATTTCGTGCATAATGTTCTTTCCACATCAAACATTCCTCCTATACGCAATTAATTCCTTTTGTACATAATATTTCTTCTATGTATAATATTCCTTCATGTGAATATTCCTTTTGCACATAATATTCCTTCCATGCATAATATTCCTTTCAAGCAGAACATTCCTTCTCTATGTAGAACATTTCTTTTGGACATAATATTCCTTTTATGTAGAGCATTCATTATGTGCATAATATCATTTTTGTGTACAACATTCCTTAAGAAAACCAAAGGCATTAATGCTCTTTTAAAATAAAAAAGGAAAGTGATACAATAATTTAAAGTATAGATAACTAAAACAATCTTAAATATTATTGTATAACATACTAATTTTTCTAATCTTTCTAGACCGTGTGTATGGTTTGGTGAAGATTATTTGCCCCTTGTTGTGATATTTTGTTTTAGAACATTCATTATGTGCATAATATAATTTTTGCGTACAACATTCCTTCATAAAACCAAAGGCATTAATGCTCTTTTAAAATAAAAAAGGAAAGTGCAACAAGACTTTAAAGTATAGAGAACTAAAACAATCTTAAATATTATCGTACAACATATTAATTCTTCTAATTTTTATAGACCGTGTGTATGATTTTGTGAAGATTATTTTCCTCTTGTGAGATTTTGTTTAAATATCAAACACAATTTGAGGCCTCTTATTTTATTTATTATTTACCTATGATATTTCAAATACTTGAAGCACAAGTTTTATGATAAACCATACATTACTCCACTACTATCCAATCATACATATCCTTGATGAAGACACTTTTTGTTCCACTCTATGAATTAATTCACTACCACTAGGCATCCATAAGCCTAAAAAATATTACTTGAACCACCCCTCTTCCAAAATGTGTATTCATTTCTCTATTTTTTTGAAAAATGGGTTGGGAACCAACATTGTATGTGTAAAGGTAATTTATTTCCTTATAACAATAAAGATTTCACTTAGATCATTATTCTTCTCAATGTTTATCATCTCTTAAAAATTATTATCTAGATAAAACATTTACCTGATCTTTCCTAATGTGAAATATTTCTAAATTTGCATGATAACATCAAAACAACTTCCAACAATATGTAAAACACATTTATTTCAACTAAAATCTAAATTCAATCATTGCACATACCTTGATTCATAATTTTAAATACATCATAAGCAGCCCATGAATATTCATCTGTGAATAACCAACAACAATGGGAGATTTTCAAATAATATGATTGGTCATGATTACTTTATTTTCTAGAAACAAACAAAGAAAACAAATTAAAACAAAAATAAACCCTAAACAAAAAATAAAACTAATCTAATGTAATCTAAATGAAAAAATAAAAAATAAAAATGGATTGACCTAAAACTAATGACTCTAAATCAAGTTGGGCATATTTGGGTAGCCAATAAGTAGTCCTTCAAGATTAATTCATTCACTGAAAAATGGTATATATTCCCTTGCATATATTTCAATCAAAAAAACATTCTTACCCAATATCTCATAAATTAATAATGACCCACCCAAATGGGATCCATTTTGGCACATTTCCCTTTCTTCTCATGGGATTTTCCCCAAATTAAGACCAAATTTCAAATTATGAATGTCTTTATCTTTTCTCTTTATTAAAACTAGCACTTGATAAAATCTATGTCTACTAAAATTCTTCAAAGATTTATTTCATGTTTCCTCCATCTATATAATTTTCAATAACATTATTTGAACTTTATCATCTTCATCCATATATGTTTACATAAACTAATAAGTGGGTAGCATTATTGTGATGAGAACTATTTACTCTTGACTACAAACCAAAGGAAAAGAATAAGTATTCAATGTTTCCTTGGATCTAGAATTGTGTGTCTACAATGCATATTAGAGAAGTGAATGCCAAGCTATTGGATTTTTATCAGCTATATTTTGTATCACTTCAATTATTTTTTTCATGGACTCGGATACTCCATTACCTTGATGGTATTAATTTTAAAAAAACTTTAAAATTATCTTTTTTTTATCATATATCAATTTTGTAAATTCAACTAATTGAAAGGTTGGTCAACTATTATAAACCAATGAAAATGGTGTGCTAAATATTGTAACAATGTTCTCTTCAACAAATTTAATATTTTTTTGTGATATAATACACTTCATTGAAACTGATTTAGACCATTGATTACATAAATTATTTACTGTCAACACAAATTTATGTACTATGGTGGAAATGGGATTGATAACTCCCATAAAATCAAGACCCTATTAGGTGAATGGCCTACTCTCAATAATGGGATGTAGTGGCATGGCTATATTTTTCTCTCTTCTTGTGAAGGTTTAGCATTCATGGAAATATCTCACATGGGCATAATAATATTTAAATATGGTGGGATAATAATAACCATCTGTAAATATTATACATGTTGTAGCATTTTTGTAGGGATGTCCAATGCCAAGCTTCTCATAGAAACTACTCATTACCAAATTTAATTGTTTTCTTGTCAAGGATCTCAAGTAAATATGTTTATAATTATTTCAGTATAATATTATATTTTTAATCATATAATGGGTTAATTTCTGACTTAAATCTCTCATTTGTATGTGGTTTAGTTATAAAGGGAAATTATCATGCATCAAATAGTAAATAACATGGTTGTACCATTCATATTTGACTACATCTACCTATTCGATCTACATTAATGTAAGTTTTGGATCTACTTATGCAATTAAATGGTTATGTAATGTTATGATATGTTTGATATGAATGTTTCACACATATCAATCATAACATGGAAAGTTATTTTAGTGTGGGACTAATTTTGTAGAACAATGTCTAGAGATAACTAGTTTTGTTCCTACTCTAATGTATTAAAGAAAGCTTACTAGGGAAAAGGGAAAGATAAATAAAAATAAAAGAGGTAATAAACCAAATTGCATTGGATTGGTTCAATATGTAAATAAGCATGATGCTATTTAAATAATAAAGTAAATTGAGCACAATGTAAAGTATCAAAATTAAGAGGCAAGATCTAATATGAATATGAGAATGAGATCAGATAACCAAGACAAAGCTAGAGGGTAGACAAACACGATTTTTTTTTTTCAATTTAAAAATTAATATTTTTAATTTTAAATATTAATAAAATTCTTACATAGAAATCATCTACGGCTTGAATACTAATTGACAAAATAATAAGGACTTAGCTTGTCCAAGGAATCAACCATTTGCTCAATAGACCTCATTACCTTTATAGAGAAGAAGAGTAAAAGAGGCATTAACACTATTATATATTGATTATAATCTTAAAATTGAAAACTTACTTGCATGATTCCTTTGTAGCAATTCAATAATGCTTATGTAGTTATGGTATATTTCATACTATAGCTCAATACACATGTCTTCATTTAATTATTCAACATGGTATTGATTCTTTGGGATGGAGTTCACTTATGTATATGATTGAATTTGATATAAAAAATCCTATTCTATCTTTATGAAATATGAATCTAAGGCCCTACCACTCTCTAAAAATAGTAGCTTAATTATCCTTTAGGAATTATTTTAACTACCATTTCTACACTGGAGGATGGAGCTCAGAAGAGATTTTATAGAAATTTATTCATATATATAAGATTAATTATTATTACAAATAATTTCACTCCTTTTTAATTTTAATTTCATATATTCTACCACCTTAGCCTTACTACTCTTCAAAATCTTTGCTTTGATGATTGGATGGCTAGAGATCAGTGTTGAAAAGTTGATCTAATTGCATGAGTTATTTTTATATGCTACCATCATAACATTTATTTAAAAATAGATCACATAATTGATCATGGGATGATAAATTGAATATATTTTATCAATTTAAATTCTTTAATATATGCCTCATAGCTGCTATGTATCCCATTTTTACTTTTCAACAATCTCTATAAGCCCCATAATGTGAACCTTTATGCTTAAGCTTAAATTTTCCATAAAGAAAGATCAGACATATTGAGAGGATTGATGTAAATATGATGATGAGAGGAAATTTAAATTTTAACCTCATCCTCCTTTCTCCAAAATGGCTCACATCATTGATCTAGGCTTGATTAGATGATTGGAGGGTACCATTAAGATGTTTTTGTATTTAGTTACTTTGAATAATTTACTAAGGAAAAAAACTTTTACATAAGTTTCATATCGAATAGTTTGAGATTAGTTTTGGAAATTTGATCTTATGATATCAATTATTTTTCCTTAATAACATCATCACTTGAATTTAAAAACTGCTCATATTGTTGATTTTTTGGCAATTGAATGGCTTGATATCCTTGCCAAGCTTTATTTTACTTACCCATTTAAAAAATTCTACCAAAATGTTTAAGGCCTTGTGATATATCATGAAACATTGATTCTATAATTACCCAATGCTTAGTAAAATATAAAAAGATCCAATCAATACAAAATAAGATTTATGATTTATTAGTGCATAAGATAGAAGTTATAATTCTACAAGAAATTGACAACAAAATAAAAGTAAGCATCTTTGATTTATCAAGTTGTTCATACATATGTATTCATAAGGAATAAAAAATTAAAAATTTGCTTTTTCTTATGAGGTTAATAGAGAAGCTCTATGTGATTAAGATGAAAATATAGAAATCCATTATCATTTCACCTTCTATTTTGTATGAAAATGTTGAAATGTTAAAATTAAAGTGAAGCTCTCCTGATGTAGTATTTATAGTATAAATTTTGTTAGATAACACCAAGATAAACTAAACAATAAAACTTTCATGGTGAACCTGTATGGAGAACATGCGTAAAATTTTAAACCATCAAGAGATAGAAACTAGTCTCACCAAAGATAAGAGTATTTTGTATTAGTCATAAAAGCAATAGGAAAGGTACATTTATAAGTGAAATTTGGACATGTCCCAACATCCTCATACATGTGGGATAAACTTTCACTAATGACCTAGAATAACCTAAGCAAGCTAAAATTTACTGTGTAGACAAAACCCAATAGAACAAAATTCTACACCAACAAACAAATGGCAACCCCCCCCCCCCCCCCCCCCCCCCCCCCCGCCCTTTTTAAGTGTATTTTAGGTGGGTAAAATAATTGGGTCCCGAAAATGAGGCCTGGTGAGGTACTCAAGCATAATATAACTCTCATAAAGTGGGGAAAAGGAAAAAACTTGTAGTAATAAAACTCCTCCCCAAAAGAGAGCAAAGAGTGAAATAATGCATGATTTAAGAATGTTAGGAATAATCGATAATATGTCCATAATTAAGATCAAACAATCACATAGAGATGGGATAAATGACAACTCCCCATAGAAGTTGCTTAAGTTGTCTAAAATATAGCTTGAAAAATGACAAATTTTATTGACAAGATCCTCTACCTAAATATTAAGAAGTTCCATTCACATCAAACAATGTTTCTTCACTTAACACTCATTAAAATTAATAACTAATGAGTTTTAGGATGGAGAAGCCTATATCCCTTAACACCCTCTGCATACCCCACAAAGATGCAAGACTAACTTTGAGGGTCCATTGCCTTGTGTTTCTTCTTGGGAACATGGGCAATTGTTGGTGATTAAAACACTCAAAAGTGATCTACTATGGGATTATGACCATCCTGAGCTTCAAAAGAAGTGATTACCTTCAAGGATTTGTGTGGAAATTGATTTTGAATTTAGCATGCATAGTTGATTATTTTAGCTAATACTGAGGAGCAAGAGACTTTGATTTAAGCATGCAGTTTGCCATTTCCTTCAAGGTATGATTCTTACATTCAGCCACACCATTCTATTGAGGATTGTATGAAACTATGTGTTACATCTAAATACCATATGATGTGCAAAATTTCTCAAACCTATTGTTGACATACTCCTTTCCATTTTTATTCCTTAAGATTTTAATGGAGCATTTCGACTGCTTCTCCATAAGTGCCTTGAAATCCTTAAAGTGATAAAAAACCTCAAACTTCTTTTTGATAAAAAATACCTAGGTGTACCTTGAAAAGTCATCGATAAATGTGAGCATGTATCTTATCCTATTAAATGAAGGTTTTAGAAATGGACCTACTAAGTCACTATGGACTATCTCTAGCTTCTATTCGACTCTCCTTGCTTTGCCCTTGTCATATTTCTCTTCTAAATGCTTACCAAGAATGCAACCATTACATATGCCATTTGAGAATTTGAATTTAGGTAACCCTAAAACCATGTCCTAATGACTAAGTTTCTATAGGTAACGGTAGTTTAAATGGACAAACCGTTCATGCCATAGTTTACTTACTCTATTTGCATGAGTAAGTAGTACAATTGAGGGCTGATCTAGGCCAAAATGTGAGAAGGTATATAGCCTAAAATGATGATTGGAATTCCCATAAGCCACTTTTGTGTCACTATGTATCTCTTTAAACACCTTTGAATTAGGTGTGAACTCAACTTTCTTCCTCGCACCTATGTGAGTGATTTGATGTACTGACACAAGATTGGTAAATAGTGAAAGAACACACAAAACATCATTAAAGGTTCTATCACTTTCTTATATTGATCCTTTACCATTAAATTATATTTAAGTGTCATCACCCATGAGAATTGAAGGAATAAAACATGGCTCTATTTATAAAAATAGATCCTTTAAGTAGGCCATGTGATAGGATGCACCCAAGTCAATAACCTAAGTCGAAGGCTAAAAAGATATTACAACAAGTGCCTTGCCCTTGTTTTTACACTTTTTTTAATATTTTACTTTTATATAATCTTGTGTGGACATGTTTTGAGATGAAGATTCAATAATATTGATGTTTTTCTTCTCAATCATCTTAGTCAAGGTGTTAATCTTCTTTTTCATGCATTGAGATTCATCGTGTCCAAGTTTTTTGCAAAAGTTGCATTTGAGTTTCTCCTTCTTAGTTTCCCACTTGAGGAAGAATCATTTGATGATGAATTTGGCTTGGCATCTAATTTTTTATTCTTCTTATGCTCATTATTAGGTTTAGATTGTTTCTTCTCCTATTTGCCACTGCTAGAAGGCTTCTTCTTGTCCTGATTGATAATCAAGGCATGTGATTTTGAAGACTTTAGTGCACCCATTTGAACTAAATTATCTTTATCCTAAGTCAAATCAGTAACAAATTTATCAAATGATGGAATTTTCTAAGTGGATCCAAGTACATGTTTGGTAGCATGAAATGTAGAGACAAAAATTGAATAGTCATGACCCAGTTTTGCAAGTATAGATAGAATCAACTAGTCATATATTTTCTCAATGCCATATTGCTTCAACTACAGTCTCATTGATTTGAAATTTTTAAATAAGTCTTGTAGGGTGTCATAGTCACCTGGGCTCAATGTGATGAGCTCATTCTCTAGCTCATGATGTCATGCACTCCAAAAAGCTTGTCTAGGATTGTCTAGACTTTGTTCAGAGTTTTTGTAGATTTAACATGAAATAGAAGGTTAGGAGACATTAAAAAACATAAAAATCCATAGGCCCATCACATATATTGTACTAGTTAACCTTTTTTGCATCTGTAGATGGCTTAATTTCCTCACCTATAGTAATCTGATAGAGTCCTTGACCTCTCAAAGTGAGTTGTATTTTAGAATTCCATTTTAGATAGTTAAATGGTGTGAGTGGTTTGATGTTTAGATCCATTAGTGAAGATTAGAATTAGACAAATTATAGAATTTAAATGTAAGCAAATAATATAAAGCACACACTACAAGTACCCTTGGACTATGAGGAATACCTCCCTAAAGTTACAATGCACACATGCTCAGTCTTGGATATCAAGCACAATTGAGAATGCATCTATGAGAAATTAGTGTGAGAAAGTATGAGAGGGACATCAGGCATAACCGATAATACATCCAAGAAAAAAGGTACAAAGGTTTGAAGAGATTTTTAAGCTATTACAAAAGTCCTAAAACAATGTCACCAATGGATGTTAGAAAAGTCCTGAAACAATGTCACCAATGCATAGAGATCGAGAAAATATGTACTTTAAAAAAATATGGTACCCAAAAAAGAGCTATAGATTGAAATTTATAGCACTTACTAGTTCTTACTCCCACATAATCTTAGACCCTTTCCAAATATCCAAAAATGGAAATAAATTTACTCTATTTCTTCATTACATTTCACCTAAAATTTGACACCTTCCTGAACATCGCTCGGGGTTACTACACTACTTTACTTCAGGTTTTTGCAACTGCTTTACTTAAAAAGTAAGAAGTAATTACCCTTTGAAACTTGATTACTTCTTGGCAGTGTATTTTGGGTTCTTCAAACAATTTTACTTTGGGGTTTCAAACAGCTGCAATTTAAATTAAATAAGAAGTCGACCCTGGAAAAATTGATTACTTCTTGGCAGTGTATTTTAGGTTCTTCAAACAACTTTACTTCAGGGTTTCAAAAATCTACAACTTAAAAAAATAAATGAGTAGTCAACCCTGGAAAACTTGATTACTTCTTGGCAGTGTATTTTAGGGTTATGAAGTCTGAATATTAAATCCTAATTACTTATAAGTAATTACCTTGGAGAAGTTTGATTACTTATAAGTAGTTGCCTTGGAGAAGCCCGATTACTTCTTGTAGTGTATTTTAGGTTTCTTAGACTGCTTTACTTAACTTCACAAATTTGAAGTAAGGCAACTCAAAAAATATGATTTGGTCTATGATCAAGTTGTTGGGGTTGAGAAACTTGATTGCTTCTTCTAATGTAATTTAAGATTTTTGAACTACTTTACTTAACTTCAAAAATTTAAAGTAAAGTAATTCCAAAAGCTTGAATGGGTCTTGCAAACAAGTTATAGCACTTTGAAAACCTGATTTGGTCTAGAATCAAGTAATGGCCCTCTGAGAACCTGATTTGGTCTATGGAGAGTAAACTAGGGTTTGTAGGCTTGATTACTTCATCTGTATGGATGTCTAACCAGATGGAAGAAATTAATTTTTTAGAAAATCCATGAACTTTCTCAAAAAACTAAGAGCAACCCATTTTTGATCTCAAAAACCCAAAAAATATATGCAAATGAATTTTTCATCAAAGGCCTTTTGACATGAGTTTCGAAGTAGATTAAGAAAATGCCTCCAAGGTCAAAAATGACAGCCAAGACAAAAGAAAAAATCATAGCAAGGTGAATGCATGGAGGATCTTACCAGGGAGTCTGATGCATAAGGCTATCAAGAAGGCTCTGATAGCATGAAAGAGTGTGCCAAGATCTTTGAATAACATTAAGGCAACAATGTTGATTCCTGTAGAGAGAGCTCCAAAATTCCAAGAGAATTAAAATAATGCATTCAATTGATTTTAATAATGAATGAGTAACCTTCCAAAAAGGAAAAGTGGGGTACATATAAGGAAAATTAGGGAAATATGATGAAGCCCCTAATTTTCTTAATTAACTAATTAAAATGAAATATAATTAGCCAATGGACCCTTTATAACTAACCTAAGGAATCTTAAATAACAGAAAATGGCCATACAACCATGTAGGCAAAACCCAATGGGAAAAAGCACTACACTTACATAAGTGAACCTATCAGAAGAAGGTGCAATGAAGAATGGATCACCCTAGAATAGTGAATGGGTCTACTAAGTGCCTGATAGAACTCCAACCAAGGAACTATTCTCCTCATGCATAGTAAGAGGGCCAACTACTCTATGCAATGATGGTGCAATGAGAGCCATGGTAATAAAGGACTATAGAATGCCATGTACTTATGGAATAGACTACCCAATGTTTGATGAGTTTTGAATTAGTATACCTACACTTTGTAATGTCAGAAGTGGACCAGAAGTAGGTTGATTAGGAAATAACTCCTCTATATCTGAAAGGTGACAAGGAGATGGTGGAGGTGTGTCCCTATCACTACTATGTCATGTTCTAAAAGAAGAGTCCTCAGTCTCATATATGTACTCAGCCTTAGAAGTGTTACCAAGTATAGGTGAGTTTGATAAAGAATAATTTCATGGAGCATTCATTGAAAAAATATCCATGTGAATTTGAAAAAATGGTTCAATAACACTTGAATTTGAAGAAGAGACTACAAATAAATCACTTAGATCTATAAATTAAATATTCATAAGAAGATAAGAGTTGTCAATGCTCTCATAAGGTGTACTCTCACTAGAAATAGTGAGTCCTCCAAAGTACTAATTTGTGAAGGCTCTAGAAGAACAATATCTAGAATAGGGACAAAATTATAATCTATAGTATGATAGTTGAGGTTGGGTAAAATCTCGTTCCATAGTGGTGGCTCATCAGAAGGAAAAGCATTGTCCACCATAGATGTGTCATAATGGGAAATAGGAGTAGGAAGAAAGATTACAACAATATCTAAAGAGATGATAGGAAGTGGAGGAGGAGGTGTGATGTAAATATCAATAGCATATTAAAAAAGAGAGTGTAAGATGCTCTAAATAGTGTAGGGACAAATTGTATATTCCACATGGAAATAAAAATCCATGGAAACATGTAACAATAACATGATAAAAATCTTGTCACAAGTGTTAGCCCACTTATTAAATTAAATTGAGTTAGAAGGGGAAATAATCTATCCATATATAAATGGATTACTATTCTTTCATGTGATCAAGTGTTCCATGTAAGCATGCCAAGAAGCATAGTTAGTCTTTCCAAGAAGAACCACTAGTGTAGAATTAGCTTTCTCTTATGAGTGTTTCTCAAGTGAAGTTGACATGACTAAGAGAAGACATCAAAAAATTACACAACTTCACAAAATAACTTCAATGACACCCTAATAACAAGGTATTCTCATGAAGAGGATGTCAAGCATAACCAAGAATGCATCCAAATGAGCAGTAAGTACAAGAATCAACACAATCCAAAAAAAGAGAATGTGCAAAAGAGACACCAAGGAATTCACATCACCACAAAATACCTCCTAAAAACTATCAATAGTGGACCCCATAATTTTATAGACATAATAACTCTTGTATAGATGATGAGAATAATTAAGAATGTGTCTTGAGCAACAAGTGTGTAAGTACAAAGAACTAGAGGGATTTCAAGCTCTACTGATAATGCATATAAGAGGAAAAATATTTGGTTTAAATAGAGTTCTTGAGGGACCAAAAAAACCATCAATGTGTATATCATGAATAAATAATCTATTTTGAATAACATGACACTCAAATCTGAACTACCGATCAAAATTTATGCATGTTTGAAAATCCAGTAGCATGAAAAATTTGGTGGAAATAGTGTTGGAAATTTTTTGCTCAACTCCCCCAAAGGAAATTTTTTATGCATGAACTTTAAAAATAAAAACATAAGCCTCTCTTAAGCAAAATTTAAGAATTTTTGGGTTGGAAGTGACCATGGTCTTAATTTCTATATGACCAAGGGCTAAGGGCTAAGTTGGGTGCTTGCCTCATGTGACAACACCATATGACTAGGGGGATAAGGGGTAGGGTGAGGATGGTTGCACACATGTTGTAAAGAATCCTTGACCTTAAAATTAACATCTTAATGGACCATCACTATATCTAAGAGTGGAGCCACATCCTTTCATGTTGGGAAGACATCATCTAGATATGTAGAACTATGGAGGTGTGGTTTCACAATGGGTTGATCCACATCACTATGAATTTGATAGTCAGGCTATCGGCTTTGGCCCCCATGAATACATAAATCATGTCTATGTAAAACTCACATTGCCGTGTCATCATTGGTTAGGTAAGTAGACTATTAGACCTATGGATCCATGATTACACAAAACATGAAGGTGCACACATATCATTTTACCACATCACCACATGGATATGGGTTGGGATGGCTGGCTGGTGGAATCACAAAGGCATGAGCATGCAGATCAAAGGGTCCATGTCACTATGTGGAGCTAAGGTGGGTAAGTTAGGGTGGTGGAATTTGGGCCTTGCTGAGGTAAAAGGCATGAAACACATGACCAATATACCTTTGGGCCCATGAATGCATAAAAATGAGTATGCATTTATGGCTTGCATCACTATGCAAAAGAGGGGTCGAATAAGCCAAAAAATGTTCTAAGTATTAAATTCTACAAAAAGTCACTTGAACCAGCCAAAAATGGTGTAAAAGCCTAGAAAAAGAACTCAGATCTATGAAAATTAGCTCAACCTTCTACAAAACTAGTAAAGATACACTTGGCAATCTTTAAAACCTTGAAAAACTTAGAAACTATTTTCTGATTGAAGACTCGATAGTACAAAAATGTGTGAAAGTAAAAAAACTCCCTAAAACCCTCCAAAAATGGTTGAAAAAGGTTGTCATAAACCTAGGTCATATTTATAGCAAATCTTAGGGTTTTGGCACCCTCTAAATCCAATGGAACTATCTATTTTTCATCTAGAGACACTAGTTATAAATATGTGCATGAATTTTCAAGAAACCCCACCAAACCCTTAAAAACTAAAATTAAGAAAATAATAGGAATTAAATGAATATATCCCACTAAGATTTGAATAGAAAATAGCTATTTGGATGGCTTTGATACTATGTCAGATGATGCCAAGATCAATTGAATAGTGGAACTTGCACAGTGAACTTGTATGGAGAATCTGCATAAAATCTTAAAACCCTTAAGAGAGGAAAATTGGTCTCACCAAATAGAAGTTGTAGAAAGAGTATTTTTGCATTATCCATAAAAGAAATAGGAAAGATACATTTATAGGTGAAAGTTGGACATGTCCCAACATCCTCATTCATGTGGGATAAACTTCCACTAATGACCTAAAATAACCTAAGCAAGCTAAAATAGACCATGTAGACAAAACCTAATGGGATAAAAGTCTACACCAATAATTTCTTAGCAACTTCCAGGGAGTACTTGAATAAGAAATGAGTAGGACCCAAAATCCATTAGGATATGGATTGTTCAATGTGTCTTTTAGTTATTTCCACTCATCCTAAGTAGGAACCTTAGTATCTTCAATAATTTAATGGTATTTTTCCATTTCAAAAGTGTCTTCATAGGAGAAACCTTGAAGATTGTTGACAGTGTGATTGATATGAGTCTCTTCCATGACTAGTAGATTGATTATGTTCATAACATCTTGGTGTGTTGGCTCTATATTCTAACTATTAAGAGGCATCTCATCATTCTTATTTTATTATAGTAGCTTAGAAAAATGGTTAGTTGGTAATATTATATTGTCACTTCCAAGTGGATAGGGTAGTATTTACTAGATAATTAGATCAATATGCCCTCTTGTATCCATTATATTAAATCTTGGGATGTTTAGCTAAATCTAGTAATAATATACCATTTATTTCATTGCTAAAAATTTAATTTCCTTTTTTGTTGCATCACCTTATTTTGGATACCCTCCTTTATAAGCCATTATTTTGATATTTTACTAAGGATGGCTTTAAATGTATTAGCTTCTACAAGCCATGAATTGATAGATTATAGAGCTTTCTACACATCTTTTCGCACCTCTTGACTTTGTGAAAAAACAACATCAATAAACTTAAATCATGGAAGAGTCATGATGTATCATTAGTTATTTTATCCCAGTAATCATTAGGTAATTCCTTTATTAGCTTAAGGATATGATTTTCCCTCCTTGTCCTTAAGCTCCTACTTTTACTAATCAAATTACTTTTGCATTTCATCCTTTTATTTTGTTAGCTTTGTATTTTTATATTTCTCCTTTTTAAGATGGCATGCATCTACATTTTGAGTAAGATCACTATTCCACTCCTTAAATTCCTTTTCCAAGCTCTTAATTTTGATGTTGGCATGATTCAAACTATTAGTGAGATCTTTGATATTTTGTTCCTCCAATTTGTTATTAGTACTTAAGTATTCATAGACTATCACCTTTGAGTGATCATGAAAATTTTTAGCCTTATCTATTTACTAATCACTTGAGTAGTCAACTACTACTATAGATATGTGATAGTCATAAGATAACATATTTTTTTTAGGTTTGATTCAGGAAAAGGGAAATAAGTGGGATGAATGGCATGGAAGTTAAAGTAACAAACAATCCATATAGAAGAAGGGGTGTAAGGAATGATTTTCAAGGTGGGAGAAATTATATTTAATCTAGTTCTTATGGTCAATTGATGAGAGGTAGAAGGATTAGTAATGGGAGGAATGGTAGGGGATACGATATATATGGTGGAAATAGGTGTGGAAATGGACATGGTAATATACTATGAAGTGGATGAACTAGCAACTAAATAAGTTACTATTATAGTTTTAGTTGATAGAGAAGTTATAACATCTATAGGAGTAGATACAACAATAGTCAATGGAATATAAAAATGAGGAAAAAAGTGGTTATAGTGGAGACAATAATGGCAATAGGATTAGAAGTAGTTATATTTGATATAATAGAAAAAATAAGAGTCAAATTAGTTATTGATAGCACTTGGATACTATTTGTAGACTCTTTGATAACAATTATATCATACTTTGTCTTATGCCCCTAGCCATTTTTATTAGATCTAACTCTTTTAGATTCCTTTGGTTACTTATCTTCTCCTTCCTTTATTTTTTCTTAATGTAGAAGCCAAAGTGGATAGATTTTATTCCTTTTCTTCCAAGCTTATTTTTTGGGTGGTAGTTTATGTTCAAACTCATTTTTGTGGTATTTATTATTGTTTTTGTTGTAATGAATAAGGAATAACTTCCTTAATTTATATTACTTGAGCCACCTCTTATGTTTTCCCTTTTGGTTCCAACTTTAGAGTTTGGGTTGCTAGAGGAGTAATGAATTTAGGATGAGAAGAATAGGGATGAACATTACTATATTATTTCTAGATCCAATTCTATTTGTTATTTCTTTTCTTGTACCTGACACTAATTTTAAGGGGTTTTATATTCCTTGCTCAGCTACTCATAGGCCTTCTCTTTAAAATCCTATCTTTTGAATCATAGTTTTACTTGGCCCATTTTATATGTATAGATGCTTTTTAAACTAGTATGGATTAAAGTTAGGATGAATTGGTGTTTCATATGCCTCTAAGCTCTCAAGAGAACCTACCTTGTTGTTGTCATATGTATTTTCCCAAGTTTCATCTATTTTAATTTCACCATATTATATCTCCAAACTCCACTATAAATTTCCATAAATCCTATATATTTTCTTCTGTAGAGTATGTTATTTACCTTAGCTCATGTTTACCTAGGTGATTTATTTTTCCTTTTATTTAGTTATTCCCACCCACTTATGTGTGGATATTTCATTTATCTTATTTTAAATATTATGAGATATTATATATTTATCTCTTAGATATTATGGGGATATTTTCTAGTTGTTTTTATCCTTTAGGGATAGTTATCTCTTAATCCTAGGTTTGATCTCTTAGCTTGATATCTTAGTTATGATTGATCACTTAGCTTGATCTCTTAGTTAGGATTGTTCTTCCTTGTCTATATATTTAAGGTATATTCATTGGATTTGATAAGCTTTGGAGATATAATATATGATATTATTGATCTTTTATTTTTCATATCTATATGTAAGTCTATGTTATTAAATTGCTTTCAAATTATTATTTTTATGAATGTGATGTTATACTAACACCATAGATCTTTGTGGCTTGGAACAATCTGATTTTTATTCCTTTCATGGCATCATAGCTTAAGATGTTATAGACACATTTATGAATTTGTTATAAGAGTAGTTTTCATACATACAATTTTATTATTTGATGTGACGGTCATTAGGAAGATCTCTGTATTTTTTATTGTAGGTTTTATCTTATGGTGTTTGCATAAATGGTCTAGAAAGAAGGAAGAAGATCATGATTATGTGTTTGGTTATGTATTTTCTATGGTGTTAGTATGTTTTATGAAGCATCCTATTTTTTATGTGTATTCTCTACGTCGTTTCTACATTTTTTTGTGTTACAATCATGTTTAGTCTACAGATTCATGCCCAACATAATGATGATGGTCATATGAGTGTCAAATTTAGGACAATAATAGGCATCAGGCCTATAGTAGATATGATCACTATTGATCTCAATTTTCCCTCTCTTTTGTATATGATGTAATTCCCACATCAATAAAATCAATCAAAAGGGGTGAGCACTCATCCTCACCCATAGCCCCTTAGTCATAAGGTGTGGTCACATGGGGGGCTTAATTCTTGATTCCTACTAGTGGGGGCTTAACTTTTAGCCCTTAGATTTTTTTTAAATCACTCCAAGAATTACCTTTTTCCAAGCATTAATTATTTTTAGTGTAAAATTTTATTTTTGACACATTTATGATGGGAAAACTTGTAAAAACTACATGTTTTGATTGCTAACTTAAAATCAAGTGTTATTTTTTTTCAAAAGTGTATGTTTTTAATAACCAATCAATCAGTGTCATTTATTTTATAAAATGCAAAAAAATATAAAGTGATCATTTTTTAGTGGGGTAGGGGGATCAATACAAAATATTTTTGGGGGTTATGTCAACGTTGATTTATGCACTTTTTTTGCATTCTCTTGCTTTTTAGTTATTTATTAGAATGGCTTATTCTTATACATTAGTTCAGTGTGAACCATTAACAACACATAATTACCACACATGGAGACTAATAATGGAAATAATCATTAAATGCAAAGGATTATGGGACTTAATGAATGAAAGACAACTAATGTGCACTAGAGAATATGAGTAATTTCAGCACCAATGCAAATTTGATGAGTGTATAGGTTTGATAGGAAATTATGTAAGTGATAGTCTTTTATTTAATTTGGAAGGATGTGACTCTCCTTTTAAAATATGGGTAAAATTGAAGGGTTTATTTGATAAGGTGGATCACATGAGAGCCATGTATCTTGAAGTAGAGATTACTTCTCTCAATCCTGAATATTTTCCATCCATTGTTGACTATCTTACTAAGTTCAAGCACTTGCTGACATAATTGAAGGGGAGTGGAAGATATAATAAATATGAAGAGTGTGTTTACCTAATTTTATCCAAGTCAAAAGGTTCATTCCAATATTTTCTTCTATATTTTTATCTCTCATGGATACTTTAGGTGCCACATTCAAAATGCCTGATTTAGAGTTGTTTTTTGAAAGACTTACTAGGAAAGAATCTAAATTATCTAACCTTAGAGTCTTCCACCTCTCAAAATACCTTATTATCATCTCATCCTAAGGGCAAGATAAAATAAAAAAATTAAACCCAAAACTACTTGTTCTCCATCTCAAAGTGCTACTAAACTGAAAGATAATAAATCTAAACCTAAGCAGTCTTTCAAATCCAAGAATAAGTCTATCTTTTCATGCTCCTTTTATGGGGGGATTGTTCATGTAGAAACTAGGTGTTGGAAAAGAATTCAATCCTTAGAGGATGTAGTAAAAAAATGCAAGATCTCTATCTCCACTCCACCTCATTCCTATGAACTTACCAAAGTACTTAATGTTGTTAGGAGATCTCAATCACCTATTATAGATAGTTGGGTTATAGATTTTGGTGCTTCTCACCACATGAATTCTTCTAAGGAGTCTTTTTTATATCTTAGTTTGAGTTCTACTTCCAAAATGTAGATTGAATATTCTTCATTTATTTCTGTTAAGGGAAAAGGTAACATACAACTTGTTAGTGGCTGCATCAATGATGCACTATATGTTCCTGACATCACTTCACATTTGTTTTCTATTTATCAAATTTTTCATTTTGGTTAGGGAAATATAGTGACTTTCACACCACAAGGGGCTAAAATTTAAACCATTTTTGAGCCTCATTCACTTGATTCACAAGGTTTTGTTGATCATGGTTCCCAAATATATCACTTTGAGGGTTTTGATGACACTTAATCTATGGGGACATGCTTGGTTTCTCATACTAATTCTGAGAGTAAGATTTGGCATGAAAGTTTTGGACATCTTATTTATAGATATTGAAGGAGTTCAAAACTCATGGTATTGTTGATGGTATTCCTAGATTTTCTTGTCTTGATGGAGTTTGTCATGGTTGTGCATTAGGAAAACAACACCAAGATCTTTTTCCTAATGGTATGTCCAAGAGATCTTATTCACCACTTGAGCTTGTACATAGTGACTTGATGGTTTTTTTACTCCTTTCAATGGAGCTACGTATATACATATGTTTATTGATAATTTATCTAGGTGTACTTGGGTTTATTTTATCAAGTACAAGAGTGAAGTTTTTTCACACTTCAAAGAATTCAAGGATTTGGTTAAGAATCAATATTCTAATTGAATAAAGAAGCTTCACACTAATAATGGGGGGATTACTTCAATATATAGTTTTCTGATTACTTCAATAATGGGGGCATCTCATGGCATTGTTCACAAATATTCTGTTTTGTATACTCCACAATAGAATGGATTAGTAGAAAGGAAGAACTAAACTTTAAAGAAAATGGCTAATTGTATGATGCATTCTCAAGATTTACCTCTTATATACTAGGTACAAGTATTTAATAATGAAAACTATATTCATAATCATACACCTCATAGAGCAATTGAGCATTTGAATCTAGAGGAGGTTTAGTCTAGAACTAATCCTGATGTCTCATTTTTTTATTTTTTAAGAGACATGCTTTGAATTTTGTACCAAATAATAAAATGAAAGCCTTGGATAAGAAGAGAAAACCCTTAATATTTTTAGGGTATTGTGAGGACATGAGTTATTATCAAATTTTGGATCTTGTTACTCATGATGTTTTTTTTCAAACACGTGTTCAGTTTGATGTGCACTTCTCTTCTCATGATTCTTAATCTTCTTTCATGTCTTCTTCTTATTATTTTATCCCATTAATTGATGATTCTTCATGTCATAGTGAGGATTATTTATTTGAGGAGCCAAATCAAGAGGCCACTAAAGAGGTTATGGATATAAACTTAGATGTGGATCATGTTCCCACTCTAACTAAGAAGGCTCATACTAAAATTTTTAAGGTAGCACCTTTCATACAGGATATTACACCCACTAGACATCATCATGCATATTCTATAGGTTCAATACTTTTTTGTCAGGTATTTTATGGGGATCCACAATATTTTTCACAAGGTCATGGGATAAATGAGTGGGTTGATGTGATGATCGATGAGTATTCTTATTTAATTAATAATCATACTTGGCATTTGGTCTCTCTTACTATGGGAAGAAAGTTTTTTAGATGCAAGTGGATATACCACACCAAATACATAATTGATGGGTTCATTGACAAGTATAAGGCATGTTTTGTAGCAAAGGGTTTCTCACAAGTTGAAGGTATTTATTACTTTGAGACTTTTTCCTTTATTTCCAAGATGGATATTGTGTGCCTTGTAGTTTCTCTTACTACATCACAGGGTTAGACAATATACCAGATGGATGTAAAGAGTGCCTTATTACATGGAGACTTAGAGGAGGAAATCTACATGGAACAAACTATTGGGTTTATTCATGATTCTTCTCTTGTTTAATGACTATGAAGGTCTTTCTATGATCTCAAATAGGCTCTTCAAGCCTAATATGAGAAGATAGATTATTTTATTATATCTATTGGATTTGTTCACTACCACTCATATCCTATTGTATATATCTAGCATGTTAGAGAGGATATTATTATACTAATTTTTCATGTTGATGACCTACTTTTTACATGTAGCTCTTCTTCTTAGATTCAAGCTATTCATTAGGCTCTTTCAGCACATTTTGATATGATAGATCTTGATATTTTGTACTTTTTCCTTGGTTTACATATTTCTAAATTATATTCAGGGATTCATTTGGGTTAGCATAATTACACCCCTGATCTTCTTTAGCATTTTAGCATGGTTGATTACATGTCAAGACCCTCTCATTTCTTGTCTAGTGTCACTCTTATTTCCACCTACACTACTCCTCTTTGTGATCCTATATTGTATAGGTAGTTGGTTGGAAGTATAATTTACTTTACCCATAATTTACTTGAAATTTATATTATAGTTGATCTTGTATCTTGGTTTTCCCATACTCATGATAATCACCGGCAGGCTGTCAAAAGTTTTTTCGATATCTAAAGGGCACTTCTCAGTTTGTTCTACTAAGTTGGATATATTGATTTAGATTGGGTAGGTTCTATTGATGAAAGGTTTTCCACTTATGTATACTTTTTTTTTGGGGTTCTTCTACAGTTGCTTAGGATTGCAAGTAGTAGTCTATTGCACTTTCATCTATAGAGGTAGAATATAGGGCAATTGCCATAATGATTTAGAAGGTTCTTTGGATTCATAAATTATTGATAGAGTTTGGATTCACACATGATTCACCTAAATTATTTTGGCATGATAAAAAAAGTGTAATTCACATTTACCATAACCATGTTGAGAAAAATTAAACCAAGCATATTAAGATTCACATGCACTTCACCTGTTAGCACATTTAGGATGGAGTTATGTCTTGGAATACATTTTGACTTAGAAATAGGTTTCCAACATATTTACTAATATTTTTACATCACTTTGTTACCTTGAGTTGTGTGGCATGTTTGGTGTTTTTGAAGTTGTCCTTGGGGGTGTTCATGAGTACATCTTATTTCTTGATTTCTTCATGGATATATTATACATGAGTACCTGGTCAGGCCTTGTTGTCAAGACTAATACTATGGATATGCCACTTTAAATTTTGGCTCCTAGATTCACTTGAGGGGGAGTGTTAGACTAGGTTGTTTAACTTAGTTCCTGTTCACCTAGGTTTTATTTTTATTTGTATTTAGTTATTCCTACCCATTTATGTGTGGATATTTCATTTAGCTTATTCTAGATATTATGAGATATTAGATATTTATCTCTTAGATATTATGGGGATATTTTCTAGTCATTTCTATCCTTTAGGGATAGTTATCTCTTTGTCCTAGGTTTGATCTCTTAGCTTGATCTCTTAATTATGATTGATCACTTAACTTGATCTCTTACTTAGGATTTATCTTCCTTGCATATATATGTAAGGCACATTCATTGTATTTGAAATTTTTTAAAGATATAATATATGATATTGTCACTCTTTTATTTTGTATATTTATTTATAAGTCTATGTTATTAAATTATTTTCAGATTATTATTTTTATGAATGCGATATTCTAGTAAAACCATATATCTTTGTGGCTTGGAAAAATCTGGTTTTTGTTCCTTTCATCCTCCTTCCATTAATCTTTATCCTTTAGGTTGATTTTTAGTTTCTTGGGAATTAAAAAATATGGACCATAATACATTACTTTTATATAACATGTTTCCCAAGGTTTTGGTGTATTAGGCCCATGTGATAAAATAGATTTAGGACCTTGGCCTTAATTACTTATTTAATTCTTTTTGGATTTATATGATGATCACACTCTAGCCTAGAATCATGATTTAATCTATTAATATTCTTTACCGCCACTAAGTGAAACCTCACTTAGGATCATATATCCATTTATCATCATCTAGATCTAATTCTAGATCCTTTATCACGTTCTCTAGTAAAGTGGAACCCTTTCTCTTAATGAGTGTGATGTCAAAGTAACTATATAAAGGTGCATAAAATCCAATATTGCCCTTCCCATTTAAATTAATGTTGATTAATAAGGTCTACTTGCCACAATAATTCTAGAGAAAAATACTTTCTATCACACAGATGGGCAATTGGAAAAATTTGTGCTTAAAACCCAATAGTTCGATAAATGTAACTATAGAAATACAATTCTCTGATGATTCTGGATTCAAGATATATTTGTAAGGCTAGGGAAATATAACTAGGTCTTGACCATTTATGACAGATATAATGGGAGCCATAAAGAGGTTGAAAAAGTCGTGATAGGATTTATTTTTTGGAAGATCAAAAATATTGCTCCATAATGTCAATAGTTATATATTACCATGGGCATCATATTTAGTTAGGAAAATATTGATAAATATCATGTAATTTTGATGGAAGACCATGTAAGCTAGGGCAAAGGGATATCTACATTTGTGTGTAGTCTTGAAAGCCTCAAGTTGATAATGGATATGATTAGTCATGATGTTTGCATAATCAAAGGTCATTGGGTCATGTGTTGGTGAATTTTTGACTCCAAATAGTATAGCTATCATGGGTTCATCTACATCCTTATCACTATCATAACAAGAAATAGTTGTGATCATACTCAGAACATCTTGTGCATTTTGGTGAAATATCCCTATCTATATAGGTAATTAGGGATCCTTATTATTTGGATCAATTATGATTGAGTTAAGAAATGAAATATTGTCATGCATGTTAACCCAAAATATTTATTGGTTATCAAGGTTTCTAAAATAGGTCTTGGTTGTTGGTAGGAGTAGCATGTATCTTATGCATTATCTACTAATTTATATAATGGTTTCTCTTATAAAATTTATTAATTTTCCCTGATAAAAAAATGTAATTCTCAACACAAGTGAAAATTAGCTGATAGCAATGAAAGGCATTATGTACCATGTGTAAAGCTAGCTAGGAGATCCAAGCCCTAGTTTCAAATCAGTTTGAAGCAAAATTAGTAATTAATAGTAAATTTACTCTTTTTTATTCCTTTAGGTTTTACTTTTTTTTAATTTGGTATCAAATATATTATTAAAGAGGTCATTTATTTTTGGGGTGTCCCTTTGAGATACAACTAGAGCTTATTGAGGGTTTCCTTGTGAGGTCATCATATCTAATAAAATTTGAGATGTGTTTTTTGTTGAATCAAGAGTAATGGATGGCTTTATTTTAAGTACCTAAATTTCATCTATTTCTATGCATGTTACTATATTTATATAAATTTTTATGGCTTACTCACCACCAATATTTCTCTTCTTCTTCTTCCTTTTTTAGCATCTTGTCTCCTTAGTAGCACTTTAGTTCATACATAGTTGAATGCCAATTTGAAGATTTGATTTTTTAGATGTGTTATTATCAATTCATTAAGATTTATTATTCATAACTATAGATAAAACTAAATGAATAATTTTAAATAGGAGAAATATCTATAACCTTTAATCTTGGAATCATTAATGTCACCACTTTATTTACCTACCTTCTAATTAGTTGAATGTCTTAAAGAACTCCCTCTGTACCTATCTGGAAAATGTCTCTTTTTTAAATAATTAAAATATTAAAACCTTCATATATGGACCCACATGTCATTTTTATAATTCATAATATCTTTTATATTTTTTCCTTTTGTTAACTCTTATATCATAAGCCATCCTATGTCATTGATTTGGAGAAGATCAGATGGCGAGAGGAATTTTTTCTTATTGACCTCATCTTAAGCTATAAAAAAAACTCATGGTTTCAATTTATGGATGATTAGGAAACTTAAGTTACCTAATAAAATTAAATCCTTTTCAAGGTGCATGTATCTTGAAAGGTTAGCAAATAAAACTTTGAGCATATAGATTTTAACAAAAAATTACTCATCTAAAGTGTCATGAAGCATGAACAAAAGAAACCTTTCAAAAAATGGGATCAACCTATTTAAAAATAAGGAATGGGAAAGAAAATTATATTAAAGGATAAATATTTACATATTTAAAAAAATAGCCTTACTTAGTTCATGGATAATATTTTAGATATATCTTATTAACTAGGATATGCAGTACCTTGTCATTCGATCTTACAAGCTGAAAAATATTGATCTCCTTGAAAATTGTTATTTGATAAGGTCTTATATTTATAGCATAGAATTTTACATGTCTTCCTAACTTATCTCTATCTTTATCCCATTTTAACACATGGTCACCTTTTTTAAAGAGCCAAAGCATTGCCCTCTTATCAAACATTCTTTTGACAATTTTTTGAAGTCTATTGAATGTCTTTAGCTCTTTCTCTTGTCTCTTAAAACTTGATTAGATTAGATATTATAACACTAATTTAATCATTTTTTTCAATATAATGGTGTTTTGAATGGAATTTTTATCACGGCCTTTGAGATCCTCATTATTCCATGCTATTATGTCATCATACTTTTGGTAGAAATTAACAAAGGCTTCTTCTTCCTCACATCACATATTTTACCAAGATTGAGACTCTTATCAATATATATATATTTAATTATAATATTTTGGCATATATGGTCCATAAGGAATACCTATATCTCTGACTAAAAAATTTATAACCCTTTGAGAACCTTTCACAGGATCCAAACTGCTATTGTTGAGAATTAGTGGGAAATGATACCAAATGACAAGTTGGGAACTACCGAGGCTGAGAAAGATATCATTAACAAGTGGAACCTCTTTCCCCCTCCCCCTGGGCCTAATTTGTCTAGGATCCTCATGAAATTGGAATGCCCCTAGTAGGGTGGTTGAAGCTAAATTTTAATGGAGTGTCTAAAGGGAATCTAGGTAAAGTCAATGGTGGTAGTGTCATCAGGGACAAATCAAAGATGGCTATTACTACCTATGTGGGACTGATGGGAATCCAACCCAACCATGTTTCTAAGGCTAAAGCTACCATTTAGGGCATCTAGCTAACTATCCAACACAATGTTCCTAAATTGGTAATAGAAGTGGATTCACTCAACATCCTCAATGCCCTCTCAAGAAAGGTAAAACCTTCCTACACTATTAGAAAAATCATTAACAATGACATCTATCTTATTTGCTCAAATGAGTTCTCAATCTCTCACATCTATCAAGAGGGAAATATGTTTGTTGATTCACTTTCAAATTTGGGAGTACTCTACCCTAGATTTACCACATGGATCAGACCCCTTAATATCCCATCCCATATTTATTCCTTAATTAATAATGATTTTTGCTTTCAAGCTTCTCAAGATAGTGATAGATACACATGTGAGAAGGATAATTATGCTTAATCAAAGTTCAATTCACACCTTGTGTCATAATTATGACATTAAATTTAAATAAGTAATCACCAAAAAATGGTTTTTGGATGCTAAGAGTGTTGATTGAGTTAGCCGATTCCTAGCTTAGCCCTAGACCTATCCCAGAGCCTTTACCACACTTTTACCAACCATTATGTAGACCACAAACATCTACAGTTAGCTTAAACATGGTCCTGTAATAACTTTCCCATATCCCAACTTAGTTTACCCAATAATCTTCAAGGTGGACATTATCACCAAACTAATGACATTGTAGCCACATGACGTTAGTGTCCCCAACTAGGTGTTATTGTACCTTACCCTAACTCTCTTAAATGGATACTTTTCCAAATGTGTGCCCCTCCCAAGATTAGCCTAAGTACATTTTATTATCCTCACAAGCTATATATTGATATAAATACAAGACTATTTGACCTCTACTCACTAGATGGAAAATAGATGCAAAAGCCTATCCAAATAAGAAACTAGTTGATCAAAATTAAGGTATTTGATCCTTATTTTACCCTAATTATACATAATACCGTCTACAAATATCTTAATCCCATATTAAAATATTTAAAAGCTCAATCACACTCAAGGCATTCAAGACCACTCTCATTCTAGCATTCACTTACACTTGTACTAAGCACAATGTGGGAGAACTACATCAAGTTTGATCCCTCCTCAAAGTATTGGTATCTAGGTAACTCTCTTCCCAACAAGGTTTTGAGGATGTCTAGCCAATCCTATTAATGAATAAACATTTATTTCTCATGCCATACTTATAAGGAGGATTAGGGTTTGTATACTAAATTATATTTTCCAAGCACAATACAAAGTTCTAGATTTCATGTGCATAAGAATAAGACCCAAAAACATAGGCACAAGTGCTCTTAGAAAATAGGAACAATCTTATAAAGATGACACTAACACCAATTTGATGACACTATAATAGTATGACACTAATGTCCAAGTGGGGTGCTACTATCCAGTGAGAAAATAGATCTCATAACCCTATTGATGACATTTAGACCTGTTTAGAACCCAATTTTTAGAACCTAGATCATATGTGATAGTTATTTTCTAGACAAGTCTCCATTTATGCATATTTATTACTATTTTTAGAAATTCAAAATAAATCAAAATCCCTAACAAATCAGTGCTTAATTATTACATATTGTTTGACTGATTTAGACATCTCGAACCTTTAATCTAACTTAGGTAATTACTTATGTAAAACCCTAAAAGGTTAAATCATTTGGTGAATCTAACTTTAAATATTTCTTGAACCCTAATTTTGCCTAGGGTTTACATTTTTTGAATCTTTGTATACTAAATTATAGTTAAAATTTCCTATTTTTTTGATTTTGGTTCATAACCTAGCCTATTTAATCAATACCACATTAGGGTGTCAATTATTTAAATTTACTTTAAATCTTTGGTTAACTTACCCTAATTTAAAACCCTAGCACTACCAAACCCTAGGGTACACATCTTCTACATTGTATAATCATGATTATAATGATAGAATAAATTAATCACTTTTTATTGCAAAGTTTATTACTTTCATTTGCATGTTTATTTCCTCTAATTCGTAATCAAATAAAACATAGATACATGTATACATGATGTTTCATATCAAATCAAATATTTTTCATGTTTCATTCTTTCTTTCACATGCTATCTTTATTTTATGTGCAATACAATTAAGATATTATTCTTTAATCACATAGATACATGTAAACATGATATTTCATATTAACTCAAATGTTTTACATGTTTTATTATTTATTTCATGTTCTATATTTATTCTATGTGCAATAAAATTATGACATGATTCTTTAATCACTTAGATAATGTATTACATCAAATAATAGTTATACTACCTAAAACCAATAAATCTCCCTTAGATGCATTTTGATCTTTGGTCCATTCTTATTTCTTTCCTATCATTCTTAGACATATTTAAACATCATTGGTCTTGCTTATCCCTCGTTATTATCAATCACAAACATCTATCCAACATCCCACATCTACTATTAGATCTACACACTTGGTAGACCCCATAGTCCAGGTTTGATGTCCTCATGTAGTCTTAAAGCTTGGTAGGTTTGTAATACCCATGGCTATAACTTTATGGATAAGAGAAGTACTCCTTCAAGTAAAATTTTCATTTTAGAGCTTTTACAACACTCACAATATACAAATATATTTTGTATGCCACACTTTGTGATACTCAGGTACCTTGGACATTTGATCTACCTATGTGGCTTCTATTATCAACACTTTGAAATAGATAGAAGAACATATTTATTTTTAGAGAGAGGACCTTCCACCTCAGCACATCATATATTTACACCTACGTCTATATATTTATTTACAAATTAATGAGGTGTCAAATGAGTTATAGTTAACAATGGATCAGGTTTGAATATCTACAACATCTCTTTTCTATATCATCTTAACATACATGCTATAGATTTGGATCCTTCTGATATGAACATCTAAGGGTTTAATAACATTCCATAAATTTTTTGGGTCAAATCACATTAAACCTTATCCTCAGACCTAGAACACTACCTACAACATGCCAAGTGATACCTAATGATCTAAATTATAATCTTTTGCTTGGAAGACCATAGATTCACGCTATGCACATAGTTATATCAATATTACATACATGTTTAAAATTATGCTATAGAGGCCATATATATACATGCCCTATGGATAAAGAACCATTTAAGTATTTTCAACATATAGAACCTTCACATAACTATATTCCTCACATGGATTTTGCTACTACACCACCCTGATCTATAATTTAAAATACACATACAACTCCCCTATATACTTCTAGCACCTAGTGTAATAAGTTCACTTCACCTTTTGCATTATGATATTGTCAAATGAGTAGTTGTTACATTGAACCATGTTTATACACTTTCAGTTGTCTATCCTGATACCAATTATTAATGAGTTTGCTAATGATGAGGCTCTCCTAGAATTCCTAGGTGCATATGAGGTCTCCCTTCCTTCTATCATAAGAATAGGTTTCCTCATTTCATAAGTGCCCAGACATACTTTGGTGAGCATGAAATGATTTAGATAATATGTTACTTGATACATATGATATAATTCCTACATTACCATATACTTTGGGTCAATCTACGTTACTTAATGAAGAAATAGTCAAATTTAATTATGGCACTAAAACCGATCCTTGCATCATACTCTTAATTTTTGCCTTATATAAATTAGAAGACATGAATATTCATCAGATTTTAACTAATTTTCCTAAAGTATTTGCATAGGCTTATTCTGATATGTTTGGCATTAATCCCTCAATCATAGTACATAGGATTACATTATATCTTATTGCCAAACCAATAAAGTAAAATATTCATAAAATGCATCCTAAAGTGGCTCTCCTTGTCAAGGATGAGATCCAATGGTTACTATATGTTGGTTTCATTTTACTAGACGCCTATTCCCAATGGGTTACCAATATTATTCCTATTGTAAAACCTAATGGACAAATTAGATGTTTTTGTGACTCTAGATACCTAAATAAATCATGTCTTAAAGATGATTTCCCTTCACCAAACATTGATATGATAGTCAATTCCACAACTAGTTATGATTTTTTCTCCTTTATGGATGATTTTGATAAGTATAATCAAATCAAGATCATTAAAGAAGATTAGGAAAAACCTTCTTTCACCACACCATAGAGCACCTTTTTCTATATATGTTATAAGAAAAACCACTAAGAGAGGGGGTGAATAAGTTTTCAATATTTTTAATTCAATTCTAATTATCATTTATTAACCATTCAAACATATATCAACTGATCTAGCAACATCATAATGAAAGCATACTCATATAAATCATGAAACATAAGAACACATCACATGAACACAAGAGATATGTGGTAAACCCTCATGGGGGATAAAACTCACTAAAACACATATTTTTCAACTTGTCTTATTAGACTATGAATCAATTTTAGTGGATCATCAACCACAAAGAAAACCAACCCCTAAGAATTTATTAAGCACCAACTTGACTTTATCAAGCACAAAATTGATAGGATGCCCCTTGTTGATCAAGAACCAATTAAATAAACACTATGAAACTATCCACATTTATTTGTTTCCATCTCACAATTTATGATGGTCTTCTCTTTCTATATCACACTCAAATCTAGCTCTCACACAAGCAAAACTACCCTTATTCTTCTTCACTAAAATAGCACTCATATTCAGAAATATTGATCAGTACAACATGATATCAAACCTCATAAACACATATATACATGTAAAACATCAATAAAACATCATTGATCATCTATGATAATCTAAAGGAACTCTTATAGGCCACTACTCACTGCCCTCTCTCAGCTTGTACCTTTAATCTAAAGCTCTCTAGATATTCTTTTCACACTCTGCCCTTTTAGATAGAAACTCAGACATATAACCTAATTATATAACTTATAAATATGCATCATCATATCATGAATACATGTCATGGCTTGATATCCATCCTTATCCCTCTATTATTCTCCTTTATCTTGATATTCAATCAAATCTTTTTCATAAGCATATCTAGACAAATAGGCCTAATAGCCTTGTATCAATATAATTTACTTGCTCATCACCTAAAAAAACATTATTAGACCTTCATGGAATATTAAATAAACTATTATAATGGTCTTAATTACCTCTCACCACTCATAAATCTTCCATTTCCTTTGCTTTAATCTCCAATTGTCTAACTGGCCTAAATAGGCCTATTTGGCCTTCTTCTTATACTTGTCACTAGTTTACTCACTCTCTCTATCAGCAAAAGCACTAATACATTAGGGTCAAACCAAAAAAATGTCTTAGGAAAAATTAAAAACAATAATAAATCAAAATAATATCACCATTATGTCTTACAAACTCATTTAGACTTCTTTCTTCTTTTAGGCCTACTAGAGACCTAATTGCAATTAGGTCTATCCTTTCCACGGAACAACTTGAACCTCTATAGTCCATATGGCCCTCACCAAAGAACTCAAAAATTTTAAAAACTTATATGGAAACCTAAAATATCCTCCTATATTCTCAATAAGTAATAAATCCTTCGTTTACACCTTGAAAGCACCATTAGACCTTAAAGACTTATTAGGCCTAATTACCCTAAAAACACTATCTTCAACGACGGAGCTCAAATAACCTGTAGAACCAAATTATAGGCACAATAAACATATGGATGGAAAATTAATGATCTAAAGGTCATCATAAAACTCATTATACTCCATCACTTGAGATCTAAAGACTTAGAAACACCTCTACAAAAAGCTCACTTTAAACTGCTAGAAAGCTCTAAAACCCAGCTAAGAACCTTTGACTTTCCACACTTGCATATGGAATTCTAATCAAGGAAAATACATTAAAATTAACATTTGATACCAATATAACAACTTTAGAGACAAAAAAGGCAAGGTATTAATATAATATTTCAACTTAGAGATCTATTTCAATACACCACTACACATAGTCTCGTCTAGACTAGACAAGCCATTTTGGCTTCAAGGATTTCAACCTTTTACAATAATACCAAACACTATATCAAGAATTTATAGTGTATAAACATAATATTCTAAAATTTTATCAAATAATTATGCTTTAAATCTTGAATAAACTTATTGATACTCAATCTCTTTGAGTGCATGCCTTAAGGGGTGCACCGGGAAAGGGGTGGGCAGACCATTGGTGCTTTGGAAGATTGTTAAACCTTTTTCCACTTGTTATCTACACACTTGTCTCCTAAAAACCATTTACATAAGTTTTTTATTATCTATTTCATGCTCCTCTAATCATTTACCACTTTTATTTACCTTTTCCTATCCTAAATCCCCTTTCAATAGTTTTATAACTACATCAACAATGTCGATCCTATATTATTTATCATCAACCCATAGTGCCAATGTATTTCATTTTCAACATGGGTTAAACAATACTAGGTCAACTGAGTCAACCCTGTTAGCCAAATTTTTTGTAAGGGTTTAGGGTTATATTTGTCTATATATACAAGTTCATTTTTCCATTATTAATAAAAAAAAAGAATGAGTAAGATATATTATGCATTTGCCTATACACCATTCTATTTGAGGAGAAAAATTAGGGTTTCATACTTTATTTGGAGATACAGTCACATGGAATTTTTTTTTAGATGCATTGATAGGTTGTGTTGCCTAGAGCTGATTTATCCTTGTCATCCTTACATACCATAATAACCTCTTGTGAAGCACCTTGGCCAAGGGAGAGGTTGAGGTTCAACGGGTTCATATTCAAAGGTAAGTATTCTTAACCTTGTTCCTCCTTTGTAAGAGTAGATAGATATGCATTTGTACTTCACTTCCATGCCTTAGAATTATGTATACATTAATGTGAGTATATATCTCTTATGCATGTTTAATTTTATTGTTTCTAACCCCCACTTTGTGCCATAAGCTTTGGTGAGCACTAGATTAGATTTACTTTAACTTTTATTAGTTGAGTGAGATATCAAAACATAGGACTCCCTTAGGTTTATTGCATGATTGTGATTGATTGGAGGATTTGGAACCCTCCCTAAAACATTACATTGTAGTAATATATCCATTACTTAGGTTTAGTGGATCCCCATATTGGTCATGTTCCCACTTAACAAATGTTTCCCCAATCAAAAGTGTATGGTATGATCTATCTTCTCTGAGTTAGGATTGATTTATAGACATGATGCATTTATAATTGCATACATTCTGGTGAATCCAATGTGAACCTAACCCTTGTAAGTTTTGTTTCACTTATTTTTCATTATTTTATCATTTTTATTATCATATATTTGTAATATTGAGTCAATAGTGTTGACATAGTTTTAAATTTTGTATGTAGGCTTAACAACATAGTCCCAACCATACAACTCCATTTTATTTTTAGAAGTTTTCTAGACTTCAATCCAGACTACTGTGTCAACCTAGTCAACCCTATACATTTTCAAGCATTAAAATAAATATATTAGGTCAAATTAATCGACCCTATACACTTTCAAGCACTCAATTTAGCATACTAGGTTGACCCAGTCGACCCTGTATATTTTTAGGCATTTAATAACAAGATCTGCAAAGCTAGGTTGAGCCAATTGACATAGTAGAATTTGCAAGTATAAATCAAGGTTCTTCAATAGTAATCTTATTTACCTTTGCATCCTTCAACCCACCAAGGTTACTTTATATCCTTATTTATCATTTCTATCATTTATTACAGTTCTATTTTCATAGTTTGTAGTCTTTAAAACTACCCTTGTACACTCAACTAGGTCGACCATGTCAACGTAGTTCTGTATTATGTGTTCTATCTAGACAACTAGCTTGACTCTATTGATGTAGTTCATTTTTAGACCTTTTTTTTAGTACATAATCAACATTATTGAATCTCTTATATATTATCTACATACACTATCAACTAAATTGACACTATATTATGCTTTAAAGTTAAAATTAACCCTTGTATTATAGTAATTAGCTCACACTTTCATTTCTTGTTGCTTACATGCTTATAATAGATCACATAGTCTAGTTAGGTGGTTTTTAATATACCATTTAGTTACACTAATTTATCTTTTATGCACACACTAATAAATCATAAAAACTTGAAAAGCATTTTAATAATTATTTACCCAAGGCCAACTTACTTGGATTTCATCACCAAAGGGGAAGCCAACTTAGTTTTCTGGCCAAGTATAAACATGTGGTTAATTCTATATATTGGCTAAGCACCCAATACCCTTATCACTACAATGTGTGAAGTGAGGGGTAAGTCCCAATACGAAGCCAATATCATTGCTAATATAGATCCTTTTCAACCTAAACATCCTGAAACCATCCTTAGATTGATTTTTAAGTTCCTTGCTTACAACCAACTTCCTATCATGTCTAAAATCATATTATAATAATCTAACAACATTAAGGATGACCATTTACTTAGATTTTACTTTCCAAATTGATTTCTTTCTCTTTGCTCAATTGTATGTTTTATTGAAAAAACTTGCATTAGTTAGTGTTGGTACAAGGTTTTGTGTTGTGTGCCTCAATTAGATCAACCTCATTGATCCAATTAATTTTGTGTATTCTTTTCAATTCTTGATTTAAAGTACATTGTAAAAAATTTCTTATTTTTAGAACACTATCATCTTTATCAACATGGTCACTTACAAACTAATTTATCTCTCTTCCTTAGCATACTAAGTCAACTAGGTCAACTTAGTATCTTTTTAAACTTCCTCATTAGCATACTAATTTGACTATGTCGATTTAGTATCATTCAAAATAATCTCCTTAACATACTAAGTTGACTGTGTCAACTTAGTATCTTTCTAAACTATCTCCTTAGCATACTAAGTCAAATGTGTTGACTTAGTATCTTTTTAAACTGTATCTCTAACATACTAGGTCGATTGTGTCAACTTAGTATCATTCAACATTGTCCCTCTTTTTGGCCAATTTTTTTCTTATTTTTCCTCCTAGCTTTCTGATATCCACTCTTGCTTGGTATCATGAAACCTCTTATCAAATTATTTCTTGATAATCTCAACCCATTATAAATTTACATGGGTTGTTCTCTCCTACCCTGCCTATTCACCATAGAAGACAACTCTTTATGGTGTAGATCTTCATCACATGGTTCTAAATATTCTCAATATCAATCTATCCCATATCGTATAGTAGATTCTAATAATCCTATTAGACAAATCACAAAACATGACAATCATATACCTTATACTAATTTTACACCTTCTAAACTTGGAAGTCATAAATTCATCAACCCATCTACATCAAATGTTAGAACCTCACATTATGTTCCACCTCTTATAACCAATGTTCACAATCCTCTTGTTACACCCATAACAATATCACCAAGCCTTGGCGCTTCCTAAAGTAACATGGTTGAAACCACTCAAATTAATAATCTAGACGATTCCCAAATTTTTTCAAAAACCTTGATGATAATACTATTTACACTCCTACCAAGAATGGTGGTTTTTCCAAGCTTCCTTCTTCTTCTTCTATCACACTTAATACACTAACAATCCTCCACCTACAAAGAATCCTCCTCCCACCAACACTAACAATCCCCCTCTTATCAACACTAATACCCCTCCTACAAACATCAACCCACCTATTGATGCAAATCAACTTCTTGCACAAGTAATACAACAAATGAACACAATAAACACTTCTAACACCTCTCAAATTATGAACATACAAAAACATTTATTACACATGACTAGTCAACCACCTCAGGTCATCATGTCTCAACCAAATCAAATTTTTGTCCCTCCTCCTCTTAGAGATACCAATGGAAATATCATCCCTTAACCTCAAATGAGTAACAAAATGCTTCAACATCTTTAGAATGAACCTTTATCTCCATTAATTACATCCATAAACATTAGAAACATTTCTCCAACTATCACATATAATGGGACAAAGGACCCTACTATATTTCTTGAGTCTTTTAGTAATATCTATAAGTAATGGGTCCAAACTAAAACCTTTTCTACCACCAAGCTCTTATTCAAAACCTTTGTTGGTGATGCACTTGAATGGTACAAAAAAAATATTAGACATTCCATCTCACAACTAGAGGATTTAGTCAATGCTCTAGTGAAGGAATTCCAACATGATGACCTTCCTGAAAATTACCTTAGCCATTTCATCAATGCCAAACAACTTCGTAATGAATCTTCTCATACTTTCATGAAATGATGGAAGTCTCTAACTCACAAAATGGACCATAACATGAATGATGATACTCTTTTAAAACTATTTTTTACTTCTCTTAAATTTCTCCTTTAATACAAAGTTTGAATATTTTAACTTAAATTTTAGAAGAAGCTTTAGACCAATATAAAAGGAAAGAATTTATTATGAATTAATTTGAAACACCTCAAAGAACTATTAAATAGCCTTTCCAATCATTTTTTCATAAAATTGATTCATCCAAGCCTCATCAACCTCAAATTGGAGCATCCAATTCAACTAATTTTAACCCAACCCACCCACCCTTGAGTTTAGAACAACTTAAGAAGAAACTACCACCCTCTAAACCCATGACCTTTGATCCTTCCAAACCTCTTCCAAAATGGTATAGTCCTGATAAATTTTGTTGGTGTCATGATACGATAGGTCATTTCATGTGTCTTGTTGTGATTTTAACCAATTTCTTCTTTATTCCTTTCTTGGTCCATATTTCAATCTTGATACTGTCATAAAATAATGTTATCAAGACTATCTTCAAGCTTCTCGAATTCAATCTAAAGAACCATAATCACATCAACATCAGCTATCTAATGAACAAAAATTATCCCTTACCTATGCCTCATCTGTTAATGTTGTTCAAACCATATTTGATCCTTCTCCCTACACCAATTAGTAAAATATAGCTAACATGAATAAATTTTAAAAATATTGTTAAATCCATTGAACCTCAACCTCTTAATTCACATGAACCAAAAAAATATCTAGTTCAAATTCCTACTCCAAAGCATGTCATACATGGTCCTCCTTTACCTCCTTTACCTCTTCATACCTATCGTACACATCATATGCCACATTCAACCTCCTTGAAATCTAACAAACCAACACATTTACCTATCTCCAAATTCACCTACCAACCCAATGCAAATCATTTTAATGGTTTAATGTTACCTCAATCCATCTCAGATGTTGGGGTATCTTACGATACCCATCCACATGTCCCTTTAGACCTTGGGGAATCTTACGATGCCCATCCTTGCATCTAATTATCTATTGGGTCATCTTGTGATGCCCACTCTTATTCTCTAATGCATAATAAAAAAAAACATTAATCTTCAAGAAACCTTGTGAGACTTATAGACTTTTATTTCACATGCTCATCTTTGATACAAATGTTCACATAGATCTTGTTATTTTATTTTATTTATCTCATATTTCTTTATTTTTGTGCATTTTACTTCTTCTAGTTTCACTTTACTATCATCATTTTTTTACATTGGGTTTTTTGGTTTTCTTACACATTACATTTGGAATTTGTTTTTATTTTCATCCTTATATATCTCTTTTATTTTTGTCTTTTTATGTCATTCTTTGCCTTAGTATATTTATGATTATTTTTTACCTTATTTATAATTCACCTCATTGTTGTTCACCTTGTGAGTTGTAGTGTAATACCATGAATAGGACCTAGACTTCCTCACAAATTACCACATTAAAACATCTTTAAATCACTTTTTGATGATTACTACATTCATTTGTGCTTGTTCTCGATCCATTATAGGTTAGTATGGCTTCTCTAGTGGCATGACTATCATAAGCATAGCCTTGTCCCTTTCATAACACTCTTTTAACTCCTTGTGATCATATACAAGCACATTCATCATTGTATCACTTACATAGATGGATCTCTTGTGATCCCCATGTTTCCCTTATTCCCTTTCATTTGAGGCTCACATCGATCAATTTTGAGATTGCACACTTACTTGTGGGAAAGTATAGGAGTCTTTAGACACCTTGGTCTTTAGGTTATTTTCTATAGTGACCAAGTGTAATATATATTATGTTTGTCATATTATAAAACCCATGTTTGGTTTTCTAAATACATATAGAGGAGGAATAGAAAAAATCCATCAAGAAAGTTAAAATCCAAATCATAAAATATAAACAAAAGCAATGATCCAAAAGGCAACATTAAAAATTACAAAAGTTAAATCACACTAAAATATGTGATTAAAAGCACATCTCTTTCTTCTAATCAAATCTCAAACTCCATAATTGGCCTCATGATAAAATCCAGGTCCATTGGGGTGTGGTAGACCAATAGATTAGAAAATAAGAATTAAAAAAATTAGTGCTACCTACTTTCTCATGCAAATACCCAATCTTTATAGTAGACTGATGGCTCTATAAGGGGTCCTGAGGAATGGGGAACAAGTTGTGGGAAGATAGGTCCATTTTACTTTTCATGCATATAGCCTTGATGGGATTATCTATATACTTCACTTGTTGGCCCAAGCTTTATGTTCATTAGTCAAAATGTCTTAAGTCCTTGGTGTTGATAGTTCTTAGTCTTTGTCACTTGCCTAGTGTGTCTCATTCTTGATAAGGATGTTCACATCACCGATGTGGTGCCTCACATTCCTTATTTACATCATATTTTACTTATATTCCCCTTGTTGGCTATTGATTTTTGTTGATCACATCTACCTTATTATGCCGCTTGGTTTATAGTTTGTGAGTTGTATTATAAGACATTGGATAGGACTAGGCCTTCCTCAAAAACACCCTTACACCATTTATTTACCATACCATCTCATTATCATCCTAGTCATGTCATTAGGTGGTTGTGTTTTCTTACATTGTATCTTAAAACAAGCACAAAGTTTGAGTTTTCATCCTTTAGAGCTTTTGATTTTCATTTCTCCATCATGTTTTTATTAAATTTTTGTGGACTTCACTTATCCTAAATATGACATTTGGCATTCTTACATGTTTCTCTTTATGTATGAATTATTCATTTTTGTCTTACATCTTGACTTACATTTCATTTTCAATCATCCATGTTTTTATTTATGTTTGATTTGACATGCTTATATTACATGGGGTTATTTATCACTTACATATCTTTTTTAGATTTGTCTTGCATTGATATTTCATATATCATTCATGTTTTACACGATTCCCAACATGATTTAGTATGTTCTACATTCTTTTTTTGCCCTTTATGTTTTACATGCTTCCCAACACGATTTATTACATTTTACATTCTTTTTTTCCATTTATGTTTTCCATGATTTCCAATGTGATTTAATATGTTCTAAAATCATTTGTCATTCATTTTCCATGATTTTGTCATTTATTTTCCATCAATCGTTTGGTTCTAACCTTCCCTTAAATAAATTTTCCAATTTTCCTAAGTCCCTCATATCTTTGTCACTTCAACTAATCCATTTTTTGAACTGTAAAATGTTATGAAATAATGATGACGTAGAGAATATTTTCCACTATTATATGCTTATCTTCCAAAAATTAAGATTTTTTGCTATTTTTTGCACTAACTTCTATAGGTTTGCCTGATGTTCTTCACATTTGGACACCTTCACTGCTCTTGTAGTCTAATTATTTATGTACATCACTAAGGTAAGTAAAGGTATGTGTTTTTTAATTTTGTCTTTTAATTTATCTTATTTGTTGTTTACTACATTTTACTTAGCATCAACATTATGTGTTATCATGTTCTATTCTTGAAGTAACATCTTGTGTTGCACTCATGTGACATGTGATGAGCTTCAAGTGGGGCATATGTATACGCATAATATTTTTAAATTTGATCAAATATTAATGCTTTACATATTTTAGGAAACCATTGAGACTCAATCTCTCTGTGTATGCCTTAAGGGGTGCACTAAGAAAGGGGTAGAAAGACCATTGGTACTTTACAAGATTGTTATCCCTTTTGCCACTTATTATCTACACACTTGTCTCCTAAAAACCATTTTCATAAGCTTGTTATTCTCTATTGTACCCTCCTCCAGTCATTCTCAACTTTCATTTACCTTTTTCTAGCCTAAATCCCCTTTTAATAGTTTTATAACTACGTCGGTAGTGTTGATCATGTATTATTTATCATCAACCCACAATGCTGATGTAGTTCATTTTCAGCATGGGTTAAACAATACTAGGTTGACTGAGTCAACCCTGTTGGCCAAATTTTTTGTAAGGGTTTATGGTTAGAGTTGCCTATATATATAATTTCATTTTTCCATTATTAAGAGAAAAGAAGAAGAAGTAAGATATATTTTGCATCTGCTTATCCACCATTCTACTTGAAGAATAAGCTTAGGTTTTCATACTTTTTTTGGAGATATAGATCTTATCTTGTGGATAAATATTTTGGATGCATTGATAGGTTGTATATCCTAAAGACAATTTATCCTTGTCATTATTACATACCACAACAACCTCTTGCGAAACACCTTGGCCAAGGGAGAGGTTGAGGCTCGGTGGGTTCATCTTCAAAGGTAAGTATTCCTACCTTTGTTCTTCCTTTATAAGAGTAGATAGATATGCATTTGTAATTTTATTCCATGCATTAGGATTTTGTATACATTGATGTGAGTATATGTCTCTTATGCATGTTTACTTTTTTTTTTAACCCTCACTTTGTGCCACAAGCTTTGGTGAGCACTAGATTAGATTTACTTTACTTGTTATTAGTTTAGTGAGATATCAAAACATAGGACTACCTTAGGATTATTTCATGATTATTATTGAATGGATGATTTGGAAACCTACATATCATAGTTTATTATGATAAGACATCCCCTAATCAAGTCTAGCAGATCCCCATATTGGTCATGTTCTCACTTAATAAATGTGTCCCCAATCAAAAGTATATGGTATGATCTATCATCTCCAAGTTAGGATTTATTTATAGACATGATGCATTTATGATTACATATATATATGACACACAAGTCTCAAATAACATCTTCAATCACTTAGGAGCATCAATCTACCAAGCAAAGGCCTTCAATAGCAACAGTTTTGGAAACACATTTTGCACTACAAGACCAGTTAGTGATTGGCTCACTTGGAAGACCAAAATGATTGACATAGAGGATATATCTTGTCTTAAAACATTTATGGACACAAAATATGAGTCTTTAACTCCTCCCTCCATCTATTCACTTATTCTAGTCAATGTAACTTTTGAGAACTACATAAACTTATTTATAAATATGCCTATAACTGATCATTTTATCTCTCCTCTCTCTAACCAATACCACCTAGAGGTGATTGAGAGAGTTTAATCCAAGATAAAATAATCAAACTAACATTTACAAAGCATTATAAGCACTTTTGAATCACATATTCTATATCAAGTCACTAATAGGGTTCCAAAACACTAAAAACCTATTTCTACTCTTAGCAATCATTCATAAAGGATTGCCATTCAAATCCAAAACCAATGCTAGGAAAATAAACCTATGACCCTTATCCAACTACCATTAATTAATCAATACCCCAATCATAGGTTTCACATGCCAATGAACATCAAAAAATCTTTCTCGGGTCTTCATCTCTTTATTCTACTCATACAAGAGACCTTCAAACTCATTTTCATGTTTTCTCCTTCAACTTAGGATCTAAAAATACACCAAATAATTGAAAAAACATGTAAAACCTGTATAAATTCTTATTTAACATTTCTTTCCTTAGAACCTAAACCCCATATCCCATTTGGTCACCTTATATCTCTTTGCACTTTAGGCTCTTAAATTGCAGGTCATATTAGGCCTAAAAATAGACCCTATAGCTATTGTTCCTACACTCTCAATATTATCTACATGTTTAATTAAATTCTCACATGCTCTACCATTGTTTTTAATCCTTCATAGGTCTTGTTAACACCTTATGACCCCTAGATAGGTCTGATAGAACAAGTAATATGATTGCATATGAATACCAGATCTAGATGTGAGACCAATAACAAAGACATTCACCATGAAACAATAGGAGTAAAGTTGAACACACAATAACATAGATATACCATGAGAAAACCTCATGAAGAGGTAAAAAACCCACCAATATTATTCATTATTTTAGAAATAAAATGTACCCAATACAAGCTTTCTCTTTTCTTTTTTTTCATTGCATTTTACAATATAAGTTATTTTTTTATATAGGTAAGGTAATCTACCCATTATAAATGACCATTTAAAACCACAACATTAATGGTTCCAACCTCTCAAAAGGTCATTTAATATATTTTATTATTTATTTACATGAGGATAAACTTATGATAAATAATAAAATATATTATTATTTAAACAACGTAGTTTAATATATTAAGGGTACATAAATAACACCAATTAAACATTAATTGTTCTAATACTCTCCCTTAATTTTAAGTGGAGATACATACCATAATCACCTTTATAAAAATGAATTTATACTCCACATGATGATTTTTAGGAGGTAACAACATAATGGACTTACACTCCATGAACCATCCACATGATGAGTTTTAGGAGGTAATAATTGAAGGAATAATCCTTCATCATGCCATAGTCACCTTTAAAGGAATTATTCTATGTAAAAAAATTCACCCAAATCCATTACACTATTTAAATACAGACACCCAAAGGTATAATACTATGTAACCACCATCACATAGTCACCTTTAGAGGAATTACACTATACAACTATAGATAACCAAAGGTATTACACTATGTAAACACAATCACATAGTCACATTTAAAGGAATTACACTATACACCCATAGATACCTAAATGTTTTTCACTATGTCCTCATATGCACCTTTAAAGTAATTACACTATGTTACCTTAAACCACTTAGAGTGAGTTTAAGCTAGCATGATCGTGAGACTACATCCCATAATTTCTCATGAATAATTAAATAAACATATTGAAGTATTTTATAACATAAAGAAATCCATGCTAATATATGTTGGGTAAAATTTATACTTCCATATGAAGTTTACCAAAATCACATAAAGTGATATATTACAATGCTTTACAATGAGAAGTATAGAGAGATAGAAGGAAACACATGACCCACATAGCTTTTAAGAAGTGACATTATCATGCATACTCCCTCTCAATGGAAAATTTGATAGGCCCAAGATTGAATGAAATTTAATAGGTTTTAGTTCATTGGTGTTGCATTGGATTTTTCACCAAATTTATACAATTTTAACTATCACCAATAAGGTTAGTACAATGAGAATATTCCACACAATGTTATTCTATCATCCTTCATAGCCACAAGGCTTCTTTAACAACTTCCATATGAAGTGTTCTAAGTGATAAAACCTGCACCAAACATAAACATGGATCTAGAAGTAGACTCATCATTGTATGGTTAGTATCATAATAACCAAATAAATTAGCATAATCAAAGGAAAAATAATATAAACCAAAATTTATAATTCCTTTTATATACTAAAGTATTCACTTTGCTAGTTTCCAATGATCTAAGTATGGATCCTACATGAATCTAGAAGTAACACCAACATATTATGAAATATCTATCCTAGTAATGGTTAGATAAATCAAACTACCAACAAGATATTTGTAAATATGGGTTAGCTTTAGCACATAGTTTTTGAATCAAGCTTTAACAAAACCTTCAATAAGAGTTTATGTAAGCTTTCAATCAAACATGTTAAATTTAACAAGAAGGTTGTGTGATGCACATACAATAAATTCACTAATAATTTAACCAAACATTACATATCTTATTAAGAATAATTCATATTATAATTTGAGTCATGAATATTATTTTATTCTTTTTAAAGTCAACACTACAAGTTTACATTTTATACTAAACCAAAAAAAAAGGTTTAGAAAGCAAAATTTTTAACGTGTTTTATATTTTATTTTGTAATAAAAACACATATTCTAGTGGGTAAACAACACTATCCACTTTAGTTGATTTCAAAATAATTCAAAAACACAAATGATTGCAACAAAGATGAAAGTTATAAGTGTCACAAAAGTGGACACAAGTGTCATAAATAGTGTCATAAATTGCACTATTTGACCAAATTATTATAGAAATAATAGAATGAGGTTTCAAAAAAACTCAAGGACCTTATTAATGTGTTGGAACATGCCAAAACTTACAAATTGATTGGTTGGATGACTATGGTCAACAAGTAGTTGATAGGGTCAAAAGTCAAACAAATTATCAACACAACACATGTTCCCACGTGAATAATCACACACATTAAAAAAAATAGTTTTTTATAATAAACTAATATTGGTCAAAAATAAGGATTGAGGGGATTTGAACACAAGGCCTATCTCATGCAAGTGTGCTTAGCAAAATCAAGCTAGCCAACTCACCCACTAAGCATGTTAATATAATAAATACACTAAATTTTATTTAATCCTTTATTTTATCTAATTTTTATTATTATTTTTTTAAAAATAAATAAACCATAATTAAATAATTTTATTAAAATAATAAAATACAAGCATGAATTTAAAAAATGGAAAAAAGGGATTTTGAAATGCATATGTGGGGTCCACTACTTGGGTGGAATAAAGCTAATTAAATAAATGCTTTATTTTTTAAATACTTTTCAAAAGGAAATTAGACATACCCATTGTTATTACTCTTACATGCTTAAAATAGATTAATGGCATTGGAAGAAGATAAGAATGCACATCAGGAGCTATAGGTGGGGTTTTTATGCAAGATAAAGCTTGAAATCACCTGGTACTTACCCTCTGATACATCTGGGAAACTCAAATCAAGTTTTTGCATATTTTAAAATATTTTTTTAATGCATTATAGTAGTTATGGTACCCAAGAGAATTGTTAAAAATAAAAAAACTCCTTTTTATCTCTCCTCAGGGTCTGCAAGTGGCTCGAATAGCCTTAAATATTGTTGAATCCACCTTATAAATAAAGAAACAAACTAAAGAAGGAAAAATATGAATTTTTTACTGAAATTTATTTCAAAATAGTCATACAAAGCTGATATGGGATGCCAAAGGAGGTTTGGAAAAAATAAAGGGATTTCGGAAGGAGATTTACATGCATAGAAACTGACAAATTTTTCTTTAGGGATCAAAACCAGTGAGAAGAGGATATAGAATGAATTTTTCATAAATTTTTACCAAATAAGGTATTACAAGGCCATACTATAGTAGGTTTAGAGGTTGGTTTGATAAAAAAACCAAAGTGAGGCTTCAATAAGGTTCTAAAGAGGAGATTTGTAGGTTAAAGGAGAAGATTTCATCTTCCAAAAACTGAAAAAGCAAGACAAATTCAAAATCATAATTTTCCTTAAAATTTTTCTCTTGCCAAGACCATATATAGGCCTTAAAATATCACCTATGATCTGATTTTATCACTTATTGGCTCTCCTTATGCTTGCAACTGTGTGTAAGTGTTAGATCTGCAACTAGGGAGCTTCAACCACCTTCATACAAATTATTAGTCCAAAAAACAAGACAATATTAAAAATTTTAATGCTTAAAAAAATATTTTTAGCCCATTTTAAGATTATTAGTTAGATTTATGACGTGAAAATAGACTTAAAATATGAACAATTACACAGATCTAAGATCTTTAGGCTTTTAAGAGAGGAAAAAGTAGAATAACTTACTTCCTATAGAAGGAGAAGCTTAAAAAAACTTATGAACATACCATGGCTTAGAATATGGATGAATATGGGCTTGAACACATACCAAAAACCCAATCTTCAATCTTCCCTCTTGATCACACATCAACCAGCTCTGATACCATGATAGAATAAGCAATATGATTGCATACAAACATTGGATTTAGATGTGAGACCAATAGCAAAGACATTCACCATGAAATAATGAGAGTAAAGTTGAACACACCATAACATAGATATATCATGGGAAAACCTCATGAAGAGGTAAAAAAACATCAATATTATTCATTATTTTATAAATAAAATGTACCTAATACAAGCTTTTTCTTCTTTCTCTTCTCTTTTTTTCATAGCATTTTACAATATAAAGACTTTTTTTATATAAGCAAGGTAATCTGCCATTTATAAATGACCTTTTTGAATCACCATATTAATGGGTCCAACCTCTCCAAAAGTTATTTAATATATTTTATTATTTATTTAAATGAGGATAAACTCATAATAAATAATAAAATATATTATTATTTAACCAATGTAATTTAATTTATTAAGGGTACATAAATAACACCACTTAACCATTAATTATTCTAATAAGACTAGGCAGAGTCTAAGACTTAGTTTATTTGCATGTTAGTCCTATAGGATCTACCCCTTGTAATCTCACTCTGAACACACATGGGTGCTCCAATGCCTCATATTCATGGTCAAATGTTCTCAGACATCCTTTTATGCCTATGTGCATTCATCTCATAGAGCCAACATGCTCTATCTTACACTAGATTAGGTATTTTATGCACAAGCCTTCTCAAGAACCTTACACTCAAGAACAAGTACCCAAACATGCATACCAAGTGTTAATACTTAACATCAACAATAGAAGAATCATCAGGTTTCCTTCAAATTCTCTCTCATGTCACTTGGTTTCCTTGTCACATATGACTTCACCATGTCTCTATAAGCCATATCTATATTCAAGAACTAGTCTATCAAATAAACCTACTAGGCACTATACCACTTTGAGATCTTTAAGATAGTATCTAAAGCTTACTACTCACCTTCAGACATCTAAGATAGGATCCACAACATCTCCCATCATTCTCCTTTGACCAAGTCTCCTTAAACCATATATGTCAACCCAAGACACCTATAAATGTTTCAAAACATCCTCCTTGTCCTCATTAATCTGAATTATTGGCATATGCTCTCCAAATCACCAACTAACCTCTTTGTCATTAATGCATCATGTATCCAAGACAACTATTGACATCAATGAAAATCTATGGCATCAGTGACCATGATTAACAATCTTCCCCTTTGTCATTGATGGTAAACCACTCTCATAATGTCATCTCTCCTAATTTAAACTTATCCTCCATTCTGATCTTTCTCTCCCTTTGACATTAATGAAAAAGGGGCATACATACTCTCATAAGGTCATCCACACATAGTACACTGATCCTTGGACCTAACCACTCTTAGATCCATCAAGCTCTCCCTTTATCAATAGATACTTCTCAATGATTGTTATCATTTGGGCTATCAAACCATACTAAAAAAAACATGCTTCCTGAACCTTTGAAAAAATCTCACACTTACTCCCCCTTACTCTATGCACACCTTAGAATCATACCAATTGAAGTGAACATATCTCTAACTGAACTACTCCATATGACCTCTTCAACCACTTGATTGCATTCAAGAGCTATAGCTTGACCTTTGATGAATGATATGACCAATAAGTCTTCACACAACTGCCTTAGACCATCAAACCTTAGATCATGACCACCTAATCAATAAACAATTGCTCCTTGACTCTTAGATCATAAGAATAACATACCTTAATTGAAGCCATGTTTATTCACACAAAAGATGCCATAAATGACTAACACTCTTCATAAAACATTTGACATCAAATATTGATCTTCTTAGACCCAAATGATTTCTTCCAATGGTCAACAATCATTCTCACAAGAAGATAACAACCATCAAAAACATACTCAATGCAACTTGTCTCACCTGAAACCACTAACATAGCTAACAACCATTGATCAAGCTTCAAAAACTTAGAATTGACAAGCCCCCCATTGGGTCAAGAATCTAAACCAACTATAGAAGCCAATTGACTTGTAGCACATACCTTCTTATCATAAAACACCTACCAAGACTCAACAAGCATCCACCAAGATTTCTTCTTCCACAAGTTGATAAACATATTGATCTTGCAACTCACCTTTAAAATATTAGCCCTCATAGACCTATTTCTTACTCAAGACAAGATACTTATCTCCTAGGTCACTTCCAAATAGATACATTGCATACAAAGATATATAACAGAAATGCTCATACTTGTAGACCAAGGAACTACCTCTTGCACACCATATCATGACTCTTCATGAACTGAATAACACAACTCTATGATCATCTATTTTGTCTTCTCAAAATTACCTTCTCATGCTTATATTTACTAAAGAATGCCTCTATGAAGCCTAATAAAAGCACCCAAATTCAAGTGCTCTTAAAATACCATAAATTCAGGGGACTCCTAGATCTCCAAACCACTTTTTTGACTTCTTTACAATCATGAAATTGATTGTCTTTCCTTATAGTCCATTTAGGTTTGATAGGTACCTTTGGATCAATGACCTCATCCTCCTTTTCTTTTTATTTGACTACCTTGTCACTATATGTAGATAATAAGAACTCTTGGCAACCTTCAAAAACTGACCCATGCTCTACAATGGCAACCAAACCATCTTAAACCGTGGACATAACATGATCAATTTTAACTATCTTAGGCTTCCATACCAATGTTTGACCTTTCTCATACAATCTAGGACATCCATATCCCTTATCATATCTTAATGACTCATTAACTCCATTTGGATAGAATTTCTCAATGTGACCAACCTTATGGCAACACTAATAAATAACCTCACTCATACCTCTTGATTGTTGATGACTATGATCTCCCTTCGACCAATTGCTTCTCCTCATACAATCTCTTACCTTATGACCAAAATGATGACAAACAAAAAAATGGCCATGAAAAGAATTTTAATACCTTATTATGTTGGGTTGCTTAATTGGTATCTTCATGTTACCCTTCATGTTTGCATCCTTCTTGAATTGATCTAACTTTTCTTGCTCTTTCTCAAACTTGCTCAATTTGACTATAAGTTGCTCATGATCAACCTTCAAATAACCTAGATTGGTCTTCAATTGATCACACTTAGGTTACTTTAATTTCAATCTTATATTTGCATCCTTGATTAACTTCTCATTATCTTTCTCATTGTTGCTTACCATGACTAAAAGCTGATCTAAATCTATCTTGTATTGCTTATCCTTTTCTTATTTTAATTTTAGACATGCATTTTTAGCCTCTAATTGATCCTTAAGATCCTTGATATCCTTCTCATCATCTTTGGCCATTCTGACCATGTCACTCTTCATGGTAAAAAACCTAATCCTCAAGAACCTTGACCACATATATCAACTCTTGATTCTCTTTCCTTAGTTGTTTAGCCATCTTGTGCTTCTAGGATCACCTTCAAGCTATCAAGCCTTCTCCAAAGGACCAGATCTGATATCAATTATTGGAAGCAAAACCAATAAGAGGGGGGGGTGAATTATTTTTCAATCTTTTTCATTCAATTATAATCATCATGTATTAACCATTCAAATATATATCAATAGATCTAGCAACATCATAATTAAAGAATACTCATACAAAGCATGAAACATAAGAAAACATCACGTGAACATAAGAGATATGTGGGAAACCCTCATGGGGGATAAAAAACACTAAAAAATATCTTGGATAACTTGTTTGATAATACTATGAATCAAGTTTAGTTGAGCACCAACCCCCAAGAATTTATCAAGCACCAGACTTTAGCAAGCACCAACTTGTTAGGAGGTTACAACCCCCTTGTTGATCAAGAACCCACTAAATAAACACTATGAAACTATAAATATTTCTTTTTTTCCCTCTAAAAACTGATTATGGTCTTCTCTTGCTCTATCACACTCAAATTTCCCTCTCACATAAGCAAAACTGCCCTTGTTCTTTACTCAAATAGCCTTCATATTCGGTAATATGGATCAAAATAACATGATATCAACCATAATAAAAACATACATACCTATAAAACATCATTTATCATCTATTAAAATCTCAAGTAACTCTCATAGGCCACTACTCACTGCCCTCTCTTAGCTTGTATCTTCAATCTAAAGCTCTCTAGATATTCCTTTCACACTCTGACCTTTTAGATAGAAACTCAAACATATAACCTACTTATAGGACTTATGAAGATTCATCATCATCTCATGAATACATGACATGGATTTATATCCATCATTATCCCTCTATTATTTTCCTTTAGCTTGATATTCAATCAAATCCTTTTCTTATAAATATCTAGACAAATAGGCCTAATAGCCTTGTATCAATACAATTTACTTGTTCATCACCTACAAAAAAATTATTAGACATTGATGTAATATTAAATAATATATTATGATGGTATTCATGACCTCTCACCACTTATAAATATTCTATTTCCTTCACTTCAATCTCCAATTGTCTAACTAGCCCAAACAAGCCTATTTGGCCTTCTTATACTTGTCACTAGTTCACTCACTCTCTCTATCAACCAAAGCACTAATACATCAATGTAAAACCTAAAACATGTTTTAGTACATTTTAAACATAATAATAAATCAAAATGAGATCACCATTAGGTCATCCAAACCCACTTAGACCTCTTTCTTCTTTTAGGCCTACTAGAGACCTAATTGCAATTAGGTCTATCCTTTCCATGAAATAACTTGAAGCTTGATGGCCTAGATGACCCTCACCAAAGAACTAAAACCTTTAAAAAAATTATATGGAAACCTCAAATAACTTCTTCCATTCTTAATAAGTCACAAATCCTTTGCTTATACCTTGAAATCACTATTAGGCCTTAAAGACCTATTAGGCCTAATTAACCCAAAAACATTATCTTCAAAGATGAAGCTAAAAAAACATGTAGAAACACATTATATTAAAAATAAACATATGTATGGAAAATTAATGATCTCAGGGTCATCATAAAACTCCATCACTTAGGCTCTAAAGACTCAGAAACACCTCTACGAAAAGCTCACTCTGAACTGCCAGAAAGCTCCAAAACCCAGTTAAGAACCTTTGACTCTCCACACTTGAATAGGGAATTATAATGAAGGAAAATAAATTAAAACCTTTTATACCCATATAACAACTTCAAATTAAAAAAAAAGGTCTTAATACAATGTTTCAACTTGCATACCTATTTCAATATACCACTACACACAGTCTCAACTAGACTAGATAAGCCATTTTGGGTTCAAAGATTTCAACATTTTAAAATAATAAAAAACACTATATAAAGAATGTATAGGATAGAAAAGTACTAGAAAACATATTCAATCACTTAGGAGCATCAATCTACCAAGCAAATGCCTTCAACAACAACAATTTTGGAAACACAATTTACACTATAAGACCAGTTTGTGACTGGTTCACTTGGATGACCACAATGATTGACATAGAAGCTATATATTATCTTAAAACTTTTATGTACATAAAATATGAGTCTTTAAATTCTTCCCCCATCTATTCACTTCTTCTTCGTAATGTAAATTTTGAGAACTACAAAGACTTCTTTACAAATATTCCTATAATGGATCATTTTCTCTCTCCTTTCTCTAACCAATGCCACCTAGAGGTGACTGAGAGAGTTGAATCCATTATAAAATCATAAAAATAACTTTAAAAATAATTCTAAGTGATTTTTAATCACATCTTCCATATCGGGTCACTATTAGGGTTTTAAAACACTAAAAACATGTTTTAACTCTTAGCAATTATTCATAAAGGATTGCCCTTTAACTCTAAAACCAATGCTAGGAAAATACACCTATGAAAATTACCCAAATAATATGAAATTATAAATACCCCATTCATAGTTTTCATGTGCCAACGAGCATCAAAAAATCCTTCTTGGGTCTTCATCTCTTCATTCTGCACACACAAGAGACCTTCAAACTCATTTTCATGCCTTTTCCTTCAACTCAGGACCTCAAACTGCACCAACATACTTTAAAAAACATTTTAAACCTCTATAAATTTTTATTTGACCATTATTAACTTAAAAATTGAACCTCATACCCCATTTGGTCATCTTCTATCTCTTTGCACTTTAGGCTCTTGAGCTGTAGGTCATATTAGGCCTAGAAGTAGACCCTCTAGCTATTGTTCCTACACTCTCCACCTTATTCACATTTTCAATAAATTTTTCACATGATATACCACTCATTTTTATCCTTCATAAGTATTTTTAGCACCTTATGACCCTAGATAGATTAGGTAGAGTCTAAGACTTAGTTTATTTTCATGTTAGTCGTATAGGGTCTACCCCTTATAGGCCCACTTTGAAACACACCTAAGTGATACAATTCCTCATATGAATGTTCAAATGTTCTCATACATATTTTTATGACTTTGTGCATTCATCTTATAGAGCCACCATGCTCCTTCTTGCACCATACTAGGTATTTCATGCAAAAGCCTTCTTAAGAACCTTACACTCAAGAACAAGTACATAAACATGCATACCATGTGTTGAGCCTTGACATCAACCATAGAATAATCATTAGGTTGCCTTCAAATTATCTCTTATGTCACTTGGTTTACTTGTCACATACCACTTCACCATGTCTCTATAATCCATATCCATGTTTAAGAAACTAGTCTATCAAAAAGACCTAATGGGCACTATACCACTTTGAGATCTTCAAGACACCTTCTAAAGCTTACTACTCACCTCCAAAAATTTGAGATAGGATCTACAACATCTCCCATCATTATCCTTTGACCAAGTCTCCTTAAACCATATAGGTCATTACCTAAGACACCTATAGATGCCTCAAAACATCCTCTTTGTCATCACTGATCTGAATCTCTAGCATATGCTCTCTAAACCACCAACTAACCTCTTTGTCATTAATGCATCATATATCCAATACAAATATTGACATCAATGATAACCTATGGCATCAATGACCATGATCAACAATAAAGTCATGTCATTCAGATTAAAGAACATTGATGTGACTTATCAATGTACTATGATGCATATCTTTCATAACCTCATTCATAAAATAGTTAAATATTATGTCGATGATTTTTGGAAAAGTCAAAAAAGTGAAAACATCATGCAATCAAATTTTGACAAATTTGAAATACGTAGATAATACAACATTCGACTCAACCCTAAGAAATGTGTCTTTAGAGTTTCCTTAAGGAAACTATTAGGTTTCATTATATCTCAATGCAACATAAAATTTGACCCTAAAAAGGTCAAAGAAATCATGGATATGCCTCTTCCTACTACTTTGAAAAAACTTTGATCCCTCCAAGGGAAATTCAAGTAATTCATTAATTTGTGGCTCAACTAGCAAATAAAACCCAATAATTTACTGGACTACTTAAAAAGGATGTGATATTTGAGTGAGACATCACATGTTAGGAGATATTTGATACACTGCAGCAATACTTACTCAACCCTCCTATCTTGGTTCTACCTATCCATGGTAAACCACTCCCACTTTACCTTTTAGTGATAGATCATGCACTAGGAGCACTCCTAGCATAACACGGTGATCAACACAAAGAGACATTAATTTAATACATCAATCACACACTAGTTGAATATGAGCGAAACTATCTAAAAATTGAAAAGCTTTTGCTTGGAACTAATATTTACAACTTAGAAACTTTGTTACTACATGGTTAATAATGAAACATAGATCGTCACCAAGGTCGATCCCTTAAAATTCCTCATGTCAAAACTACATATTTCAAGCCATATTATGAAATGGGTTATGTTACTTACAAAATTTGACCTCAAACTCATATCACAAAAATTGGTAAAAGGTCAAATAATTGAAAACCAATTGGCAGTAGCTCCATTACTGGATACAAATCCTATTAAGAATAATTTTAGAGATGATTTCACAACATACAATACCACTGAGGATACATGGATAATGTTCTTTAATAGTTACAGATGTGCATTTGGTGCTGATGTTGGAATTATTTTCATTGATCCCCTAGGACACATAGTACCTATTACATACTGAATCAGTTTTTGATGCACTAACAATATCATGGAATACAAAACTCTCATCTTAGGCCTTCAAGTAGCTTAGTCTCTCAAGATAAAATTGATAAAATTTTATGAGGACTCCTAATTAATTTTTAATCAATTCATAAATGTTTACCAAACAAAATAAGAAACCCTGATTCCTTATAATAACATGGTTCAATGTCTACATGCTAAGTTTAATGATTTCTCTATCAATAATATCCCATGCAAAGACAACTGTCATGCTAATGTAATGGTAAACACTGCATCATTAATCCTAGTCAATATGATGTAGACCAAACTCTATTTATAATTAAATGATTACAATATTTTTCAGTATCCCATGTGGACCTTATTTCTCTAATAGGCCTAGTTACCACACATAGTTTGACACCATCTGAATGGTTCTCTAACATATACAACTTTTTAAATAAATCTATCACACTCAACACTTTTACAAAGAATAAAAAGTGTGAACTGTAATGAAACTCTCATTGATATATCATCATTGGAAGTGATGTATTTAAAATATATTTTGATATACACTTTGATGTTTAACAACTGAGGAAGCTAAATTGGCTATTCGACAAATACATGATAGTGAATGTGGTGGTCATTTTAGCAGACAAACAATGTCACACAAGTTACTCAAATGAGGTTACTATTGGCTAACCATGGAATAAGAATGTCAATAATATGCAAAATTATGAAATAAATGTCAATGGAATTATAACTTACATCATATACCATCATAACAACCTCAATCTATCATATCCTCATGGCCATTCATGCTATGGGGCTTTAGCCTGATCGGTAAGATAAACCTAGAATCCATAGGAGGCCATAAATTCATTATCACAACCACATAATATTTTACAAAGTGGGTAGAATCCATCCCATTAGAATCAACAAAGAGGGAATATATTTGTCAGTTTCTCATAACCAATATTATTTCCCACTTCGATCTCCTAGTAGCCATGATTATAGATAATGGAACCTCTTTCAAAAATAACATAGTGAAATTTTTTTGCACCAAATACAAAATCTGACACACATTCTCTACAACGTACTACCCATAGGGTAATGGTCAAGTAGAGGAAATGAACAAGATGGTCAACAATATTCTCAAAAAAATAGTTACCAAATTTGGTGACGACTATCACAATCAACTCATCTATGCACTTTGGGCTCATCACACCAATATACGTACACCAACAAGAGCTACTCTTTATTCACTTGTATATGGCACAAAATATGTTATTCCATTAGAATTAAATACTCCATCTTTATAGGTATCTTTAAAAGGAATCATCACAGATGATAAGTATAGAGAATGATGTCTTCACAAACTAGAATAACTGGATCACACATGTATCCAAGCTACAAAACATCTCAGAGCTTATCAGAAGTGAATCCAAAGAATATACAATAACAAAGTCCACAACAAGGAATTTGAAATCAATGATTTAGTATTGAGATAAAATATCAGAAATGCCAATGCTAAAGAATAAAATAAAGGAATGTTTAAACCAAATTAGATTGGACCATACATCATCACATAAAATCTTAGCTCGAAAGTATATCATCTAGCTTAATTTGATGGAAAGGTAGTCAAAAATACATTGAACATCATGAATTTAAGGATATTTTACATATAAATAATGCACCCTTCATTGTAATTTTACTTATATATACTTTTACCTCTCCATTGATCCTTGAATATAGTTTATTTTCATTTTCTTTGACATTGATTATACTCTAGAAAACATTAAAAAAATATAACATGTCAAAATACAAAAAACATTCAAATATTACCTAGAAAACACAAAATTTATAGATTGTATGCATTGCTATGTTTAAATTTATACTAATTTTCAGTTATTACATATTGCTAGCTATCTTATTATAGTAAGTTTTATCTTACACATATGCTTTACTTGTTCTTGTCAAGTGCTTACATATTACATATAGGACTCTGGTCCATTACACTAATCTAGGCTTGTTATCATCTACCCACTAGGGGTATATACACCAGTTTAGGTTTATTCATTTGATACATCCACCCACTTGGGGGTGTCTCTTCTGTAGTTACTGCTACCAGGTTATATCCTTACATACTATACATTCCAATTTATTCATTGATACATCTTGATATTGATCATTCCTACTCATTGCTTAGATTTTTTTCTATCATTAGTTAGACTCAACATATGTACATCCTAACATTTACATAGATTTTTACTACATAGATATACATGATTTCATTTATAGTTTTCTTATATTAGACTTGATTGTGTTTCCTATGCTTCTTCCATCTTTGAGGGCATTTGAATATGCCATTGTTATTTGGATCTACACCAATTCTATATTTGTATGCCTTAGACATGTGCCCATATCCATTGTGTGTGATTTCTTGCTTGTATGTGCATACATTTTTACATGCCCTTCCATGTGGATCTAAGCTAAATTGCTTATTACATTGTGGACATTTGAACATGTCCTTATATGTCTTCTATTCTCAAATTTAGTGACATGTGCCCATGTCCCTTGCATTATGGCCCCTTGGCCTACCTTTTGTATGCCTCATGTGTTTTGTATGTATGCTTCCTTATATGATTCTTCACCATGACACTTGTATTTTATTGTTACACACACACCAATTTTTGATGCCATGAGGGACCTCATTCATCTACCCTTCTTAATTAGGTGTCATGATGGACATCATGCCATATCCCCCTGGGTAGTTACTTAGATTTTATGTTATACACATTGATTATCTTTAAACCTTTGTGCCATGTTAGATTACAACATACATCTTACATTACCTACTCATGCTTAGATAGTTTTACATTCTGATGTTATGTTTGCACATTATATTAAAATATCATGCATATGTTTTGGCTAACACATTTTGTAGAGCTACTTCTTTTAAGGATTGATCTTAAATAGGTTTCACAATTACCCTAAAAAGAGGGGGAATTCACAAGGGTTTGTCATATAGATAACTATCTCATTTTCATATTCACATATTATTTACAACACACAGGCTCAGTTTTATAAATCAGACACAGGTCAAACATAGGAAAAAATAGGGACTCAAAAAGTAGTTTAGTCACCTAGATTTTAGATTAGATAGACATTAACACCCAAATTAGGATACTAGCACCATAGGGTGCTAATGTCCACTATAAGGTGTTATTGTCTAGTAGCTTCAACTTCAGGGTAGTCCAAATTAGCTGACCAATACACTAGGTATAGTATATATTTGCATAGGTATAGTCATATATTTGACATTTATGTTCAAATTTTTCTCATATACACTCATTTTAACTCATATTTATACTAGTTACTTAGATTTGGGGTCATCATGCACAACATGACCACTCTCACATTTAGTTTAGTTACATATATTTAGTTATCACATAGTATAAAATTAGTATACTTAGATATTAGATTGGGGGCATGTGCATAGCACATAGTTTCCATATGCTTAGTTACACACAGGTTGATCAGATGGAATGGGAAAATTTGTCATTCTATATGTTGTATACACTTTCTATCATATTCTAGGTTGTCACCAATTTCATGCCTTACTCCATCTATAGTGGTTGGAATTCTTGAGTGGCCCAAAGTTACATAATGTACCTAAGTGGCCACAGAGCTGACATACACATGTATAATTATATACTTTCAACATTTTACATAGTATAGTTTCAAATTCATCTACTTCACATGGGTGGGAAATGATGGAGTCATGGCCTAATTGAGTTCTTGAGCCACCCATATGAGAGGGTTAAACACACTTACAGTCTTATCCAAGCTATTCATAAACCATGATCCACCAAGTAGATGTGGGCAATGATAGAGTCAAAATTGAATTGAGTTCTTGAGCCATACATATGAGGATTGAGTAAGTTATCAGCTCATTCCAAGTTATTCAATGATATGATCACTATGTACACTCACACACACACACACATATTGTCACTAGGTTCATGTATTAGTTTGCATACCCAATGGGTTGTATTCATTCCTTTCCTCTCTCTTTACTCAACTTTATTTAGTTACTTTATTCAACATAGCCTTTTGATTTTGATTATCTCTTATGTAAGGATTTATTTTTGCATGTTTCATTGCAGGTCATTGCTTTGGATCATGTTCCACATACACAAACCCAGATTCACATACTTAGACTTAGCTTCATGGGCTTCACTTCCAAGGTAAGTCTAGGTAAGCTTTATTATTCCTTTCTAATAGTCATTTAACTTAATTGCATTTTTATAATAAAGGGGGGGGGGAATGTAATCACCAAAAAGTGGTATTTAGATGCTAAGAGTGTTTCTTGAGTTAGCCTATTCTTAGATTAGCGCTAGACCTATCTTAGAGACATTTCAACACTTTTCCCATCCATTATATAGACCAAAAAATCTATATTTAGGTCAAACATAGTCCCAAAATAGCTTTCCCAGATCCCAACCCAATTTGCCTAGTAGTCTGCTAGGTGGACACTAGCACCACACTAAGGACACTACATCCACAAGGTGCTAGTGTCTCTAACTGGTCATGCTAGTGTCTCTAATTAGTCATTATTTTCCCTTGCCCTAACTCTCCTAAATAGATACTTTTACAAATGTGTGCCCCTCCTAAGGTTGGCCTAAGTACATTTTCTTATTTACACAAGTTATATATTTCTATAAATATAAGACTACTTGACCTCTATTCACTAAATAGAAAATAGATACAAAATCCTATCTAAACAAGAAATAAGTTGAACAAAATTAAGGTATTTGATCCCTATTCTTCCCTAATTCTACATACTAACTTTTATAGTTGCCTTAATCCTAGATTTCAAATATTTCAAAGCTCAAGCACACTCAAGGCATTCAAGACCACTCTTGTTTTAACATTCACTTGAGCTTACACCAAGCACTACGTAGGAGAACTACATCAGGATTGATCCCTCCTTAGAGTATTAGTATGTAGGAAACTATATTCATAGTGGGATGTTGAGGATGTCTAGCCTATCCTAATAATGAACACACATTTATTGCTCATACCATACTTATAAGGAGGATTAGGGTTTGTACACTAAATTAGGTTTTCTAGGCATAATATAGAGTTCCATATTTCATGCATGCAAGAACAAGACCCAAAAACACACGTGTAGGTGCTCCCATAAAATAGGAACAATCTTACAAAGATGACACTAACACCACTTTGAGGATACTATAGTAGTATGGTGTTACTATCTAGATGGGGTGCTACTATCCAAATGGGGTGTTATTGTCCAGTGAGTAAATAGATCCAAAAATCCTATTAACAACACTTAGACCTGTTTAAAACCTAGTTTTTAAAACCCAAATCATCCATGATAGTCATTTTATAAATAAGTCTCTATTTATGCAAATTTATTACTATTTTTAAAAAGTTAAAAAAATTCAAAATCCATAATAAATTAGTGCTTAATTATTACATATTATTTGAATGATTTAGAAATCTTAGCCTTTTAATCTAACTTAGATAATTACTTATGTAAAACCCTAAAAGGTTAAATCAAAATCTAATGGCAAAGTATGTCATTTAAAAAGTTTCCTAGCAATAGTTGTTGGATAAAAAACAAAATAATTTTTAACTTTTATTTGGTTCTCTACAAATTTTAGCATCCAATTAGAAGGAAGATCAAAATCATGTGGGGAGATAGGGACTATTGTGAACCCATTTACTGTGTAGAAGTCTTGTTGAATCAAAAAGTCTAAAAAGTTAAAAAAGGGTAAACTCACAAAATTTATGCTCTGAATTGAAGGCCATGATGAAATGTTGGCTAGGGATTTTTTGGTGGGCTAGAAATAGTGCTATGTTATTTTCAGGAGAGTTAAGGTGGATGTCATGGAAGAACTCATCAATGATGTTAAAGAAATTTATTATGAAGGTACTAAGGCCTTGAAAGACAAAAGGAAGAAGTAGGAACTCATGAAGGCATTTTTCAAGATGGATGTTATATTTCAAATGGATAAGAAGGGATTTCCTAAGGTTGATCTTTCGAGGAGATGGTTGGATATTTGCTTATAGGTAATGCATTATTTGACTTTGGAAGTAAAGTTCAAAAATATATTTTTGCATCATTTCTTATTGTTAAACCATTTCAAATGGATTTAGATTAGTCTATCATATTATCTTCTCATGTCATTAGAATATTCTATCCTATTGTTGGGTGAATATTTTGTCGTCAACTAACTGATGACAAAATGAGGATATCAGCCACAGCATAAGGGAGATTTACACCACGAGGAGTGTGGCTTTACCAGATCAAGATGAAGTAAATCTCTCCTCTCATCAAGGGGAGGTTCCCTATCAATATTTACGTGCTCAATATATAGTTAAGCAGAAAATAACACACGAGGGTGGTATAACAGCATCTACCTCTCTTCTTTCAGAGGTAATGTACAAGGAACAAAAGAGGGAAAATCTTGGTCTTTAAGCTAACAGCATTCCTCTTCTTTCAGGAATGATTTTAAACAGAAAGCAAGAGATCACCTGTAGTAACAAAGTCCACAAGAATGCTCACGCAAGCACAAAGTCTTCCGTAGCTTCTCCACAGATTCGAAACAAGTATAACCGTAGAATGAAGTGAAGCACAAAGTCTTCACCTGAAACTACAAAAGATAAAAGAATCTCAAAAGTAAAAGTAGCACAAAGTCTATCTCTTACCCTCAAAAAGTGCCCTTAGATAATATCAACACATTCACTTTGCTTATTAAGACAGATAAACAAGAGGTTATCAGGAAAGAGTACATAAGAAACTATTTCCTAGATGACACAGATAACTTCAACACAAAGTCTGAAATCACTTGCTTCTCATTCATTTGACAAAATCTGATTTACAAATCTGAGCACAAAGTCTCAAAAGTTGCTTCAATTTCAGCAGAGTGTTTGCTCTCTATTTTTCCAAGATCTATTTACAAATGAGGTCTCCACTATATATAGGGAGAAAATCCTCAAAAAATAGAAAAATAATAAAATATAAAATATCTTGGTCAAAGATGACTCATCTTTGACTTTTAGATATTTTCCAAAATATTTTATTCGTAATTACATTTAACAAAATTACATGCATTCTGTAGAAAATAGAAATGCATAAGGATAGAAGAAGAAAGAGAGAAAGTGTCAATTCTTGCCACCAGACTTCTTCAAATAAGCCTCGTACATGGTGATTGATGCCTGGATCCCGATGCTATCGGGTGCAACTGCGTGGTTGGAGATGACCCTTGATCTGATCAATGCGTCTTTTAATGCTGTGATGGCTTTATAGTGGCCAGTTAACCTGGATCTTAAATTTTCCAGAGTTAACTGAGCATCTAGAATGCTATCAACCGAAGTTATTGAAAAAGATGCTCCTTTGAAATCCTTATGGATCATCCCTTCAAAATTCTGAATCATTTCATCTGCTGGAAGGAACTGATGATCCTTAGAGGTCAAGTCGCAGGGTAGCTCTTCTAATTTGTTCAACAAGCTCAGGTCACTTTTATCACTAGCTTCTTTAAAAGCTTTGAGATCATCAATTAGATCTTTGAGTACCTGGATCTTGAAAGTCATTGTCTCTTTGACCTCAACATATGAATCCTTGTTGGGGATAACTCCGATAGAGATCAGGATACTCTTCTTTAGACCCTCCATTTCCTTCCATCTCCCGAGATCTTTTTCCAAGCCATTAATCTCCTGAGAGGTGAGAGAAACCAAATTGTCTACTTGAGCCTTCAATCTCTTCATTTTCCCTGTTCTTTCTGCAACCTCAGACAGCAGAGAGATTCCTTGATTGTGTATCCGGTCAATGTATTCCTCCATTACTTTTCCCTTTAAATAAGTCTTTTCAGCTTTCTGAATAACTGAATCATCCACTGAAAAGGCCTCTGGAGTTGCTGACTCAGGTGGGATGGTGAATCTCCTGATTACTGCCGTTAACTGCTCAGCCTTGGCTTTATAAAAATCTTTCATCTCCTTTTCTTTGTCAAATTTTTGGACCATAATGTCCATTGCTGACTGAAGGTCACTCTTTGCACCTTCGTGTGTAACCTTGCCTAGTTCAACATGAGAAAAGGAATAACTGCTCATTTCAAAACCTTCAAGGGTTGCGTCCTGTGGGGGTTTGGCAATTTCCAGAAATTTCTGCCCCTTTTCCTCGACCAACTTAGAAAGGATTTTTGGTTTCTTGGGAGCCTTTGTTCTGGCCGGCACAATCTTGCCGAAATCGAATTCTTCTAGGGAGATGGCCCTTTTCTTTCTCTTTGGTGTGAAAGCAGACATCCATGGCGGGAGAGAAGTTCCTGTTGTAACAATAGTTGCTTCTGCTGGTGTCACGGTAGCGGCCTCCATGCTACTAGTGGTGACAGTAGTGGTAGTTGGAGTGACCGGTGAGACTGTGTCAACTGTTGTTTCAGGATTAGGCACCGGGCTTGATGGCAGGTTGAAAGATGGAGATGATAAACTTGGAATGGATGCAGAAGAGCGAGGGGAACCTGCTGAAGGATCTTGTGGATCACCAAAAACCACCTTGGAAGGAGAAGCAGCACCAGAAGATGGAACGCTTATGAGAGAGATAGGGGAAGTGGGCACCGAAGGAGATTGATGAGGAGGAGAGGAAACCTGGATCGGCCGCACATGCTCCGTTGAAGTTGGAGACCCAACACCTGGTCGTTCTGAAAGTTGTTCTGTTGACCCTATCGGTTGAGCTGCCTGTATCCCGGGACTTCGTTCTGTGGTTCCTTCAACTGTTGCTTCAGGTTTCTGTTCTGACCTAGGTTTCTTGGATACAAAGACGATCCTAGGCTTGTGAGGTCTAGAAGATGAAGGGACGTCGTCTTTGTTCTTGGTTCGGCTTTCTGCCTTTCTCTTCATTTCCGCTTGATATTCGGCCTCAGACCCTGTAATGAATTCTTTAAGGGTGATTCCATTTGCTGCCAACCAACTATTGGTGTTAGCCAATACTGGTTCGAATCTCTTCCTTAGAGAAGTCAGCTCTTTTTGAGACCAGTTGATCATAGGAAGAGGAGAACCAGCGACCTCTGTCAGATATCTGCTGTTCACTATATTTCCATCGTCAACCAATCCTGAAGGGATCTCTGCAAGCCTGAGGTACTCTATTTGATCTAGCATGAGGCGGCAATAGTCCATCTTTCTTATCTCTTCGGCTGTCCTTATATCTACCCAGATGTCCTCAATCATAGGCTCGTGAAACTGAGTCTTCCTTCGAATCGTCTCCCTAACTCCTCTGTAATCAAATTTTTCCCATCTTTTGAAAGGCTTGATGGTAACCATCTGCATCTCTGTTTCCATAGCCTTGGCTCTAGTTGATGTAGCAATGGAAAATCTGCCAATCTGGATAGGAAACTTGAAACCGGGTCTCTTAAGCTCCATCTGTTTTGAGTGTACGACGGCCAGTTGTCGGCAAAGTTCCATTAGAACCATCCTGTCTGAAGGGAATCTGGGGAGTATATAAGGGTATCCTTGGAAGAAACCCACCCATAGATAAGAAAATGTAGGAAACTGGAGGAACATGCAGCCAAAACTGTTCACTATTGTCCAAGCCTCATCGGACATCCTCTTCTGCTCCAGCTGAGGATCGAAAAGACATAGAAATACGGCAAAGAATGCGTCATTCACTCGCCTGAAATGACGTGTCGAGGCCTGAAGTGTTAGCTGCGGATAGTATGAATAGACCGGGGTGGTCTTCCTATCCCCCTCTATGGTTAGGCCTGAGAAAGATCGCATGGCAGCAGCTATGTAGACCAGGTACGAGGTCATGTAGAATTTGAAGGAGGTTTGTACCCTAGTCAGCTGCTCATGAATAGCGTTGCTAATCTGTTCTCCCCAGAAGATGACCTGTTTGCCTTGCAGAATGATCTTTATGAACGGGTACATCCATTCATGGAATTGCGAAGAAGACGGGAGGCCCCGTACTCTACTGAGAAGGGTGATTAGGTCACCAACTTCTTCAATGAAATCGCTTCTGGGGAAGCTTTTTGGCCATCTGGATAAGCTGGTCCTTGGGGTTTTTACCCACTTATGGTTTATGACCCTCTTTGCCCTCTCGGGGTCTTTGTCATATTCCCTCTGCGCATTCTCGAAGTCAATCTGGGTCACTTCGGTGGCTGGCGGACATAAAAAGACTTTGTCAATAAATTCGGGGTCCAACCGAATGATCATGTTGCCCCTGGCATCTGAGACTGATCTGGTCTCTTTGTCATAGAAGTGCACGCATTGAAGGATGAATTCCGCATGATGAGCTGTTACTGGAAAGGCGGCCACCAGGTGGATGTTGCTCTCGATAATCCTCATTATCCCAGTGCTGGGATTGGTTGCTTTGGTTCGTACCAGGAACTCGGCCATATCTACGGGGCCGATCTCAGTGTCTCGAATGTCGTCGACATTCGAGGTAATCGCTGTGAGCGGGAAGACGCCCTGGTACTTGTATTTCATCTTCTTGGCCTTTGAAGGAGATGCTTCCGTCATGGGGAACGATCTCGTTTGAACGGGGGCAGGCGTGCAGGAGCTTGCTAAAGGAGCTGCAGCCATAGTCAAAAGGAGAGTGAGAGACGGGGAGAGCAAATTAAGTGACAAAGGCTATAGGATGTCACTTAAATAGGTTAGGATGGGCTAAGAGACGGAAAACGAGGAATAAAAAGCTCGAAAAGGACAACCCTGAAAAAAGAATCTGGGAGTTAAAAAGAAAAAGGGAAGAAAAAAAAAAAAAAAGAGCAGGGGCGGCGAAAATCGCCGCCCTTGCAAAAAGAGAGCAGGGGTGGCGAAAATCGCTGCCCTTGCAAGAGGAGAGCAGGGGCGGCGAAAATCGCCGCCCTTGCAAGAGGAGAGCAGGGGCAGCGAAAATTGCCACCCTTGCAAGAGGAGAGCGCAGCGGCAAAGAAATGCCGACCTTGCTTGAGGAACACAGGGGTGGAACGGCGGCAAGGAAATGCCGCCATCTCGAGGCTGCGGGGAAGAAAAAGCAAAAACAAGTGAAAAATAAAAATGAAACTTAAAAACAAACCCTACCTGGAGGACGCGCGCGCCACGAAGTCGGATCCGCGAGTCGGCACGTCGCAAAGTCGCTTGGATCGCTCAGGTGCAAGAGGTATGGTGAGAGGAGGAGGTAGTGAGAAGAAATGAGGCCCAAAACGGTTTATAAAGGTTGAAAAATCAACCCCAACCACCCGGCGCGCAGGGCCATTAATGCCCTGCGCAAAAAATGAAAAAGTGCAGGGGCGGCGATTTTTGCCGCCCTTGCAGAAAAAGTGCAGGGGCGGCGATTTTCGCCGCCCTTGCAGAAAAAATGCAGGGGCGGCGATTTTCGCCGCCCTTGCAGAAAAAGTGCAGGGGAGACGAAACTGACAAGTTTCGTAGGGGGTCATTTGCAAAAATGAGCAAAGCTCATTTTGGGAACAACAGCTGGCTCCTGTTGGGGAACTTCTGCTCCATCGAAAGGATAAGCAGAAGCAGAAACCAGTCTCTAAGTGCCTTCATCCAAGCCACTGGGCTACGGAGTCGAGCGAAAGAAAAAAGAAAAAGAAAAAGAACTGCACATATTTACAAATGGACTCATCCAACTTCAAGGGTGAAAAAGCTTTAGATGCTGCCCATTATGAGGTAGTGTAAACGACGTTCCATCTTTATACTCCAGCAAAAAGCTAGCTTCGCCACAGAGCTGCCGAATGGTGAACGGACCCCTCCATAGAGAGTCAAATTTGCCGTGCATCCCTTTTGGTTCACGCCGTTTGTCCCACAACAAGACTTGATCTCCGACTTGGAACTCACGCGCCTTAGCTCTTTTATCGAAAAGTGCCTTTACCCGGTTCTGGTGCTCTCTGATCTGATCTACCACCGTAACTCATTGTTCATTCAGCTCCATCAGATACATGATACACTTGTCCACTGAACCTTCAAAGGTCGAATCCTCGATTGCTCTGGTTAACCTGAGTGCTGGTAGTTCAAGGGTGATGGGGATTTCAGCATTTCGTCCATATAAGAGTTGAAAAGGTGACATACCTATAGCTCTTTTAGGCGTTATCCTGTCGGCCCATAAAGCATCATACAAAGCCTTGTGCCATGTTCTCTGATTGTCATCCACCAACTTTCTGATGATGGTGACCAGGTTCTTGTTACTTGATTCCGCTTGTCCGTTCCCCTGGGGGAAATAGTCTGAAGTGTGAGACAAAGTGATCCCATAATGGAAACAAAATTGAGTGATTTCATGTGACGAGAAGCAGGCCACATTATCCGTCACAATCTTTAGTGGAACTCCAAACCTGGTGATGATATCTTCTTTGAGGAAGGTGCATACTACTTCAGATGTAGCATGTTTAGTTGGTTTGGCCTCCACCCACTTAGTAAAATAGTCTGTCGCGGTGAGGACATAATCATGTCCGGCGCTTGAAGATGGGTTAATTGCACCGATGAAATCAACACCCCACTGCTGGAACGGTTCATCGATCACAACCGGCCGGAGGGGAAAAGCAGGTAGCTTGGGTTTTCCGACAAATTGCTGACACGGCTCACACTTTCGTACCCATTTATAGGCATCTTGAAAAAGCGTAGGCCAAAAGTACCTTGCTCGTAGAATCTTGTGTGCCGTCACCGGTGCAGAGAAATGTCCTCCACAGGCCAAATTGTGAAAAGATTTTAAAAATCTTTCTTGTTGAGCTTTATCGACACAACGAAGAAATGCCCCATCCAGGTTTCTTTTGTAAAGACCATGGTCCCATAGAACATAACCAACTGCTTTTAATTTGATATTCCGCTTTTCTTTAAAAGAAAGATGTGGAGGGCATTCACCATATGTTAGGAAATAAGCAATGTCAAAAAACCACTCATCAGTAGTAGCAACAAAGAGAATTGTGGGCATGTCTTCAATATCTTGATCTTCATTTCCTGATTCCTCTGGAATGTTGTTGGCGATTAATTGGCAAAGGCCCCGTCCCCGTATGAGCTTGGTTGGTTTGATGTCCAGATCAAATTCCTGGATTTTGGCAATCCAGTTACCCCTCTTTGTGCCGAACTCCTGCTGAGTCAAAATAGATTTTATTGTTGTATCTGGTACGAGGACCTCAGTGTGAGAATTTAGGATATAAAACCTGAAATGCTTGACAGCCTTGACCACGGCGTATGCGTGTTTCTCCATAAGGGAATATTTCAACTCATGATTTTTGAGTGGGCATCTCATGAACGAAATAGGAGATTCTGCATTTTCTGAATTGGGCTGAACCAAAATAGCTGATAGTGTATGCTCGGAGGCATAACTATATATTTTGAAACCTTTGGTATAGTCTGGACAGACCAAGATTGGTGCCCCTACAATTGCTTCTTTAATTTCTTTGAACGCTGCTTTGCCTTCGACGGTCCATCTAAATGTGGCGTTGCTCTTCATCATGTTAACAATGTGACGGGTTTTTTCGGCGAATTCAGGAACAAATCTCCTAAGGAAATTGACCTTTCCAAAGAAAGAATGAACTGCAGTCTTGCTGGTAGGTAGAGTCAGTTCCTGAATGGATCTAACTCTTTCTGAATCAATCCTAATACCTTCTTGGGACACTACGTGTCCGAGAAGCTTCCCTTCAGTTACTCCGAAAATGGATTTCTTTGGGTTTAATGAGATGCCATTTTGACGGCAGCGCTCTAGTACTCTTTGCAAATGGTGAACATGCTCAGAACGCTGTTTTGAAAATACCGTCAGATCATCTAAGTATACTACAATGAATTTTCCCATTAAGTCTTTGAAAGCAAGATCCATAGCTCTTTGAAAAGTAGCCCCTGCATTTATCAGACCAAAAGGCATCCTTCGATAAGCGAAAGTACCCCAGGGTGTGGTGAATGCTGTCTTATGTTGATCTGCTTTTCCGACCTCCACTTGATTATAACCTGAAAAACCGTCAAGCATTGATAACATCTCTGAACCTGTTACCATCTGTAGGACTTGATCCATAATGGGAAGGGGGTAGTTATTTTTTAAGGACAGCTGATTCAAATTCCTAAAATCCACACAGATTCGGATCTCACCATTTTTCTTTCTGACAGGTACTATGTTAGCGACCCATGTTGAGTGATGGATTGGAAAAATTATCCGAGCATCCAGCATCTTTTGTATCTCAGTTAAGATAGTATCTGAGATTTTTGGATTATATTACCGGGATTTCTGTTTATAAGGCACAGAATTGGCTTTCAGGGGGATATCATGACGGACGTCATGTGGCCTGAAAGATTTTAGGTCGTCATAAGAATAGGCCAACACATCCCTATATTGACAGAGTAAACTAGCAAGCTCAGATCTTTCCTTGGGAGTGCAGCATTTCCCAATGTTTACCATCTTAGGGTCATACTTGGTCCCCAAGTTGATTTGATCAAAATCAGAAGAAGAACTTGAATCCGTTTGTTGTTTTTTGACAAACCGGTCATGGTCATCAAACAGCTTCTCTAGGGAAACTAAACCTTTGGGAATTTTATTTCCCTTCAGCTGCAGCCAATCTTCACCTGTATGAGTCTGAGTTTCAGGGGTTAGTCCATACTCCCGAGGTTCGCAGCCTTCAAAACACAATTGTTTGAAAGCGTCTTTTTGCTCCAAGAAAGCGATGATTTGATCATCGTCATTAAATATTTGCCAGTGGTCAACATTGTCTGGTACATTCGGTCGGAAAACCAACTCAATAGTATACTTATCGCCTTTGAAATCAGGATGGGGAATCAGGAGAGTTGCAGAGACAGCCAATGCGTCTGCTCGATCATTGAATTCTCTCGGAACGGCAGAGATATTGAAGGCGTCAAAATACTCGATCTGATCCCATACTTGATTGCGATAATGGCGCAACCTCTCATTTTTGGTCTGATAGAGGTTCCTTATCTGATACACTATCAACTCAGCGTCCCCTTTGGCATGGATTTTCTTTATGCCCTTGTCTTTGGCAGCCTGTAGTCCAAGCAAAAGGGATTCGTACTCAGCTGTGTTGTTAGTATTGTTGAATTGTAATTTATAAGCAAAAGGGATAACCTCTCCCTGAGGGGATATCAACACAACTCCGGCTCCTGATCCAGTAGAAGAGCAACTGCCATCAAACTCTAAGGTCCATAACTCATCAGACATGGCTTTTCCTCCACAAACTTCCCCATTCTGGGGAAAGGGTTGATTTGTGTGTTCATTTGGTTTTGACGTTCCACCTCTAGCGCTAGGCGAAACCGAACCTAAATCATTATCCATAGGAGTTTCCTCCGGGGCGCTGTGGATTTCGTCGGTGGATAAGAAATAAGTTTCCATACCTGATGACTCGAATAAAATTTGCGCTTCGGGTGCCGTGGAATGGGTAACTACATACCTGGCTTCCTTTTCAGGAAGCAACTTCTTCATGACACCCTGAACTGGAATCCTGGCCTCTGATAGGTCCATGCTCAATTCCCCCCCAACATCCTTACAAAAATTCCGTCCAAGCAAGATGCCGTAAGATGCTGGGACATCGGCCACTAGAACTGTCATTTTGATTCGCTTTTTGGGAAAAGCCGCAAAAGCGTATTGAGCATATTTTATTTGGCCAAGGAGGGGAACCTGCTTGTTTTCCATGGAAAAACACCTCCCAAAAGTTTTGGTTAAAGTCAGGCCGAGGGAGTCCGCCACTTTTGCAGGCATGACGTTATCTGAAGCCCCGGAGTCTATAATGCAGTTACTCAGTTTGAAACCATTTATAAGCAGAGAGACATAAAAAGGTTCTATTTTTTCAGGAGCGACTGGGGGTGTCACAACCAGATTATTTTGGGCTGGTTTGTCTTTGGGGAGATCTGGAACAACCTTTGAAGGATTTTGTCCTGTGGGGACAGCTTTATTTTTAACATATTCTGCTAACCTATCAAGCTGTTCTGGGTTAGCTCTCAAATACTCAATCTCCGTCATTTGAATTTTAGTTTTTTTAGCATGATCAATAATATCAAATGATTGAAGGGTGGTTGTAATAGAAAAAGGAGCAATCCCCTCATTAAGGACCTTGACAGGTTCTTCACCGGCCTGAGCAGTAGGAGGGGAAGATGTTAAGTGACAGGGAGCAGTTACTTTTTTATGAGTCACCTGATCTTTTGATTGCGGAGGTAATGGAGTTCCACGTTGGGCAATGGAAATTGCTGGCCGAAGCTCGTCAACTGCTTTCCCTTTGTCAGTGTGTGAAGCCGATTGATTTTGAGACCTAGTAAAGACAGCATAAGCCTCCTTTAAATCTTCTCTTTGTTGTCCAGTTTCATCTTGGTAATCTAGGAAACCGATACTGGAGTCACCAGCTAATTCCTCATCCTGTTCATCAAAGAGGTTAGCACTTCCTGACTGATCCAACTGCGGCTGAAAGGAAAGGTCGTGCTCAGTTTCTAAGTATCCAACCGCTGAATTTGTAGGTGCTGCTTCAATGGCTAATCTCCCTGAAGGGGGAGGTAGACGATTCGATTGTCCTTGAGTTCGGGCAATATTATTTTGATATGGCTGATTCTGAAATGTCCTCCTGGGTGCATCTCGATAAGTAGGGGCAGACGGGCCTTGAGAGATTTGTCTCTTTAAAGCAATCAGTTCATTTGTTAACTTTTACACCATAGGATCAGTAGTGCCTGTGGAGGAACTTTCAGCAGGTGAGGGGCATTTGTTTTTACCAGAGTCTTTCCTGATTTTGCCTGCTAGGATAAGATCATCCTCAATCTCAGTAGCCAAATTTTGAGTCAATGCTAGGTCCATAGGGCCAGCTCGCCTTAACAGGAAGCTTACTTCAGGAAGCTGCGAGTTGATGAAAAAACACTTGAGATTTTCCGGCGTGGGCTGAGCCACAGTCGGAATCCGGTTCCTCAACTTGTTGAATTTGGCTATGAAATCCCTCATGGGTTCTTGGGATTCTTTTTTCATCTGTGTTAGCTGAGCTAAAAAAGCATGTGCGTCTTCAGCGGGTTTAAATCTAGCTTCAAATATGGACTTTAGTGTATTCCAGTCAGTCACCGACCCAACCTGCAAGTGATAGAACCAATCTGCAGCCGCACCTTGCAAGGTCTCTACAAAAAGTCTCACCGCTACATCTTCAAAATCGACACCAATTACGCCACATGCTATGGAGAAAGCAGCGATATGCTCGTCGGGATGAACCTTTCCATCTCCAAAGAACTTAGGAAATTTTTTTCTAGAACTACGAGGTAGTTCATGCAGAGGTGGGGTTAAATTAAGAGGGCCGAAGGAATTACCCCACGGGCCTTGAGCCATAGTGATAATAGGGTGAAAAGGTGGGATAACGAGCCTTGGTGGAGTGTTTATAGGTAGGCGGCGACTGACAACGGGAAAAAGGGTTCTACCTTGTGTTAGTAACTTGACAACGCTAGGAGGAAAGCTCTCAGACCGTCGAAGAGAAGCAGGTGGAGGAAACAGATCAAAATTACTTTGTTGCGCTAATTCAAACACAGGGTCAACCACACCCTTAGATCTCTGACCTCTGGTATAGCGTGGGGTTGCCAGATTTTTAAAACAAAAACGGGACCGAAACTACTTCAAGTTGAAGCTTGAGGCTCCAAGATGTGCGTTCTTCCTAGCAGCTCTGGTTTTGCAAACCAGATAATATAAAGAAGGCAACTGGTAAAGCTAAAATGATAATGGGTAAGACATGAAACGGAGTCGCCAGATTACGTAATGGAGAAGGGTAAGGACTGCTTCAATCTAAAACTTGAGGTTTCAGATTGCACATCCGAGTCCCCAGCGGAGTCGCCAAAAAATTGTTGGGTGAATATTTTGTCGTCAACTAACTGATGACAAAATGAGGATATCAGCCACAGCATAAGGGAGATTTACACCACGAGGAGTGTGGCTTTACCAGATCAAGACGAAGTAAATCTCTCCTCTCATCAAGGGGAGGTTCCCTATCAATATTTACGTGCCGAATATATAGTTAAGCAGAAAATAACACACGAGGGTGGTATAACAGCATCTACCTCTCTTCTTTCAGAGGTAATGTACAAGGAACAAAAGAGGGAAAATCTTGGTCTTTAAGCTAACAGCATTCCTCTTCTTTCAGGAATGATTTTAAACAGAAAGCAAGAGATCACCTGTAGTAACAAAGTCCACAAGAATGCTCACGCAAGCACAAAGTCTTCCGTAGCTTCTCCACAGATTCGAAACAAGTATAACCGTAGAGTGAAGTGAAGCACAAAGTCTTCACCTGAAACTACAAAAGATAAAAGAATCTCAAAAGTAAAAGTAGCACAAAGTCTATCTCCTACCCTCAAAAAGTGCCCTTAGATAATATCAACACATTCACTTTGCTTATTAAGACAGGTAAACAAGAGGTTATCAGGAAAGAGTACATAAGAAACTATTTCCTAGATGACACAGATAACTTCAACACAAAGTCTGAAATCACTTGCTTCTCATTCATTTGACAAAATCTGATTTACAAATCTGAGCACAAAGTCTCAAAAGTTGCTTCAATTTCAGCAGAGTGTTTGCTCTCTATTTTTCCAAGATCCATTTACAAATGAGGTCTCCACTATATATAGGGAGAAAATCCTCAAAAAATAGAAAAATAATAAAATATAAAATATCTTGGTCAAAGATGACTCATCTTTGACTTTTAGATATTTTCCAAAATATTTTATTCGTAATTACATTTAACAAAATTACATGCATTCTGTAGAAAACAGAAATGCATAAGGATAGAAGAAGAAAGAGAGAAAGTGTCAATTCTTGCCACCAGACTTCTTCAAATAAGCCTCGTACATGGTGATTGATGCCTGGATCCCGATGCTATCGGGTGCAACTGCGTGGTTGGAGACGACCCTTGCTCTGATCAATGCGTCTTTTAATGCTGTGATGGCTTTATAGTGGCCAGTTAACCTGGATCTTAAATTTTCCAGAGTTAACTGAGCATCTAGAATGCTATCAACCGAAGTTATTGAAAAAGACGCTCCTTTGAAATACTTATGGATCATCCCTTCAAAATTCTGAATCATTTCATCTGCTGGAAGGAACTGATGATCCTTAGAGGTCAAGTCGCAGGGTAGCTCTTCTAATTTGTTCAACAAGCTCAGGTCACTTTTATCACTAGCTTCTTTAAAAGCTTTGAGATCATCAATTAGATCTTTGAGTACCTGGATCCTGAAAGTCATTGTCTCTTTGACCTCAACATATGAATCCTTGTTAGGGATAACTCCGATAGAGATCAGGATACTCTTCTTTAGACCCTCCATTTCCTTCCATCTCCCGAGATCTTTTTCCAAGCCATTAATCTCCTGAGAGGTGAGAGAAACAAAACTGTCTACTTGAGCCTTCAATCTCTTCATTTTCCCTGTTCTTTCTGCAACCTCAGACAGCAGAGAGATTCCTTGATTGTGTATCCGGTCAATGTATTCCTCCATTAATTTTCCCTTTAAATAAGTCTTTTCAGCTTTCTGAATAACTGAATCATCCACTGAAAAGGCCTCTGGAGTTGCTGACTCAGGTGGGATGGTGAATCTCCTGATTACTGCCGTTAACTGCTCAGCCTTGGCTTTATAAAAATCTTTCATCTCCTTTTCTTTGTCAAATTTTTGGACCATAATGTCCATTGCTGACTGAAGGTCACTCTTTGCACCTTCGTGTGTAACCTTGCCTAGTTCAACACGAGAAAAGGAATAACTGCTCATTTCAAAACCTTCAAGGGTTGCGTCCTGTGGGGGTTTGGCAATTTCCAAAAATTTCTGCCCCTTTTCCTCGACCAACTTAGAAAGGATTTTTGGTTTCTTGGGAGCCTTTGTTCTGGCCGGCACAATCTTGCCGAAATCGAATTCTTCTGGGGAGATGGCCCTTTTCTTTCTCTTTGGTGTGAAAGCAGACATCCATGGCAGGAGAGAAGTTCCTGTTGTAACAATAGTTACTTCTGCTGGTGTCACGGTAGCGGCCTCCACGCTACTAGTGGTGACAGTAGTGGTAGTTGGAGTGACCGGTGAGACTGTGTCAACTGTTGTTTCAGGATTAGGCACCGGGCTTGATGGCAGGTTGAAAGATGGAGATGATAAACTTGGAATGGATGCAGAAGAGCGAGGGGAACCTGCTGAAGGATCTTGTGGATCACCAAAAACCACCTTGGAAGGAGAAGCAGCACCAGAAGATGGAACGCTTATGAGAGAGATAGGGGAAGTGGGCACCGAAGGAGATTGATGAGGAGGAGAGGAAACCTGGATCGGCCGCACATGCTCCGTTGAAGTTGGAGACCCAACACCTGGTCGTTCTGAAAGTTGTTCTGTTGACCCTATCGGTTGAGCTGCCTGTATTCCGAGACTTCGTTCTGTGGTTCCTTCAACTGTTGCTTCAGGTTTCTGTTCTGACCTAGGTTTCTTGGATACAAAGACGATCTTAGGCTTGTGAGGTCTAGAAGATGAAGGGACATCGTCTTTGTTCTTGGTTCGGCTTTCTGCCTTTCTCTTCATTTCCGCTTGATATTCGGCCTCGGACCCTGTAATGAATTCTTTAAGGGTGATTCCATTTGCTGCCAACCAACTATTGGTGTTAGCTAATACTGGTTCGAATCTCTTCCTTAGAGAAGTCAGCTCTTTTTGAGACCAGTTGATCGTAGGAAGAGGAGAACCAGCGACCTCTGTCAGATATCTACTGTTCACTATATTTCCATCATCAACCAATCCTGAAGGGATCTCTGCAAGCCCGAGGTACTCTATTTGATCTAGCATGAGGCGGCAATAGTCCATCTTTCTTATCTCTTCGGCTGTCCTTATATCTACCCAGATGTCCTCAATCATAGGCTCGTGAAACTGAGTCTTCCTTCGAATCGTCTCTCTAACTCCTCTGTAATCAAATTTTTCCTGTCTTTTGAAAGGCTTGATGGTAACCATCTGCATCTCTGTTTACATAGCCTTGGCTCTAGTTGATGTAGCAATGGAAAATATGCCAATCTGGATAGGAAACTTGAAACCGGGTCTCTTAAGCTCCATCTGTTTTGAGTGTATGACGGCCAGTTGTCGGCAAAGTTCCATTAGAACCATCCTGTCTGAAGGGAATCTGGGGAGCATATAAGGGTATCCTTGGAAGAAACCCACCCGTAGATAAGAAAATGTAGGGAACTGGAGGAACATGCAGCCAAAACTGTTCACTATTGTCCAAGCCTCATCGGACATCCTCTTCTGCTCCAGCTGAGGATCGAAAAGACATAGAAATATGGCAAAGAATACGTCATTCACTCGCCTGAAATGACGTGTCGAGGCCTGAAGTGTCAGCTGCGGATAGTATGAATAGACCGGGGTGGTCTTCCTATCCCCCTCTGTGGTTAGGCCCGGGAAAGATCGCATGGCAGCAGCTATGTAGACCAGGTACGAGGTCATGTAGAATTTGAAGGAGGTTTGTACCCTAGTCAGCTGCTCATGAATAGCGTTGCTGATCTGTTCTCCCCAGAAGATGACCTGTTTGCCTTGCAGAATGATCTTTATGAACGGGTACATCCATTCATGGAATTGCGAAGAAGACGGGAGGCCCCGTACTCTGCTGAGAAGGGTGATTAGGTCACCAACTTCTTCAATGAAATCGCTTCTGGGGAAGCTTTTTGGCCATCTGGATAAGCTGGTCCTTGGGTTTTTTAACCACTTATGGTTTATGACCCTCTTTGCCCTCTCGGGGTCTTTGTCATATTCCCTCTGCGCATTCTCGAAGTCAATCTGGGTCACTTCGGTGGCTGGCGGACATAAAAAGACTTTGTCAATAAATTCGGGGTCCAACCGAATGATCATGTTGCCCCTGGCGTCTGAGACTGATCTGGTCTCTTTGTCATAGAAGTGCGCACATTGAAGGACGAATTCCGCATGATGAGTTGCTACTGGAAAGGCGGCCACCAGGTGGATGTTGCTCTCGATAATCCTCATTATCCCAGTGCTGGGATTGGTTGCTTTGGTTCGTACCAGGAACTCGACCATATCTACGCGGCCGATCTCAGTGTCTCGAATGTCGTCGACATTCAAGGTAATCGCTGTGAGCGGGAAGACGCCCTGGTACTTGTATTTCATCTTCTTGGCCTTTGAAGGAGATGCTTCCGTCATGGGGAACGATCTCGTTTGAACGGGGGCAGGCGTGCAGGAGCTTGCTGAAGGAGCTGCAGCCATAGTCGAAAGGAGAGTGAGAGACGGGGAGAGCAAATTAAGTGACAAAGGCTATAGGATGTCACTTAAATAGGTTAGGATGGGCTAAGAGATGGAAAACGAGGAAGAAAAAGCTCGAAAAGGACAACCCCAAAAAAAGAATCCGGGAGTTAAAAGAAAAAGGGAAAAAAAAAAAAAAAAACCGCCCTTGCAAAAAGAGAGCAGGGGCGGCGAAAATCGCCGCCCTTGCAAGAGGAGAGCAGGGGCGGCGAAAATCGCCGCCCTTGCAAGAGGAGAGCGCAGCGGCAAAGAAATTCCGACCTTGCTTGAGGAACACAGGGGTGGAACGGCGGCAAGGAAATGCCGCCATCTCGAGGCCGCAGGGAAGAAAAAGCAAAAACAAGTGAAAAATAAAAACGAAACTTAAAAACAAACCCTACCTGGAGGAAGCGCGCGCCACGAAGTCGGATCCGCGAGTCGGCACGTCGCAAAGTCGCTTGGATCGCTCAGGTGCAAGAGGTATGGTGAGAGGAGGAGGTAGTGAGAAGAAATGAGGCCCAAAATGGTTTATAAAGGTTGAAAAATCAACCCCAACCACCCGGCGCGCAGGGCCATTAATGCCCTGCGCGAAAAACGAAAAAGTGCAGGGGCGGCGATTTTTGCCGCCCTTGCAGAAAAAGTGCAGGGGCGGCGATTTTCGCCGCCCTTGCAGAAAAAGTGCAGGGGCGGTGATTTTCGCCGCCCTTGCTGAAAAAGTGCAGGGGAGACGAAACTGACAAGTTTCGTAGGGGGTCGTTTGCAAAAATGAGCAAAGCTCATTTTGGGAACGAAGTGTGTAGGCAAGAAAGTTAATAGAAGTCTCAAGCACCCCTAGGGTATAAAAAACCCTAATTTTGAAATCTAAAAGTTGAAATTTGTTGAAATATGGAAGAGGGATGATGATATATCATATTTTTTAAAGAGATTCGAGAAGAAACTATAATATTTTCATGATAATATGCATAAAATGGGTAGACAGTTGATACCATTGATGGAATAATGGAAACTTCTCAAGCAAAAAGTGGATAGAATGAGTGAAGGGATGGGGGATATGAAAATGGTGGAAGGAAGTATATGGAAGCTATAGGGAACCATAAATAAAAAAGGTAAATACATTCTCACCATCACCCCAGGTAGCTCCAACTCTCAGAAATAAAAAGTGAGGGTGGAGAAGGATAAAGTCTCGGCTAAACATGGGAGAAACTTGGTAGAAGGCCATAGAAATCAAACCATAGGTATGATAAATATTAGTGTGAAGAAGAAATTATGTGGAAATAGGAAAGAGACCCACTTTAAATAAATTTATCATGTGTCTTTTCTTTTAGACTTGTTTTTTGTCCCATTTTATTATAATTTTACTAACTCTTAACATTTTTTTGGCCGTGTAGGCCTGGTTTTTCCTCCTTTGGTATTTACACTTTTTACATGTTGAACTATGGTTTTATGTCCCTATAAAACCTAATATTTACCTATAAAATTAAAAATATTTAATAGTTACTATCATATTCCTATTGCCTTCCCAAAATGGAGAACTAGAGTAACTAGTCCTTTAGGCAATTTATTTCTTTTTAGCTAAACGATTTTATTTTCATAGGAGTTTTATATTTGAGATTGTAATTCATTAGAAAATTTTGATTCATGTTGGATAAAGTTATCAATCTGAATATCATTTTCAAATACTTTCCAATGATGATGATTTTTTTACTACAGGGTTTGTCACAAGTCTAAAGTGACTTATATTTTTGAACAAATCCTTTAGGGGCTTGGAATCAAGATCCTACCATATCCATATTATCAACCTCTTTATTTTATTTTATTAGAATATACCAAACATTCCAATAGGTACCATAACCTATGTATATAATACTAATCATTGGATTCTTTGTAATACGTAAAACTCTAACTTTCTTAACTACTATCTCAGAGTCTCCAAATATCTTAAGGATTTTAGTTCCTTATTTTTCTTATCTATTTGCAAGACATGCACTAGATCCTCATATTCAACTATATTTTTTTTATAATTTAATTTTAGTCTAAGAGAGATCATATTATTATGTCCTTTTGGTGATACCAACACCACTCCTGCTCATGTGCCATTCCTACACTTAGTTTCATTAAAATATAATTCCCAAATGCCTTCCACATATTTTTTTAATTTAATATTATAAGAAGTGGTGTAACTTATTCATGAATAAAGTAAGTACCCATTCATGTTTTCTAAATTAGACCTTCCTCATTCTTAAAAGGATCAAATTCTAAATCTTCATCCCATTAGCCTAGTGCTTCATCAAGGATTTTTCTATGTGGCTCATTTATTCCAAAGCCACTTTCTTCTTAATCATCTTGAATGCTATATTTATTTTTAAAGGGTATATAATCAAGTTATTTTACATGATATTCAACAATTGGTTTAACTAAAATATTAATCCTTATCCCATATCTATTTTTAATAACCATATGTGACCAATCTAAGGACAAATAACTTCCTATATTGGATATGAATTTTATTGATTAACATAAGGAAAATGTTGAGGGAAAATAAATGACCGTGATATCTTGTGGGATGAAAATTATAGGGAAAACTTATAAAGTGAGCACTAAATATTAAATTATGCCATGTTTTTTGATAGTAGTTCCATTCTAATTGGACAACTTGTTTAACATCATGGGTATAGATAATACCTAAATTATCATCTATTTTTCTAGGCATCATTAAGCTATTAGATCCTAAATATATAATATAATTTTGGACTAGGTGATATCTAATGATAAGAGACATATGTAAAGGAGGAATTTTTGATTTATTAATAACCCCTATAATTGTTGTTTAATAGTAGATTTTATTCTCTACATTATTTTTCTTCCTCCATTCAGTCTATTTTCCCTTTACTTTAGATGAAATGGAGTGTTATTTAAGGGATTATTGTAGCAAGTCCCTTTATCGAAGTATGGAAAAACATTCCCACACAGGAACATTTTCATTACTCTTATTCATTTTCTCTACAAAATTTAGTGGATTCAAGAATTGAAATTTGAGGATTGTAAATTTTCCACTCTTTTATTGGCTTCTCAATCATAGGGTAAGGCCACTTTAATTGTAAAATTATTGAATAGCTCTTTTATACTTTAATTACAGGCAACTTGATTTGAATTGGTACTTATTTAAGAACTAGAATCTTTATTGCTTCAGTTGTAAATGGTTGTGGAATGTTGGCCTCAATAACATAGGGGTATTCTAGTGATGTATTCTAATTATAATTGCACATTCACTAAAGATTATGTCTCTATTTTTAGGTTATCAAACTCACCAATTATATATTTAACCATGTTACTTTTAGGAACCTCTAGTTTTGAACTTTTTACACTATTTAAGTTTGACCTAGAGCACTCTGCACCATAAGAGTTTGTCCTTGGCTTCCATAGGCACAAATATTTAAATCATGTGGAAATTTACATGTAAAACACCAAAGCCTTGTTTCTTTAATCACATTATTCTACATTAGGACTATGGCTATATTAGGGTTAGTAATAGCTATATATATTTTTTGTAAGGGTTTGTCTAGTATAGGAGTCATCTTCCCAATAGCTTGTGGCATATTTTGATTAAAAGCTATGTTGTAAGGATAATATGTCCTTGATTTTTTTTAATTTTATTTAATTTTCAATGTCATTATCACATTAGATAGATTTCTTAGAATATTTTTGAGTTCATCCATTTATTTAGGATATTTGGAATTATTTTCAATTTCTATAAGTACTAGTTTTTAATTAGGGCCTCATAGGTCAGCAAGTAATTGTGTAAGATTATGAATTTCAAGGAAAAAAATAATAATGAGACTAGGATATAACTTACCTTATTATATAAAACTATTTTCATCCATGATAACAATTTCATAAGCATCTAGCATAGTGATACCCCTCATGGATTGTATCATTATGGAAATTTTTGAATCTAGAGCTCTAAGAAAATATAGAAAATTCATGTCATTTGATGGGTGAAAGTTCCCTCAATTTCTATCTCATGTCTTTCCAAATCTTAGGTTAAAATAGGATATAATTTCAGTAGGATCCCTTTATATAGTGGTTAGTTGCTCCAAAAGAGATAAATTGTCAAGTTTTTATTTAAATTATTCATACAACTTTACCCTTAACTCATGCTAAGGGTGTATACTATATACAAGTAGAATTTAATACCATTCAAATGTTTATCCTCTAAATGATGAAGCTAATAGTCTAATTGTTATCTCATCTTCTATAATATAACGTATTACATAAAGGTTACCTATACTTGGGTATATTAAATAGGAGTGAGAAAGTATCTCCTATGAAATAATATGATGCCTTCAAAGCTACCATGGGATTAGGATTGTTTGTTGGGAGATCAAGAAGGCTTCCATTAATGAGTGAAAAAAAGGATGGATCCTTTGTTGAGCCATTAAATATATGTTGTGGAAAAATATATGAGGTAAAATAATATGTATGTTTGATGGTGGTGTATATTGAGTTATAAAATGAGGGGAAATGAGAGATGTAGGTCTCTGAAATGATCTATTGCATATTATTGGAGAGAGCTACAAAAACTCAGAAGGACCTTTATTTTTTGTTGAATCTATTGTTTCAATCTTTCTCATAGGCTAGGAATTTTGTCTTTAGATAATAAAGCGATATATTTAAATGCAAATTTTATAAGTGGTAATATTCTTATTCAAATAAGATATAATCTAGGACTCTCACCGAAATCCTAGAAAATTTTACAATCTGGAGGGTCTATAAGAAACTTTTAAATCTTGTCCCAATAGGTATGCCATGCTATTATATGTTCAATATGAATTTTTCTCACATATCAATCACCTCATGGGAATTTTTTCTAGCATGGGACTAATCTTGTATAAAAGCCTCTAGAGATAGTTTTGTTCCTACTCTAATACATGAAATAAAAAATTTCTATGGAAAAGGGAAAGAGAAATAAAATTAAAAGAGGTGATATACTAGATTGGATTGGATTGATCACCTATATTATAGAATGTGAATCTATTTAATTATGTAAGAAAGGAAATTGAGCACAATGTAAAGTAACAAAACTAAGAGGTGAGATCTAACTTGGATATAAAAATGAAATTAGATAATCAATAAAAATCCAGAGGGTAGAAAAATAATAACCATAATATATTTTATCAATTACAAAAGTAATAACACAAATATAATTTTATTTCATTAAAGGGATCCATACAATTTGTACATAGAAAGAATTTGAGTCTTAAATATTGATTTACAAGAAAATAGAGACTTAGCTTCTCTAAGGAATCAACCACTTGTTCAAAATATCTCATTATATTAATAGATAAAAAGAGTAAGATAGACATTAACACTATAATCTATTGAGTACAAGATTAAAAGAGAACATTGACTTGCACACTTCCCTCTGTAGCAGTTCAATCATGCTTATGTAGTTATTGCAACTTTTAGACTATACCTTAACACACATGTCTTCATTTTATTTATATCATGGTCTCACTTATATGGGATTATATATATTTTAATACTTAATTAAATTGAGTATAGAAACCCATGTTATGCTAAAAATCTTTCAATCTAATACTTAACCACTTTCTAAAAATAGAAAATTTCTACACCAGAGGATGGAGATAAGTATATTTTTTTATGGAGATTTATCCATATATATAATATTAATTATGCCTACACATAATTATTATATTTATACATTTTATTTCCTAGCTTCTACTAGCTTAGAATTATTATTCTACAAGTTCTTTAATTTATTGATTGGACGGTTGTAGACCAATGCTAGAAATTCAATCTGATGGTGTCAGTTATTTTTAGATGCTTATGTCATCCCATTTTATTTCAAAATAACTCACATCATTAATATTGGTATGATATAATGACTAGAGATAAACATTTAAAATTATTTAATTTATGCCATACATCTACCACGTACCTCTTTTTTAGTTTTCAACAATATTTATAAACCCCACAATGTGAATCTCAATTCTTAAGATTTAATTTTTAATAAATTAAAATCATATGGATTCAAGGGCTTGATGAAAATATGATAATGGGAGGCACTCTAAATGTTGACCTCATCCTCTTTTCTTCAAAATGGTTCACATCATTGATCTAGGCTTGATTGAATGGTTGGAGAGTGTTTCTAATATGATTTTGTATTTCGTTTATTTGAATAATTGACTAAGACAAAAATAAATTATATAATTTTTGGATCAAACAAATTGAGATTAGTGCTATAAAGTTGATCCACTGATGTGAGTTGTTTTTCCCTAATAACATCATCTATAGACTTTCAAAGACGCACATGCCATTGATTTTATAGTGATTGAACAACATGAGATCCCTACCAAACTTTATTTCATTTAGCTATTTTTAAAAATATTATAAAAAAAATACTAAATCCCTGAGCTATATCATGAAAAAATTATCCTATAATTATATTATTTCTTACAAAAATAGAAAAATATCTCACAAATACAAAATAAGACTGGTGATTTATCAATGCACAAGCTAGAAGCTAAAATTCTTCAATAATTTTATAATAAAATAAAAGGAAGAATTTATTTTTTAGTCTTGAATATGCATTTATAAGGAATAAATATGAAAAATATGTTTATTTCATAAGAGGTTTTTTTATAAAATCTATGTAACTGAGAAGTAAAAATCAAGAACCCATTCTTATTTCACCTTATATATTGTATGATAATGTTGAAACCCAAACTCAAAGTGAAGCTCTCATAATGTATTATTTACATTCTAAAAGTTGAGGTCTTAATCTCTTAAATATTTTAGGGTCTGATTTATAAATAATACTCATTTAACTTATCCATCCACTTACCTCTTCTTTCACCCAACTCATTTTTTACTTGTCTTGACCAATGTGGATGTTTTATTATCTAATGATGAATACTTAAACCCCACATACTTTTTAAAATTTATTATAAATTCAATGTGCTACTCATCTAGATCATGTTTTTTGTATGCACATCTACAACTGTGTATTCATAGGTGACATAATAGATGTAGAAATCCTTTGTAAAAATTGGCAAATCAATAGTATAGCATGGGTGATTGTTATTTGTATTTATTTGAAATAAGTTTTTTATTTAGTTTCCCATTCCATATTTGTATATGATTTCAACATAATGTTTAGAGGTCTAACAATCTTGGCAAAGCTTAATTTAAACTTACTAATAAAATTGATCTTGCCTAAAAATGAGTTCAGTGTTCTTTTATAATTTCAAAATGGAATATTAGAAATTATAGTAGTTCTATTTAGGTAAATATATATAACTTCTTGAGTAATTACATGTCCCAAAAATTTACCTTTCATCACACCAATTTTTTTTCTTGGGATTTAGTGAAATGATATGTTTTCTACAATGCTCAAATATTGTTTGAAGATGTTTAACATGCATAAACATGTTTTTTGAAAGGAAAAATAAATAATACACTTAAATAATAATACAGTTATCCAAAATATCTTGAAATTTGAAATCCACAACACATTCAAACATAAAACCAACATTTAATAATCCAAATGGAATTTATATATAAGCAAAGGCACCACATTTCATGGTGAATTCAGTTTTGGTTTGGTCTTCATTGTTCACTAAAACTTGATTGCAATTCAAAAAATCATCTAATAAAGACATCATTTTATACCCACTTAAAACTTAGAGAACTTAATATAAGGATGGAAATGGGTAATTGTATTTATCTAAGGCATTATTTAGGTTTAAAAAATATACACATAATTTGATTGCCCTATTCTTTTTCTATACTGACAAAATATTTGAAACCTAAGTAGAATACCTTATAGGAAAAATAATATTAGTTGAAAGTAAATTTTGAACTTATTTATAAATGGTGGGTTCTATTGATGTGTAGGGTTTTCCTAAACTTCTATTTAGTGTTCTCATTTTTATGCTTTTTGTGTACATTGGGGAAGTTTATCCCCCATGTATGAGGATGATATCTTGATACCCTTCTTCCACCTATTTTGGGGAAGCTAGTCCCACATGCATAATGTGGTTGGGTATACCTATCTTCCACCTATATATGTACCTATTCACCTAGTCATAATGTAAAACAACGCAAGGATATTTTTGAATATATAGTGCTTAGTTTCTACTCTCATCTTGATTTCAATCTTTAATGGAATTCATAGATTGATCAACTAACCTTTGGTCTTGGACATCAAAATTAATGGATTAATCTTTCATGGTATCAAAGCTCTGGGTGCTGGTAATGAATATCATTTTTTATATTATTGTCAATACTTTAAATCTTGAGTTGATTATTATTTTGTATTCTTGCAAATTATGAGAAAAACTTGTAGATTTGTGTGTTCATCTATAGTTTTTTCCCTCTAATTGTCATTTGCATGTGCTAATATTGAGGTAATAAATCTTAGTTTTTAAGGTTTTAATTATAGTTTTTTAACCTTTGTATTCGCCTAAGAAAATTTCTTGATAACTACTCCATCCACCACTCAGCTAGTTTTCTCTCCCCAATCCTCTAATCAAGGTTTCTTGTCACTTTTTTGAAAATCCATTTTTTGATAAATAAATGTCTATTCTTTTTCAAATTGATATCAAAATATAAACAATCACTTAAAACAATATTTTGGTTTTGTGCACCTTGTTCTAAGATTTCCATGTTGATTATACACGAGTGGTTCTTCTTGGAAAAAACAATTATGCTTCATGATAGATGTACATAGAATTCTTACTTATGGAATAGGACTTCATTCCATTTTTATATGGATAGATTCCTCTTCCCACTAACCCTTATCAATATAATGATTGGGCCAACTCTTGTGACTATGTTTATGCTAATTTAGTAATGTGATCAATAAGAATGCATAGAGGGGAGATTGGTATTGTGCTAATATGAAATAAGATAAAATAAAACACACTAATCAGCTTACAGCTCTAGCCTAGACACTCAAGGAGTTAGTGATCTACATGAGTAACTAATAAATAAAAGAAAAATAAGTAAGTTTACCTTCCATGAGAGCAAGTGTTGTGTGTTGGCAATGAGTTGATGTGTTTAGTTATGCGATCAAGAATTATTTGGTAATGAAGCTCCTTTCTCCACCCCTCCTTGTCACCTTGGTAATGTTGGGTTGGATTTGGATTGGCTTGGCTTAGAAAATAGACATGGTAACACTAAAATAATGAAAGATTTGCATATAGTTTTGCATGATAACCTTACACCAAAAGAGCTTATGGATAAATGGGTGAGGCCTTATATTTATATCCTCCAAAACTAACTCTAACCCAAGTGTAGTTAGGTTAGAGTTAACCATGGTTAGGTTTGGGAGGGGATAAGCCATTAATATTTTTAATTAATAGGAATGGCTCACAAATTGAGATATTTATTTGAGTGCTTGAAAACTTACAAAAAATGATGTTATTATGATGTCATAGTTTTATATATTTATGTGATGTCATGATGATGTCATCAATCTGGATTTATGAAATTCCAAAAATAGAAATTCACCAATTAATCAACCATGAGTTTTTCACCTATGTATTTAATTGGGTTTAACCAATTAAGAAATTTTAATCAAGTTAATTACCATTTTTGTATTTTTAACAAGTTATTCCTCACACATGGTCAAAAAGGTCAATTTACTAGGTCATAACTTGACCGAACATGAATTAGAGTAAGATAATGATTACGTACAGTGTATTTCTCTAATTAGGGATACATTGACATGGTTTAGAAGATGCACATGGTGTGCACTGATGAATCAAAGTATTCTAGTGATTTTTAGGCTTAACTTGCAATATTTACAAGAAGTCACTTTAGTGTCAATTTAGACACATAAGTGGCCAAAAAGGAGTGTCTATAGTTTGCCCCTATTTGAGAAGGTGTTATGAGACATAGACATAGTAAATTCTTTTGAAAGAAATAAAAAGTCCATTAAGAAGAAAAATAAGATAATGACTGAGGAATGATGCTCCAAATAGAGTTTGAGAAGCCTATGATGATGTCCTCTCAAGGGATTGGCTGACATATATGTTTGATGCATAGTCCCTCAAAAAGAAACATGAAGAAGAATTAAATTAACCCTTAGGTGAGATTAATCCAATTGATATAATACTTTCACACATTAATTTAAAAATATTGATTTGCCCAAAGGTGGATGTAATCAATAACAAAGGTTGAGACACTAATTTGGTCATAAGTGGTTATAATCAATGGTACAAGTAGGGTGGATGGGTCAAATTAATGATTTACCCAAAGGTGGTTATAATCATGAAGATGAGCTAGATTGAACAATGATTTTGCCCCAGTAGGTCAGATTTGATCATGATAAATTGGTTATGCCCTAGGAAGGCAGATTGGAAAGTGTAACTCAAGGATATAACATGTCATACAAATTAAATATGAGAAGTTAAAAACACAGATGTGATGGTCTAATGACTAGATAAACCAAAAATAACTAGACACACAAAGATGCACAAAATGATGAAAGAGATGATTGGAAGAAAAAAGGTGGTCGAGCTGACCTAAGATACATCATGTATCTAAGCATTACCTACATAGTCTAAATAGACCTCAAGCCAATGTAGTTCACCTAAAAGTAGGAGAAAATAAAATGAGGAATAAAATAGAATAATAAGAATTGATAAATGTGAATGATTTGGTTGTAGTTGTCAATGTAGAGATGTTCATCCTTATTAGCATTGATATAACCAGAATGGTTAATAGATTGATTTAATCAAGGAGGGTGGGAGGATTTGCCAAGGTGAAAAAGGAGTAGTACTGCAACACCATTACTTTTGATCTTCACTAAACTAATTTTTGTTATAGCATATGATGGTATGTACCATGATATAAAACACCATGATGACTTGGTTGTAATGTGCATAAGGACTGGCTCTTGATATACTAGATAATTGAAAATAATGCACCAATGATAAAAAATCATGATGAAAATGTTGACATATGAATATGGATGTACTCAAGTACAATGCACAAAGAATCACCCAATGAATATATATATATATATATATATATATATATATACATATATATATATACATATATATATATATATACATATATATAAATATATATATATATACATATATACATATATACATATATATATATATACATATATACATATATACATATACATATATACATATATACATATATACATATATATATATATACATATATACATATACATATATATATATATACATATATATATATATATATATATATATGTATGTATATATATATATATATATATATTGAATCAAATCCCAATAATGAAAGAAAACAAACAAGTAAATAAATAAACAAATAAATAACTAAGCAAACAAACACACGGAAAAATTGAAATTAAAAGCAATAGAAAGTATCCTATCATCAACTAAGTCAATACATATGTGTGAAGGTTCAATGAAGGATAAATATATGGCAACCCGAAGAAAATATTGATGCAAAGGAATGCCATACGGGGATAAGATATCTTGGTATAAGTTGCATGCTTTGGTGTTACCCCAATAGGGCAAAAACTATAAGCTTGGCTTAAAAGTGTAAAGTGGATGGTGCCCCTAAGCAAGGATACATGCAAAGGGAAGGTCACAGCCCCCAATGGAAGTGTAATGGATTGAAACTAAAAATGGATTTTCCCTAGTAGGGAAGATTGAGGATTGGTGACTAGGTTTAGATAGGATAAATGATTTTGGATTTTGGGTTTTTATATCTCTCTAGGAGATTGTAAGTCAGTTTTCTAATTTTTAAGATTTTGACATGTTGTGAATGTTTTTATAATTTTTGGGGGATTTTAAATCATTATATATTGAAAAGATACCACTCATAAAATGGTGAGAATATGGGACAAATTAAGGGTGCAGTAATGCATCTATTTTAAATGAATAATGCACATAATGGTGACTCAAAAAATGGTGAGAGCATTTACTAAAATTACCTGTAAAACAACAAGAGCATTGAAAAATGGATGACTAAACTAAACTCAATATAAATTGAGTGTTGCTTACATATTATAAATGGAATTTGATTCATTGTAATTTAAATGTATGGCAAGGTATGAAAGGATGGTAAGGTGAATGGAAAATAGAAAAGGCTAGGTAAATGGAAAGGCAAGGTAAATGTCAAGGTAAGGCAAATGAAAAAGGTAAGACACTTGGAAAGGTATAATATAATGGCAAGGCAAAGCCTATGATTCTATTTTTATTATTGATGTGGAGATGCACATCTTGATCAACAATCAGAATAGTTAATCATGTAAGTTACTAGCCCATACCTCTTGTGAATAGTTTCTCTATCAAGAACCTACTGTTGATTTGGACTCTAATAATGTTTTTGTGATCTTTGTTGATCATTGATTATATTTCCTCCAAACTTTGAGATAATATGTATTCATATCCTCTATAAAGGAAAGTGTAGCTAGGGATGGTAAATACAGATAAATAGTGGATACAAGGTCTAATTTGGTAATATGGAGATGGATCATAATGGAATGCATAATGGTTGGGAAAAAAATGAAGATCAATATTTTCAAGCACACACAATGTTGTTGATTCTATATTATACATAGTTTTGGTTGTGGTAAGGTTAAAGACTTCTAAATATGCTCTCAATAGGACCACAAGATTTTCTTGTTTTTTGGACTTGAGAGTAGCTACCATCTGATTATGTTGTAGATTGAAATTTGTATTAATGTTATCTTTGATGATGTCTTCATCAATCATTGAATAACTATTATGATCAGGTATTGGCATCTCAAAGAGGTTTTTTCCAATAAAATTATATTGATTATCCGATAACACCTCTGAGAAGGTTTCACTAAGGAATGTTGACTTTTGACTTTGATTGTCTTCTAAAGATTCAAACAAGGTTTCACTCGAAGATGTTAAGTTTGGATTTTGATTTCCCTCTAGTGCCTCTAAAAAGGTTTCACTTGGATATTATTTTTATTCTATATGAATGTGGTCTTGGTTCCCCTAATATTCTATAATTGATATGTCACCATGGATGCAACTCAACAAAGTGTGAGTCTATTGGCCCCAATCGACACTTGTGAGAGGTGGAATGTCAATATAATGGATATGTGGTTAGATATTAATTGAAGGTGGAATGGTAATGTAATGGTAAAATGCAGCATAATCCTCAGAATATTCTAGGATAACATGTGTTGATGTTGAATTAATCATCCTAAAAAAATATGAAAGGATCACAAATATACTCAAATTTATCTGTAAGGCGTGTGTAACCAATGTTATAATAGCCATGAATGTATTATAATTCTAAAGCTAAGTCTGACTCAAGGGACTCTGAATCCAATGTTGAGACTGATGTTGATTCTTCTTCTAGTTCTAAATATGATATTGGTTCAAAAATAGACTTACCTTCAATGTTGATTCTTCATCTAGTATGTAGAAAATATACTATGTTAAATGTTTGGTATTGGATGAATAATGGCCCAGGGTTGAATAATGGATTATTTAGAAATATGATCAATGAATAAGGACTCTATAAATACTAGATCATCAAAGTGAGGCTTCTCAACAAAAGGGTAATGGTTGAAATAATAATTTATCCAAAGGCAGTTATAATCATTAGGTGTTGACTCAACAAAGATTGGCTTGTCAAAGTGAGACTCCTCACCCAAAGGGAAAGGGTCAATAGGCAACTCTACAGAGACTGGCTCATCAAAGTGAAGATCCTTAAAAATAAGGTAATGGTTTAAGGGTGATTCAAAATAGGTTAACTCATCACAAATAGGTATTTTAACAAAAACATCTTGGATTGGTTGGTTGTTTTGGCCTTGGTTTACAATTGGTTACAAAATATCATATTTGGACACTTCTTGGTCTCTAAAAGGTGGCTCTTAGAAAGGTAATGACTGGCTTAGTTGTGACTCAAATATCCACTTAGATTTTTTAAAGTTGGGGAAGATTGGCAATGGATGAATACCAATCTATGGTTCAATAATGAGCTCTTCATAAATAGGCTCATCTAAGATGGGCTCAACAAAGGTTGGTTGTGGGCTTAGGATGGTAATTTTGATCTGTCTAGTTGCACTTGTGCAACCTTATTGGGATAATAAGATACCATATTTTTAAGGCCCTAAAATGGTAATGAATGACCATTATGAAGCTTGGTTGTTAATGCAAGCTAAAGGATGAGGGCCTGAAATGGTAATGAATGGGCATTGTGAAGCTTGGTTGTTAATGCAAGCTAAAGGACAAGGGCTTATAATGGTAATGAATGGTCATTTTGAAGCTTGGATGCTAACACAAGCCAAAGTATGAGGGCGTAGAATGGTAATCCTTGGGCATTGTGGAGCTTGGTGGCTAATGCAAACCAAAGGAGGGTTATTGACATAGGTAGGGGATCGGGTACTATTATCATTGAAAGGGAAAACATGGTAATTTAATTATCCCAAACAAGGGTGATCTCAATATATGATAATTGATACAGATGGGTTTGGAAATTAGCCCAAAGAGGGTGGTCTTGGTCTATGAAAAATAAGCTATGTCTAGGTCTAGGTTTAAAAGCAATATTGGTCTAGGATTAGGTACTTGATCAATTACTTCAAATAGTTTAAACTTGGCCTAGGAATGGATATATTCTCCAAAATTGGCAATGGTAAGCTTGATCTCAAAACATCCTCAAGTTCTAATGTCTAATGTCTTGCATAAAAATGGTTAATAAAATGGTAAGTTGAATCCTAATTTTGGCAAAGTGTTTCAAGTAACTCTAATCTAGGTCTAAAAATGGAATACATTGATAGGTCTATGGTAACATGACACAAAGCTAGATTTGAAACAAACTAGGTCTAAAATGAAAGGTAAAATGCTAGGTCTTTGGAAACATGGCACAAAGATAGGCTTGAAACAAACTTGGTCTTAAAATGAAAGGTAAAATGCTAGGTCTTTCGAAACATGGCACAAATCTAGAATTGAAACAAACTCGGTCTTAAAATGAAAGGTAAAATTCTAGGTCTTTAGAAACATGACAAAAATCTAGACTCAAAACACACTAGGTCTAGGGAAAAATGAAAAGGTAATGAATCTAGAAATTTGAAACACTTGGACTCAAACTAGGCATATAGATTCAAACAAAAACTTGACCTTTGACAAAAAATATTGGACCTTAGACACATGCCTAAAACTAATTGGGAAAATAAATCCCAGTTAAGCAAAAATAAGCACAAGGAGTGAAAAATTCAAGCCCAAGTGATAAGCAAGACTCAAATGTACACTAATCACACTATATATTGTACTTTAAAATAGAGTTTCAACCTTAGATCTAAGAAACAACATATATTATAGGTACAAAAAAGATAGACCACTTCCCAAATCTAGGCAAAGGAGTCTTTAAATCAAGGATAAAATTAGTCTAAGTTGCACTAAACATCTAAGCTAAAATTAAGCAAGGCATAGGTATAAACCACTCAATGTTTGAATCTAAACTTCACAAGAACAATTTTGAACTTGGTTTAAGAGACTTAGGTTCTCAAATGGACAAATTTCTAATCCAAAATGGAAGGCATAATGATACCAATCATATACTAAAAGGCATACATGGTTTCAAAATCAATTTGACACAAGGTAAAGGTTTTGGAATAATATGAGCAATGTAATAATGTTATCTTGCTCAAAAGGCATGACAATTTTTTTATTTCAAAAAACCAAGGAAAAAAATTGGGATGAAATGGGCAGAGTGACGATGCCCCTTTTAAACAAGTGACACACACACACACACACACACACACAATTTTTGAAAATGTCTAAGGCAAAGTGTGGTATCAAATGGATGACATAACACATCTTTAGGCTAAAAGTGGTCTACAAACATGTGATTGGATCGTGAATTGTTTTTGAAGTTTTTTTAACAAAAAAATAGTTTTAGACTCAAAAAAATGAAAGTAAAAGGAAAAGAGACAAAAACACCTAAGTGTGTTATCCTAGCCCTAAAAATTGATAAGGTTGCTTTGTATTATCAAATTTCATCAATATACTCTTTCTCAAAAGGAAATAATTTGTTAATATAATATATTTAGATGTGTATGAAAATTAGAGTTTTTTTAGTCCCCCCCTTCTCTCAAGAATTTGTATAGTGACATGGAAATTTGGGCTACTCACCCTACATTGATAATATTTCTACGACAAGTGGGGTTTATCTAAAAAATTATAAATTTAAATCATTTCTAGATGGTCCCATATATATGGTTAACACTAAGGTGTAACAAAAATTTTGGATACAATCTAATCAACTTATTGTAAAAAGGTCTTATTATTTTTATAACCATTACATCCATTAGATTTCTCAGTGTAGTGTGATGTTTAGATTGGGCCATTGTTTTGAGGGCAATAATCACTAACGGAGTTAGTTTAACCATTAAAACTAATATCCCAACAATTCACTAGCTCAATCTATATACCCCACAATAAATTGAGGTTGAAATGATGCTAGGAGATGAATTCCAGGGTCAACACTTCCCTAAAAAACTTATAGGGAAGTGATAAAATCCTGCCCACAATCCAAGATGTAAGAAATAAAACTAGAAGGGATTTGAAGGTCATTTTTTGGATCACCCAAGTTATATGAACTTGGGGAGAACATAGATGACTTTCCTTATAATCTTTGACTAAGTGACAAAGGTAATGAACAAAGCATTTTTGGTCACTCGATTTCCCTAAATGGGATGGAAAGAGCTTATGCACAAGGTCCAGTTTGCAAAAACAAAACAAATAACAAATAATAAACAAGAAGCCCTTAAGAGCACTTAATCTATGATTTGTGTTCATTTTAAATAACTATGTGATTTATGAATTTAAATTTATCCCCTTGGCTTAATTTTCATTTGGTGAACTTTGAAAAAAATAAATAAAGTAATTGAACAATTTTAAAGCACCAAATATAAGTGTGAATTGAAGATTTAAAGTGTTAAAAACCTCCTTTCTGTGGCCTTGGATCCTAAAAAAAGTGTTAGGGGTTTTTTTAGCTTAGAAGATTAAAAAAATTGATCAAATAACAATTAAATTTGATATCTTGAGTTTCTTTTTTTTTTCACATAGTGCAATACCATCGATCCATAGTGCAATACCACCGATCTATAAAACTACACTTTAACAGGAAAAACAAATTGTTTAATGAAAACATACATTTATGAAATGAAATATCACATATTTTGAGTAAAATAATTATTTACCCTTTAAAACTACATATTACCTGCAACATAGACTTTGTCAACACAAAACTACAA